>OX122901.1:6907267-7344767 GCA_944738965.1 Nebria brevicollis
ATATATTATATATATAATATATATATATATATATATATATATATATATATATATATATATATATATATATATATATATATATAATATATATATATATATATATATATATATATATATATATATATATATATATATATATACATATATATATATATATATATATATATATATATATATATATATATATATATATACATATATATATATATATATATATATATATATATATATATAAATAAATAAATAAACTAGTTGAAAAGTAAGTACTTATATATATATATATATATATATATATATATATATATATATATATATATATATATATATATATAATATATATATATATATATATATATATATATATATATATATATATATATATATATATATATATATATATATATATATATATATATATATATATATATATATATATATATATATATATATATATATATATATATATATATATATATATATATATTAATATATATATATATATATATATATTTATATATATATATATATATAAATATATATATATATATATATATATATATATATATATATATATATATATATATATATATATAAGTACTTACTTTTCAATATATATATATATATATATATATATATATATATATATATATATATATTTATTTATTTATTTCGTCAAAAGATATTCAAATATATTGGAAAATAAGAATACTGATGCAACAAACAATAAAAAAAAACAAGAAGCTTGGGAGGAAATTGCTTCAATCTTTAATGCATCTTCCGAATCTGGATTTCGCGGTGCTAAGCAATTGCGAAATTTGTATGAAAATTTAAAAAGATGCACACGCGAAGACGTAGCGGAAGAAAATGTATGTACAATTTTAAATTAAACATATGTTATTTATCTTTACTATTTCATAGAAAAAAAGAAATTTAAAAAGAAAATTGGAAGGGAGTGTTGAAGAAATCGATTTCAATAAATTAAAAAAACAAAAAAACTAAGATAAGTTATACAATTTCCATTTATAATTGTAATAAAAGAATGTTTTATTGTTCTTAAGTACATTCAAATAGTTCTGACTATTACAGAAGTTAAATCTCTAATGCTAACTAAAAGTATAATATTTCTATTTGTTAAATCAGAATGATTACATAGTATTTTCTTATCGTTAAACATGGTCTTTACAAGTGTTTTAACATGAGAGTATCATGTTTGGAATACTGCTATGTCGGCGGTTACGTAGAAGTGACGTTGACCTAACTCCTCCATCCTTAGAATGAAGCTTCATCGGGAAGATTCAATCTGGGTTGCGGGGTTGGAATCGGTGTTTCCAGTTCTGTAGATTTTTCTTTTCTTGATATATGGACTTTTCTTCTTACGTATAATACGGATAGAATAATTCCTGTAATTATTATAATGACATATAATATTATGATATAATTATTGTTATTATTTTTGAACGGTTCGATGTCTTGATATTTATTGATCGGCAACTTGAGTTCTTGAATTGTGTTCAGTTCGATAGAGATTTTCGGTATTTTTGTTGTATCGATTTGAATTTTGAAGTGTTCCATTATGATTGGTTTTCCGCAGGTTTTGTCTTGGAATGTTAATATCTGATTTTGAAATGTTAATTGACATTCGTCTTCTTTGTAGAGGAAGAATCCGTCTAATGGTTTTATTTCTTCACCATGTTTACAATTTAGGCGAATATTTTCTGGCATTGGAAGTACGGCGAGATATTGATTAATTTCGTCAATGATTTCTATGTGGTTCTTAAGAATGAATAGTTTGACATATTGGCAATTTTTATTGTCATTTTTTAGAATAATATTTCTTTCACATGTGTCATCATTCATTGCGTTTATTTTTTTTTTGAACATTGATAATTAGTGCCTTTTATACATGCGGCGTTCAGAGATTTGATTTGATTGTTATTTGTTTTTATAAAGTAGTCTTTACTAGGAATGATAGTTAAGTATTCAGACTGATATTTTGTGGGGATGGACACAAGGTGGTAGAGTTGAAAATCAGTTTCATAATTAATTGGTATCTCTAAAAAATAAATTATTTTATCTGATTCGATTTCGCAGTTAACAGTGATTAATTTTTCAAGTTCGTACATATTTTCAAGGGTTGGTTCTACAGGGAATTCGTTTTTGTAATGTTTATAAATTCTGTTTAATTCTTCATAAAGGTCGTGAGTTTTAATTATGCTTGGGTGGAGAACGTGTAATTTGCAAAAAGTCAGAGAGTTTTCTATATCTTGTAATATGTTTAAGATTATATTAAATAGTGTAGATAGTTGGTTATAAATATCTTTTGCGAATAGAATATCTTGCGTTTTAATTTCATTTTTCATGAATTGTGCTAGTTGCATAATTCTTGATTTTAGAACAAGTTCATTGTGTCTAATTGTTTCTATGGTCTGGTTGAATTCGTTGATTAATTTATTAGTGGTATATTGATATTTTAACTGATCATTTATTTTATGTTGATTCTTTTGTAGTTGGTTTAAAATGTTGTCGTATCTTTTCTCGTGTTCGGCGTCTAGATTGCCGGTGATAGCTTTAATTATGGATCCTAATCCGTTTACTAGGCCTCTTTTATTTCTATGTTTTTTCGAATGGGTCGTTAAATGATTTATTTTGTTACTGATAGAGTATATAACGTATTTAATTATTTTGTCGTTGTTTTGCAGTTCTCTTTGAATAGTTTGGTTGTTGGCGGTTGCTAGTTTGAGGTTATTGTATTGTATAATATTTGTAAGTCATATAAATGAAAAAACGTATGTTTTGTTCTTTGTAATTTGGCAGGTCTTAATTTAATTGTCAATAGTCCAGGGTTGTGTGTAATGTTCCTGATACTTATTCCGTAGATGTGGATGGAATAGAGGGATCTGTAAAAGTTGAAGTTTTGTGAGCAATTTTTCTGGGTCTTTTTATATTAGATAAGTGTATTTTAGATTGGTTTTTTACTTTTAGGGTCTGTTTCTATAATTGCGGTTTTTAATTTCGAATTTAACTTTTTTATTTTTTCTTTTCTAAATTTTTCGTTTTTCGTTTTGTTTATTTTGTAGATAAACGGTTTCCGGTATTTCCAATAAATTTTCGCGATTTTTGTTTAGTTTATTTATTATTTTAGTTTTCCTGTTTTGTAGCTGTTCGTTAATATTTTGGTACATTATTTTCATTTTTTCTTTATGATTTTGTATGTAGTCTTGCGTGACTTGTTTTTCTAATTCTACGTTGAGTGGTGAATTTGTGTCTAACTGTCCTATGATTATTTCGATAGGCTTTAAGTTTGTGGACGTATGATTGGTATTATTATATGCTAATAATGCATAGTAAATTTTATATTTTATTGGTTCACTTTTAAATAAACGCATGTGTTCAATTAATGTGGAGTGAAACCTTTCTACAACTCCATTTGAGTCGGGGTGTTGTGAGCAAGTAAAGTGTATGTCAATTTTATGTAAATTTAATAGTTCCTTTATTATAATATTTTTAAATTCTAAGCCGTTATCTGAGATTATTGATTTTGGTATTCCATGGTGTGAGAAATATTTCATTAGCTTGTTTGTTATTTCTAAAGCGTTTGTAGATTCAACTTTATATGCTTGAGCATATTTTGAGAAAGCATCGACTATTGTTAGGAATTTACACTTTTCTAATGTTAAATGTTTTAAAATGGCTTTGTAAGACGTTACTTAATTTTTCTTAAACTGGTTGTTCAAAGTATAAATAATATTTTACTTTCGGTGTGATATATTCGTTTATAAATTCAATGGCGTCTTTTTCGAATTCATTTTGAGATAATTGAATGTGTATTCTTACTTTATCAGCGTGTAATTTGGAGATATTTGGCTTTGAGGGTGAATGTAATACTTCGGTAATTATTATTTGATTTTTGCCTATATTTACGGGTGTTTCACTGACAGGTATTCCAATTATAGGGTCTTCTGAATTTGAGTGAACAGTGTTATCTGTGTCTGATTTATGTGAGTTATCTGGTTCAACAATCATGGATTGTGATTCGTTTGCTGGTCGGAAGGTGTCATTGAAATTTTGCATATAATTAAAGAAGTTGTCTGTGCGTTGGTCTGTCGAATTAACATTTATTTCAATTCGAGAAAGTGCATCCGCGTTTTTATTTAAAATACCCTTTTTATATACAATTTCAAAATTAAATTCTTCCAATTTGAGCCACCATCTTACTAATTTAGAATTTGGTTCTTTAAGAGAGAATAACCATTGCAAAGGTTTGTGGTCTGTTATAATTTTGAATTTTCTGCCGAAAAGGTATGGCCTAACCCGTGCGGACCCGTTGCACGTAAATCGAGCTTTGAAGTTGGATTTTAGCTCGGTTTTAGCTCGTAAAACCAGTTTCGAGCAAGCTGTGAGTTTTACGTGGATTCCACTCGTCCACAAGACGCTTTTGAATGCAAGACGCATGCGCGATCTACTGTCAAACGTGTAACGCGATCTACTGTCAAACGTTTACGCACCGACTAAATTACTCTTATTTTAAATTAATATAAAAGTGTTGTTTTATTTGTAATGGATGACAGAGAAAATAAAAGTTTAGGTGCAATATCTAAAAAGTGCTCTAGCTACAACAGAGTTAAAAAATACAGAGAAAGAAAGAGAATGAGGTTAGAGTCACAGGTAACACTTATTAAAAATGTTTTCTTTTTTACTATTTTAATTTTAGATGTCTTTTAAATATATTATTTATATTTATTAATATATTATTTATATTTTAACAGAGCAATTTACAAGATCAACTAGGTCATTCCTATGACGTAAACAACCATTATGTTAGCAAGGAGCCTGATAAAATAAACGATTTACGTTTATGGGCAATAAAAACCAAAATTCATCGTGACAAACTATCGGAATTGTTGTGCCTTTTAAAGGGAAAAGGATCAGGATATGAAAATCTTCCAGCGTCTGCTGCTTCTTTTTTAAGGACTCGAAAATCTAAAATTGTAATCAGGGAAATGATTAGTGATGATCAGAACAATTCTGCTGGAGGGTATGTCTATTTTGGGATAGAAGAAAGCCTAAAAAGACTTGAAAAGCCTAATCAACAGTACATGTTAGAAACAGATAACATATTAAAACTACAAATAAATGTTGATGGTGCACCTTTGAGCATATCTGGCAACATAAATTTGTGGCCGATTTCTTGTAAAATTCAAAATCACCAAGTGTTTCCTGCTTTTCCCGTAGCTATATATTGTGGACCAGGTAAACCAGCGAACATTAAAGATTATTTTAGTGAATTTATTTACGAATATAACACATTAGCAGTGGAAGTATTAGATTTTTTTTGGTTTTCATTATAAGCTGCGTATAACATGTTTTATTTGCGATTCACCAGCGAGGTCAGGGTTAAAATGCACTAAAACTCATGGTGGATTCTTTGCTTGTGAACGGTGTTTAATAAGTGGATTTACTTATAGAAGTAGAATTGTGTATCCATTTGCATATTATCCTGAACGGACAGATGTAATGTTCAGGCAGCAGATAAATATGCAACACCATCATAAAATTTCTCCACTTTTGAAAATAGAGCCTCCTCTTAATATGATTTCTTTTTTTGTCCTTGACTTCATGCACCTGTTATGTTTAGGCATCATGAAGAAACTTATAAGTTACTGGATTTCTGGGGGTGGCCCCAATGTAGATGATGCTTGCAAATCGACTAAATTGTCGTCATCTGCAAGAAAAGAAGTAGACAAGATTGGACTTTATTCATAATAACATAACCAGTGATTTTCAAAGAAAAACTAGAGGATTACTATTCTACAAAATAATGAAGGCAACGGAATTCCGTTTTATTTTATTATATGCAGGACCTTTAATCTTTAAGGATGTAATGGACCCTAATGTTTATAACCACTTCATTCTTTTGCATGTTGCTTGTAGAATCTTGTGCTGTCCACAATTGTGCTTAAGGAATAATCTACATGCAAAGCTATACTTAAGAAAAGTATCTGGAGGCTTCTTAAAATTATATGGTTTGCAATCTGCAACCATAAACGTCCACAATTTGATACATATTGCAGATGATGTTGCCAATTTAAACGTAAATTTGATGGAAATAACTGCATTTCCGTTTGAAAGTCTTCTGGGAAAATTAAAAAATCACATATCTACTGGTGTAAAGCCACTTCAACAACTTTGCAGAAGATTAAATGAAGAAAACGAAGCGTTCAAGTTAATTTACAAAATTATCAAGATACGGTGGTTGAAAAAAGAAACAGAGAAGAAATCACCCATATAAAAACAAAAACCTTAAAATTTAATATTTTTCCTCCAAACAATGTAGTTTTATTGGAAGATAATAATGTTTTTGTAGTTAAAAGAATACTAATAACAAATGAAAAGCTACATTTGCAAGGACATTACTGGGAGAAAACACGACCAATATTTACTGAACCTGTAAATTCAATGTCATTGATCATGTTTGAGTTATCTCAAAATTATTCACAACTATTAAATACGGTAACGATAAAATCAGTTACAAAAAATTTTTTAATTCTCATTCTCAATTTTAATAAGGCAAGTTGCAATAGAAAATTTTGTATTCTTTATTGCATTAAAATTAAAAAAAAACTTATTTCATTTATTTTTCATAAACTTTTGTAATTTTTTTAAAAATATATATTTGGTAACATTTATTAACACTTATTGGTTTATAATAAATCCTTTAAAAAACAAAACAAAATAAAATATTAATATTCTTCTAATCCTTAAAAATTAATCAGGGTGTCCTATTTTAAGTTTTTTATAATAAAATATTATATAATATAAAATATGCTAAAATAGTTTTTGCGATATTGCTGTGTCCAAGTTAAAAAAAGACACCTGTATGTAACATATATATGATTAAATCATATCTCCGCTAAATATAAATAAAAATTAATAAATATAAGGAACATTGAAACATAAATTATACGTAAAAAATTATTTTAATTTTCTTCCACTAAATTATGGTTATCAGTTCTGCTTTTCTTCCGTCTTCCATCCCAGTCAACTGCATGTGAAAGAGCATCACCTATTTTACTAGATGCATCGTGCCACAGAATACCTTTGCCATGTGTTTTATATTCATCTATGAGAAATTCTATATGAAAACTTCTTTTAAAAATGTTGATCATATTTATTTTTAATTCACCTATTAAGATGTTACCAAAATTGGTTTCTCGAAGAACTTTTTTGTGACCCTTCTGACCATCGTAAAACTCATTGCCAAATGTTTTTGAAAAAATTGTCTCAAAATATTTGTGGCGGTTCTAGATATACTTTTTACATCAAAATATAATTTTAATGTGTTTTGCTGAAATAATATGTTACGTTTTGATAGTTTACTAAAAATTATAAAATAAAAATAGTTTGTACACTCACAAAGTCTTGACGAAAATTCGCATCTACTTCTAATTTTCCATCAAAATCATCAAATGATTCCACTGTTTTTAATGGTAGGATAATATTATATTTTGTAAAGAATGGAGTCTCATTTTCTTTATTGCCACAGGCTGCTATATTGTCTACTTTTTCAGAAAGTTCTTCCATTTTATTATTTAAATTATTAATATTTTGATTTAGTGACTCAAAAGATTTAATAAACTTTGCTTCCATTTTATTGAGCATTATTTGCTGAGAAGCTGTTATTGAATCTATAATTCCTGTAAAAAATAAAAACATTAAAGGAAATTTTGTTTTGTTTTTATTTGTAATCTTTTAATCAAATACTTTTTTCTGATGATGGATCCAGTTGAAGTACACATGCTTCAGTTTGACAATTACTTAGTCCTGGAACTGACAAAATATCGGAAATGTTCGAAATTTCGGTTGAACGGTTTGCCTGCCTCGCCATCATATTATTTTCTTCTTGTCTATTAATTTTCATGGTCTGAATCCATCTATATTGATTGGAATGCAATTCTTGTATACACATTTGATAAGTTCCTAAGAATTAAAACAAGTTATTAAAAAATTTTTAAAAGGTGCATTTCAATTATTTCATATTTACCAGTAATTCTGACATAATATTGCCAATATGAATCTGGTTCATCCTGACACATAATTTTTTGCTGCAAAATTTTAAGCATTGCCGGTGTGAACTGCAGACTCGGATATTTTAATAAATATGAATCGCCTTTATTGTATGGAAATAACCATGTCGTAGGTATAACATCACCAACTTTCTCTATATTTGAATGAACAAAATCGACGAGAACAAAATTTTTTGCAGCTACTACTTCCATGCCTTTTATAAAAATTAAATTTATATCACAAAAATCACAGCTTCCTTGATTTTTATTTCAAAACATAACAAAGTAAATAATATATATGGCGCATGCGCGAACTGCCGTGGAAATAGCATGGACGTCCACGTTAGTTACGGGCTTAGAACCTCGTTTTTCGCTCGGTATACCAACCCAATACCAGGCTTGAGGCTCGTTTAAAGCTCGTAAATTTCCGTGGATCGAGCTCGATACGTGTAACGTTTTCCGAACGGGAAAGTATTTGGTTGCCCATACTATTGCGAGTAACTCTTTTTCTATAGTAGAATAATTTTGTTCTGAATCAATTAAGGTTCTGCTGGAGTAGGCAATGGGTAAATCAGATCCGATTTTTCCTTGCGATAATATGGCACCAATTGTAAAGTTGCTTGCGTCTGTTGTTAAGTTGAAGGGTTGATTAAAGTCAGGGTATTGTAATATTGGTTCGTTTATAAGAAGGTTTTTACAAATATTAAAACAGTTTACGTAATCAGGATCGTTTGGTTTTATGTCAACATTTTTCTTTAAACACTTAGTCATTGGTTTGGTTATTTTCGCGAAGTCTTTGATAAATTTTATATAATAACCTAATAGTCCTAAAAATCCTTTGATTTGTTTTGTCGTTTTCGGGAGAGGATAATTTTTTATGACAGGGTTCGGTGTTATGATATGGCCAAGATATGCAACTTCTTTACGAAGGAACTCTGATTTATCGAGCTGAATTTTTAAATTTGCCTTTTTTTATCTTTCAAATACATTTTTTAAACGGTCTTTGTGTTCTTGGAGACTAGTGCTAAATATGATGACATCATCGAGGTAAACAAGGCAGATTTCGTTTTGTAATCCTTTTAAAACATTATCCATAACACGTTGAAATGTTGCGGGCGCGTTTTTAAGACCGAATGGCATTCGCGAGAATTCGTAATGACCGTTCCCTGTATTAAACCCAGTTTTGGGGATATCGTCTTTGTTCATCTCAATTTGATGAAATCCGGATGCTAGGTCGAGAGTAGTAAAATAGTGATATCTACCGAGTTGGTCTAATAGTTAGTTTATATTTGGTATAGGATATTTATCGTCTATTGTTTTCTCGTTTAATTTCCTATAGTCTATTACTATTCTCCACTTTTTCTCGCCTGATGCGTCTAGTTTTTTTGGTACGATCCAAACGGGGGATGACCAGGGTGAATGAGAGGGTCTAATTATATTTTGGTCTAACATTTTTGTGATCTGTGTTCGAACTTCTTTTCTATGAATCTCGGGGTATGGTATGTTTTGCTATAGATCGGTATTTCATCTTTTGTGCGAATATGGTGTTTAATTTTGTTAGTAAAAGACAATGGCTTGTCTTTTGAATGAAAAATATCAGTGAATTGATTTATTAATTTAGTTATAGCTATTTTTTCCTCCTTGTTCATGTGATCGGTACGAATTTGAGATATGTCGAAGTTAATGTTTTGTTTTTAAAATTTTCGGTGTCTATTTCGTAGTTGTTTAGGGGTTGACCACGTATAGGGTTTACTGAACTTATAATTTGTTCATAATCGTATGGGTTGATAATTGGGTAAACAATTTCGTGATTTTGAACATTAGCTAATCTTTAATATCTCTAATAATTAGGGAATTACTAGATTATTAATATGGAATAAATGGAATAAATGCTTCGCCATTTTTAATGTTTTTCACATAGAATTTTGATAATTTTTCAGTTTTGGGTGATACTGTGGTGTAATGTGAATATGGTTGTATTTTATGGTAGTGTATTTTAATGTCTAATGAAGGGGTGATAATTTTGTCACGTGTTAAATCTATTATTGCTTCTAGGATTTTTAAGTTATCTAAGCCAAGTAAAATATCGAATTGATTATGGAAGTTGAATAAATGATATTTTAATATAAAATTTTGTTTTTTAAATAATTTTGAGCATGGTACAAAAATGCTAAATTTTTCGATGGTGGTTCCGTGTGCGGATGTGATTTTAAATGGGTCATTCTTAATTTGGTTTTTAAAATACTTTTCTGCAATTTCGGGTTTCATGAACGAACGTGTGCTACCTGTGTCAATTGGTGCTATTAGAAAGGGTAATTCACTTTCGTTATGTGTTAAACTCATAATTTCTATTTTGTTTCCGAGGCTATTGTCTCTAAAAAAGAATCAGAGTCGATTTTTTCATAATCTTCCGGGATTTCGTCTATTTCACAAATTGTAACGTTAGTATCATCGAAATATTGTTCGTTATCGGGTATGTCATAAATTTCTGTATTAAAAAGTTCTTCGGAAATATAATTTGGTGGTTTAGATTGCTGTTGTTGTCTATACGCATATTGTTGCGGACGAGGTGTGGTGTTTGTATATGATGGTCCAGGTTTGGGTGTAAATGTTTGTTTAGTACAAATACTCATAGGTGTTGGTTTGTTAAATTGACGATTTTGATTTGGGTTAAAAACGTTTTGTTTGTTTGTGGTGATGAGGTTTTGCTAAAGGTATTAGATAAGTTTGGTCGATATGTTAGTTGAGGATTTGTTGTATTCGGTTTATATTGAAAAGGTTTCGCATTTATATAATTAAGAGGTTGTCTCTGTTTCATATTATTATAGTTTGAATGTTTCTTTGTTTGAGTTTCCAATTGGAAATCATTGGTAAGCATGTTTAGTGCAGTACTTAGATCAGTGGGGTTCTTAGTGCGCATAAAAGTTCCTAAGGGTTCATTAAGACCTCTCAATAATATTGTTAACGCGTATGTTCTGAAATATTGAATAAGGATGGTCGCTTCACTAGTTTTTATATGTGTACTAAGATATGATGCTTGAAGATTTAATAAATCTTGTATTTTGTCATAGAATTCGAATGCGGTTTCGTTTCCTTGTTTTAATTCTGTCATTTCAATGTTGAGGGTATAACAGTCCCTTTTATCTGCGTACGTATTAAGTAGGGCATTTTTAATATCTAACCATCGAGTAATTGTGCAACTGGCTATATTAATCGCGGCTTGACCTTTTATTTTTGCAAGAATGCTTGACATAAGATATTCATTTTGAAAATCATTTGTGTCTGTGATATTATAGAATTTATTCACTAACTTTTCACAAATTCCAATGAACCGTGGAAGAAGTTTAGTGTCTCCATAAAAATCTGGGATCATTTCTAAGTAATCCTTTTTAAGTATACGTACTGCCATTTCGACTAGATTTAAATTTCTGATTTGAGCAATTAAATCTAAACTGATTGGAGTAACAATTGTAGGGGTAGATGGGGGTGAGTCAGAGGATTTATCTGAATCCTTGTCAGCTTCTATATGACGCGTATCTCTGAAGGACATTTGTACTTACAGCAATAATATCAAGATCGACTTGTCCATTGGCATCTACCGACGGGTCAGCGTGGCAGGAATTGAGAACGATGACTTGGTGGTCTTTTGTTTTCGTACGATGTGCGCTCGTAGATTGTGAGATCCCCGATGTCTTGTTCTTGGACTTGAAGTTCTTGTTCGATTCTCGATTAATCGTAGATATGAAACAAAAATAACACAATGCTTTACGTTGTTGAACGATAAAAGTCTGTTTTTTAAACTTTTAATTTTTTTCACTATGTATTTCGTTTGAGAATCCTACCGACTGCGCCAGTTATACAATTTCCATTTATAATTGTAATATAAAAATGTTTTATTGTTCTTAAGTACATTCAAATAGTTCTGACTATTACAGAAGTTAAATCTCTACTGCTAACTAAAAGTATAATATATCTATTTGTTAAATCAGAATGATTACATAGTATCTTCTTATCGTTAAACATGGTCTCTACAAGTGTTTTAACATGAGAGTATCATGTTTGGAATACTGCTATGTCGGCGGTTACGTAGAAGTGACGTTGAACCTAACTTATATATTCATTGATAATAATTATATTTTACAGAAACATTAATAATAATATATATATATATATATATATATATATATATATATATAATAACAATAATAATTAATAAAGACACTATATTGTAACATATTAATTATAATACACAGATTGAACTACAGAAAACAGGTGGGGGTACATTCAGCAATCAACTGAGGGAAACTGGAGCACGTCATTTAGAAATGCTAGAAAATCTTATGCAGCCGCTTGAAAATCCATATGACGATGCTGCTCAATACTATGATAGGTAAATTTAACCACTGTTTAGCCTCGGAATATAATTATCTTTATGTCCAGGCAATATAATAACTGAACCAATAATAGTTCAAGAAAATATATCACCGGCAGAAACATACATCTCTGTGCAGCCCAAAAAATTGACTGAAATTATCCGAGGGAGTCCAATTGTAAAACAAGTGATTCCCAAGATACGGAGAAAGCAGCAATTAAAAAGAAAGCAGCGAATTACAACGGCCGCAATAAAAAAATTATATTTAAAAAAAAAATTGCAAATTGCAAATTTTGAATTGCAGTCCAAAAAGCAACAGCACGCAATTGATATTAAAATTAAAAAAATACAATTATCTTTGTTAGAAAAACAAATAAATATTGCAAATTAATTGCTATTTTGTATTTTTCTTGAATTTATCCTTTAAATGTAGTTGCAATTAACGTTCTTCGCACACCAACATTCTCAATGTTCTTATTTACCATTTCATCGTTATCTTCTAGGTCGTGCATTAATTCTAAATTATCATCAGCTACTGGAATATCTTCACTTAAATCTATAGCTTTATTGTGAAGAACAGCACAAGCTACAATTACTGATAAGACAGTTTCCATTTTTACTCTTAAACCATTTGATAAACATGGAAATCGTCGTTTCAGTACTCCGAAACATCTCTAAATGGTATTTCGAGTTGAAATGTGAGACGCGTTATAAGCTTCTTCACTTGGTGTTCCAGGATTTAAAAGCGGTGTAAGCAAATATCGCTTACAAGGATATCCATTGTCTCCCAATAAATAATCGTTGCCATAATCTCCGTTCTCAAAATCTTTACATAGTGGGCTATCATTAAAAATTGTGCTGTCGTGAACGGAGCCTGGCCATCTTGCAATGATATTTCTTATTTTTAACGTAGAATCGCAACCAGCTTGTACGTTGATGGAAAAATAACCTTTCCTGTTCTGCAGTTGGACCACCAGGACTTTGTATTGGCACATGAGTGCAATCTATTGTACCAATAACACCGGGAAATTGCGCAATATTAAAGAAACCCAGTTTAATGTTTAATTTTACATCACCCACAGGCATTTTAATAGTATCGTTTTTCATTGCTGCTATATAATGTGTTACTCGTTGCACTATTCTACTTACAGTAGATTTATGTACTAATATATGATCTCCTATAAGTTGTTGAAATGCACCAGTAGCATAAAAACGCAGCGCAATTAAAATTTGATTCAAAGCGCTCAATGCTTTATTTCTCTGAGTTTGAGGCTCTATTAAATGGCCAAATGAATCAAGTAGCACCATAACATTTGCTTTGGAGAATCTGTATCGGCACTTGAACTGTAAATCATCAAATTCCTCGAAAAGATTTGAATGATCTCGTATTCTTCTTGGAACGTGCTCACATATATTTTCGTCATCAGAGCTGGATAGCTCAGATAATGATGAGACTGACATATTTACTTCTTTGTACACCTATTATTTAATATTTTTCACTATATTTATTCACAAAAATCATTTAATTCAATTATATAAATTTTCACACTCACCGTAATCAATGCTATTCCGGTAATTAAGTTGACGGCCTGTCAAATTAAAAGTAACAGGCAGTTAGGGATGACAATCTTTTTGTGCAACTGAAATATTTGCTAACAGATTGTTAAATTGAATTTGACAATGTGTTAAGTAATCAATTGTTACAATATGCATAAATTGTTTTATGCAACGCATACTAGATAGTTGACGGCGCGTTAGGCATTTGACGGACCGTCACGGAGTTGACAAACCTTTGTGCAACTGGGCATTAATTTACAATTAATAAGCCGTTAACGGCCAAATAACCATTAATCAAATTATAACAAATATAAATGTTAATTAACCGTCAACAGCTTATTAACACTATTTTGGGTTGTAAAAAGAATAATTAAGACTGTCAGTTAACAAATAATTATTTTTAATTGAAGCTAGTAGTTCATTTATTAATTAATCAATTTAAAATTTGAGTTTTAAATCAAATTTTATTCGAGTGTTGTGTATTTATTTCAAGACTACGTAATACTTATGTAAGTTTAAATAATATTTGGGGCTTAAGGGGTTAAGTATAGTTTTCAATAATCTAATTTCCATTTCAAGTAAGAAATTTTATTCTTTAAAATAGAATCTGACCTGTCAGATCTTTCCGATATTGAAGAGGAACCACTACAGAGAGTACGACCACGTAGAATACACATGTTGCGAGATAGAGACAATCCTTTCGAAAACTTTGACGATCACGGCTTTAAGTTTAGGTACAGATTATCAAAAAATACGGTTAATAATTTAATACATTCATTTGGTGCAAAAATTCAACCATTAACTGGTAGAAACAAATTTTAATCTGCCTACGCTTTTATGCCACATTCCAAATGTGATAGGCGACCACATACATGTACACAAATCAACTGTATTTCGCATTATAAAAAGAGTGACCCGACAAATCTCGAAAGAATATATAAAGTTGCAACTTCAGAAGCTGAACTTGCACGTATTAAAGCTGGCTTCTACAACATAGCTGGTTTTCCTTGAGTTGTAGGAGCCGTGGACTGCACCCATGTAAAAGTACAATCTCTCGGCGGCAATAGAGCGGAATTATCCCGCATTCGGAAACAATACTTCACTCTCAATTTGTGATGCTGATTTAAATTTGCTGCATATAATAGCCCGATGGCCAGGATCAGTACATGATAGTACCATCTTCAATGATTCTCCTCTTCCTGCAGAATTTGAAATGGGACTGTATGGAAATAATTTTTTGCTGGGCGATAGTGGCTATGCTTGCAAAAATTATTTACTGACCCCACTATTAAATCCCGCTGGTTTAAGTGAAGAAGCATAAAATCGAGCTCACATTTCCACTAGAAATTCCATTGAGCGTTTCTTTGGAGTACTGAAAAGGAGGTTTCCATGTCTGCAGTTAAAACTTCGGCTTAAGTTGGAAAGTATTCCAGAAGTTATTGTTGCTTGTGGGGTATTACACAACATATGCACACAACAAAATGATGTATTTAATGATGATGATGAGCAACAAAGATATGAAGATGAAGTGATAGAGCAGGAAATTATCACTCACAATAATAATAATCCAAATTATGCAGCAAGGATCGCTTTAATAGCCACCATTTTTAACAGACAATGACAAAATAATAATAAAACAACTACATTCTACGGCCTTAATTTTTTTATTTCTAATCTTAATTTTAATGCAAGAAGATTGTTGTTTTTTGAGCTTCTCCGTCATTCACTGCATTTAAATACTTTTGTTTAAAATATAATTTTCTATATTCTTCTGCAGAATATTGACGGGGTCGTCGTTTGTTTTTCCCGATTAATTTAGGTGGCATTGCAGGTGCCACTGTAGCTGAAGACTCGGGTTTAGGGTCAGGATTGGGTTCAGGGTAAGGATTAGTTTCATGTTTGGGCTCAGGCTCAGTGCTGGGAGCGGTCCTGGGTGAGGTTCAAATTCGGGATCTACACGCAGAATTTTTAATAAAGTTTCTTCATTAAAATATTCTGCAGCGTTATCGCATGGAATTTTCAGCGGTTGAACTTGCCCTTATAGCTCAGCTAGCAGAAGTTCATTATAATTATTTAAAAAACTGGAGCTTTTCTCTCCGCCAGTTATCAAAAAATCATTGTTCAAATATAATTAATAAAAAGTTATTTATAGTATTTAAATAGGTATGTATATAAATAAAAAATACAGTCCTTACCTTCATATTAGATGCTGCAGATTTTGCCGCTTTAATTTTGTCCCTGTACTCTTTTTGCTGAGAAACAAATATTGATATTATTAATTTATCAGATTTGAAATAAGAAAGCATACATGTCCTTCAGCTACACTTTTTCTTATTTCCCTCTTTAAAATTTCTTATAATACGCGCACTCATTATTAATAAGCTCCATATTATTTAACCTTAGGTATTCGTCCATAAATGTAATGTACTCTTGCTTTAAGATAGGTTGCTTATTTAATTTTGTTTCAATTGCGTAGAATTGTTTTAATGCAATATCTTTAGATTGTCCTAATGAATATGAGTAGGATTTAAAGGGTAATCTTACAATAAATTGGTTTGGTTACTCTTCGTGTGAGACTACTCTTTACTCACATCATGCTAACGGTGGGGTGTTGCGCTATTGGCGGGTCAGTTACGTACGAATCACGCCTGGCGTACTGCAAGTCCAGGTTATCGGTGGCGCTCTCAGGCCCTGACAACTCCTTCTTTCCAAACATGTCATATTTTCTTTTGATTAGGTAGGCAGACAGACTCACTGTAAGTACTAACAATAAACCTGTAACAATATAAACTAACATATTAGTCTTCTTCTGATGATCCACTCTATCCAGATGAGCTCTTCTAAGTCTTGCAGGAGTACACCCTGGTACTTTGGGTCGGTGATGCTGTCCAATATCTTGGTGACTTCCCTTAGTTGTTCCGACGATTGAAAGAAATTGTGGAGATATTTCGCTCACTGGGTACGACAAGGGGCATGTGAAACCTTGGTAGACTCGGCGTGAAGGTTTCGTATCCCAATTGTGAATCGGGTAGAGGGATGTTACCATCAATCACCAGTTGACAGTTTGGTGGCACATGCAGCTGTCCTGTTCCATTGATTATATGTGTCTGTGGGGCTCCATTAGGGCACTGACTTTTGGCAACATAGGATTTAGGTACACTATAAATCCAGCGTCTATCCCCAAATGTTTTAATGAAGACCGGTGTGGAGTTTTTAGTACATATAGTCTGATACCCTTTTACCGTTAGGTGTAAGGTCTTTATTCATGCACGAACTTTGCCCACTGTTTTTTGTTTCTTGCACAGATTTTTGCTTCTTGCACTGTTTTTTCCTTGTTTTTCAGTATCTTCTCCACGATCACATCCCAGTCTTCCCTTGGTCTACCTCCTTCCCTTTTCTCTTTTATTTTGGCTGTCCAGACTTTCTTGGCCGGCCTCTTGTCATCCATTCTCACCAGATGTCCCCACCAACTCAGTTGTCTCTTCTCAATAAATTCAAGTATAGGCTTCGTTCCCAGTTCTTCTCTTATGTCTTGGTTTCTTATTCTATCAAGCATGGTAACGCCTTGTACTCTTCGCAAGTACTTCATTTCTAAAGCTTGAATTTTACTTTTCAGTCTTTTCGAAATAATCCATGTTTCACATCCATAAGTTAATACCGCTCGGTAAACTGTATTAAAAGCTGAGATTTTTGCTTTCTTTGATACTTCTCTTTTATTTATAAAGCTATTATTTAACATATGGAATATTTTGGCTGTTTTATCTATTCTATGGTTTATATCTTCGTCTTGTATGCCCGTATTTGTTATTAGTACTCCTAAGTATTCAAATTTCTTTACTTCTTCTATCATATTATTCTCAATTTGTATATTAATATTTTGCCCCTCCTTAGATATAACCATCACTTTTGTTTTTTTCACATTTATCTTCATCCCATATTCGTGTAGCGCATCGCTCCAAATGTTTAGATTGTGCTGCAAGTATTTTTCACTACTGGCGAATATGGCTACATCATCCGCAAAAGCACATTCTCCAATTTCAACTCTTTGTAAGTTTCTATATCCAACAACCCATTTCTTTATTTCCGGTTTACATTTTTTGATTATTTCATCCATAAAGACTGTGAAAAGAGATGGGCTCATTACTCCTCCTTGACGGAGTCCTCCTCTGGTTTCAAATATATCTGATTTTCTATTTTTGCTAATTACATAGTTTAGATTTTTGCTATATAAACTCTTGATTGCGTTTACTAATGTTATATTTACTTTTCTTGCTATGAGGCTATCCCATATCTTCTGTCTTTGTACTCTGTCAAAAGCTTTTTCTAGATCTATGAATGCTGTAAATGTTTTGTTTTTACTTAATATTGTCTTTTGTATTATTTGTTTAATTGTAAATATATGGTCTTGTACGCTTCTTCCCTTTCTATATCCACTTTGCGCTTCTTCTAATGTTGGTTCTATTATTTTCTTCCGTCTTCTTTCTAATATTCGTTCATATACTTTTAGTGCTGTACTTAGTAATGAGATTCCGCGGTAATTATTACAATCTCGCGTATCTCCTTTCTTATATAAAGGCATAATGATCGCTATCTCCCAATCTTTAGGATTTTTTCCTTGTTTCATTGCCTCATTATATATATTTAACAATAATATAGTTCCTTCTCTTCCCATAAATTTTAACATTTCTGAATATATCCTATCATGTCCTGGGGCTTTTCCGTTTTTCAACAACTTGATCGCTTCTGTTATTTCTTCCATCGTTATTTCGATTAATTCATCATCATTTCTTTCTTGTATTGTTTGGCTGTCCATGATCCTATTTTCTTCTGTCACATTCAGGAGTTCTTGAAAGTATTCTTTCCATCGGTTCATTACTTCTTTTCTTTCTGTAAGAGGCATTCCTGTTTTATTTTTTATTACAATATTTTGTTTTATTTCTTCATTTCTTAACGTTTTGAGTACTTTATAAAATAACTTTTGGTTCTCTTTACTATTTCTTTCCATTTGTTCCCCGGATTGATTCCAGGATTGTTCCTTCTCTCTTTTTATCATTTCTTTTACGTTTTTGCGTTCGCTTTTGTATATACTATAGTTATCCTTTGTTTTATTATTCAAATATTGTACCCATGTTCTCTTTTTGCATTTAATTGCATTCTTAATTTCTTGATTCCACCATGCTGTTTGTTTTTTCCTCATTTTTGTTTTAGTAGTACCACAGACATTCTTCGCTGCTGTTAATATCATTGTTTTAAATAGTTGCCATTTTTGCTCAATATCCATTTCATCATTTAATATCAGGGTTTCTGCTTGTGTTGATACTTCTGCTTCGTATTTTTTCGCTACTATTTCTTCCTTTAGTAAATATGTTTTAATTCTTTCATCCACTATGTCTTTCTCATTCTCACTTTGTATTTTCGGTTCTCCTTTTTTACCTTGTATTTTTATTTTGGCTTCAACTAAATAGTGATCACTGTATATTTCAAGGCTTCTTCTCTGGCTCTAACATCTTTTACAATTTTCCTATTTTTTCTTTCTACTAGTATGTAGTCTATTAGGGATTTATCTTCCTTTTGTGGCCCTTGTCTGGTGTACATATGTATTTGTTTATGTTTATAAAATGTATTTGTCACAATAAGATCATTTAGTGAGCAGTAATCGATTAACCTTACTCCATTATTATTTATTTTATCTTCTCCGTAGTTGCCTATAACATCTATTGACTTTTCCAGTCTTTTCCCTACTCTTGCGTTAAAGTCTCCCAATACAAATATTTCACCTCTACTCTTTTCCGTTTCTATATTTAATTGTTCCCAAAATATATCTTTGTTCACTCTAGTTTCATCCTCATTTGGTCCATAAACTGCAATGATTGTTTTTGCACTTCCATTTATATCTTTCATTTCAATTCTTAGTATTCGTTCGGAGCATGCTTCTCATTTATTTATTTGTTTTATGTATTTTTATGAAATAAACAAGCTACTCCTGCAGCTGCTCTTTTATCTTGGGGGACTCCACTATAGATTAATAAATGCCCCTCTTCAAGTACTATTTCACCTTTTCCTTTTTTCTTTGTTTCTGTTATAGCTAGTATATCTAAATTTTCTTTATTAAATTCATAAACTAATTCCCATTCCTTTCCATTTATACTTCTTATGTTCCATGTTGCTAATTTATATATATCTTTATTTTTATTTTCATTTTTCCGCTTTCTTTGCTTTGTCACTACCATTAAATCTTCTTGTTCATTATTTACGTAGTTGTTTAGCCGTTTTTTGAAGCCTGCGTTTTCGTATCTACTTTTTGTAACTTGTTTGCATTAGTATTCCATTTCCATTGTTCGTTGTCTATTATTAATTGTTGGTATTTGACTTTCACTATTTTGTTCCTCCTTCTCTCTTGTGTTGCTATTTCTCTTATTGTTTTTTGAATCTCTCTCTCGTGTTTCGTCATATCCGAGTCAAGGTATACTTTATTATGCAGGCTATTTTTGAGTTTTATTTTGTTTTTAAGAATTTCCAATTTTTTCTCGAAGCTTTCAATTTCTATTATACACATATTTTCTCGAATTTTGGTCGCTCTTTTTATTTGTGTGCTCACCTGCAGCTGTAAAAATATAAACTGCTCTATTTTTTTTGCAATTTTTTCTTCAGTGTTGTCACTTACTTTTAATCCCGTAATTATTAAGTTATTTTTCTTTTTGATCTTTTCTTTCTTCTCTTCTAGACATTCTAGTTTTTCCACTCTTCCTTTTAGTTCATTAATTTCTTGTTTCAATTGTTCATTTTCTGTTTTCATTGCCGCTAGTATTTCGTTTGTATGAGTGCTTTCTTTTCTTATCTCAGTAATTTCATCTATCAATTGTTTAAACATTCCTTTCACTTCGTCCATTTCTTTATTTTTCCTTACTGGTGATCTAACGGCCTTTTTACTTATATGTAAAACTGCTCCTAGTTCGTCAATTTCTCTTTTTCGTTTTATTTCCTCGCTGCTGTTATACTCCTCGCTGTCAGTGTACCTGCTCAACCCAGTTGACATGTTGGTTGCGTACCACTAGGTTTGCGTCAAGTAGCCAGCCCACATCAACTGTTCGGAAGCGTGGCTTTCTTACCTAACCTAGACAAGTATCGTTTTATTTACTTATCTTATCTATGTTTGGAGAACGTGTGCTGTTTTTTCCTTTTGTTTTCTACTCACTGTTATTTAATTGTTGGTAAACATTAGTCACTTGTTTTTAAATGCTCGTAATTTCCTCTTTTTTGGGGTTTTAACTACGGAGCTCACAATAACACGTGCCGGTTCAATAAACAATTTTCAAATTCGGAGTTTTTAGTTATTTTTTTAATGCAGAGTACATCAGCTCCTTCCCGGTTGCCGTTGTAAAGGGCCGAAAGACACGACGTCTTTTCCAAATTTAAGGGCATGATGGGCCGGACATATGTTTTTATAGTCCCTGCGACAATTATCTACGTCGTCAAAATCAAGGTTTACGAATCTGGTTCCATCGCTTGAAACGGACAGATACGGTGTTTCTGCATCTATATACATGAATATATCCGCGGTGATTTGAATTGGGAGTTTACGGGCTCCATAAATTTTTAATTTTCTTTCTTTGTTTACCATCGGGAATCGAACAAATATTCTAACATTAGAGTCTGATATTTCCGGTAATGTGTTAGCGGTTTCATAGAATTCGAGCAGATCGCGTTGAATGAGATTTCCGATAAAGTTTAATTCCGGGGGTAATTTAGATTGAATTGGTTTGAGTACCTAATACAATCCACTTACGCTTATAATGTAAGGGCTAGGCTTATGGCTTACAGCTAAATTTATTGCCGATAAGATTTGTGCCAACTCGTTTTCTATACCCGAAAGAATGGAGTTAAACATGCGTAAGGCAGAGCCAATGTTCATACTAAATCTGACAGACGCGGCGTATTTTAGAAAAAAGTGAACTCGGCGTATTCTAATTTTAATTTTACAATTCAATTGGAGGATCCCTGTTACGTTTTTTAACTGATTTATGGCTATTCTATTTGTTTCCGCAAATTCGTATGTCGCAATTAAAACAGATAATTGGGCTTTAACTAAATGGACGATTTTATTTTGCTTTGTCTCTATTTTGGAAATTTCGTTATTAATATGGACCAGATCTGCGTCATCTGCCGTCATTTCCGAATATGAATTTTATGAGCTTACCCCTACATTAATTAATCCGCGTGCGGTACGTCGACGATTCGTACGCGGCGATAGTGTCTCGATTTCTCGCCTGACTTCTCCGATTCGATGTTGTACTATCTTGATCTCCTCGGTGGCGGCATCGAGAGTTTTGTCGTCTTGGGCACCGTCTTTTGCGTGGTTGCTTTCTACCTGTATAATTTATCGACCATAACTTTGAATTCCGTTATGTTTAGATTCACGGCTACCGTCCAAAATTCGTTCGTCATCCACGCATCGTTTTCGTAAACTAGGACAAGACCCCTGGCTAAATCCTCTGATGGTATACTGTTGACTGATGCTGCTAGCGTAATAATTATTTTGAGGTGAAACATGTAGAACGATCTCTGAAATATACAAATTTATTATATCGTTCGGGGTAATACGCGGGGGTGCCACGGCGCTGCGCCTTGGCTCCTTGTATGCGGGCGTTCTAGCTCCGCCACGACGGGTGCTGGGTCCGGTGGGGGGGGGCGGTTTCATATTAATTAGATTCGGGGGGTATTAAAACGTTTTGGATTTCGATCTGTGGTAATAAGGGGATCGGGGGTGTGGACGGGTACCTCGGTAAGATCATTCTCTGATGGTTTATTTGAAGATGGAGTAAAGGATTCGGAAACAGACGTTTTTAACCTATCTGCGTGGATCACCTGCTCTCTTCGTCCATTAATTTCTTTAACTTTAAACACGACGGGGCTTTTCTGATCAACTATCCTATAAGGACCGTCCCAAGGCTTTTCTAATTTCCTTGACAAAACTATGGTGTAACTCATATTTTTTACATAGACACGATCGCCCATCAGAAATTCGGGCTCTACTTATTTCCGGTTCTTAAATTCATTCCTAACAACTGTAGGAGAGTTCTCGTTTTCTCTGACTTGTTTAAACGCACTGTTCAACCTAATAATCATTTCGGAAGCGTAATTCTCATCCGTGTCGTACGTAACTCGACGGGTTTGGACAATTTCGTCGAATGGTAGCTCCATGTCTCTACCATGAAGCAAAAAATAAGGGATCTCACCAGTAGAGCTGTGGACACTGTTTCGATATACCATCAAGACAAATGGCAGAATTTCGTCCCAATCTCGTTGATTTCGCTGAATTACGTGTGATACCATATTTTTAAGACCCGGTGTAGCCTCTCTATCATTCCATTACATTGCGGCCTATAACTAGTCGTGCGTAGCTGTTCTATATGTAACATTGAACAGGTTTTTTTAAAAATTTCTGACATAAAGTTACTCCCTTAGTCGGTTAATAATTGACGTGGGGTACCGTGTCGTGTTGCAACTATATTTGCTTTCTGATCCGGGAGCGGTATTGCTTCCGGGTAACGAGTAAATGCATCTTGGAATGTTAAGATATACTTGTTCCCTAAATCGGATGTGACTAAAGGACCTATAATATCCATGGATGTGTGCTCAAACGGGAAGCAGATTGTTAGGAATAGTTGGATTGGTGCCGATTTATGGTGTGGTGTATTTTTTTTTTCTCACGGTTCATTTCGTCCCAATGATACTTCTTTTGATACTTAGCAGTGTCTTCGCGTAACCTTTATGTCCGGAGAACGGCAGGTCATGATAGGTGCTAATTACTTTATGTACAAGTGTGTAGGGTGTAACAATACGATAACTTCGATCATTTGGGTCTACTCTGAACCGTAAGTTATAGTGGGTTCAGGTCCAGTTCATTCATTTAATTTTCTATACTGAAGTGATAGTGATCAAGTGATGGTTCGTACTCTACTACGGATTATTCATTGAAATATGCGATAGGGACCTACTAAGTGCGTCCGCGTTTCCATTCTGTTTGCCCGGGCGATAAACAATTTCGGAATCGTACTCGGTCAGCATTAATGACCATCTACTTAACCTGGAGCTAGGGTCGCGTAACTTTAGGAGCCACTGCTAGGAGCGGTTATCAGTAATGATGTTAAATCGTGCGCCTGCTAAATATACCGTATAGTGTTTTATCCCCCAAATTACAGCTAAACATTGTTTTTCGGTGGTGCTATAATTAATCTCCGTCTTTTGCAAGTGCCGACTTGTATACGCAACCGGGTGAAGGTGAGTGCCCTGGTACTTACTACTGGTTTAGTAAGTGGCTTAGAAAGATATGAGAATTTCGGTATGAATCTCCGATAAAAACCTACTAAACCGAGAAACGCGCGAATGTCTTTTACGGTTTTTGGTACTGGATATTTTTCGATGGCTTCAATTTTGTCTATGCATGGGTGTACGCCCTCTTCGTTTAAAATGTGCCCTAAATAACGTACTTCTTTACCTACAAATTTACATTTACTAGGTTTAAAAGTTAGTTTGGCTTCGCGCATACGTTTGAAAACTTGTTCTAATTTTTGTAAATGGTCATCTATGCCCGTGCAATTATAATAAATTACGTCATCTAAGTATGCTAATACGTGGTCACCTGTTAAACCTGATAAAACTATATACATTAACCGCTGCCAAGTACTTGAGCTATTCGCGAGATCGAAAGGCATTCGTAAGCATTCGTAATGACCGTCAAGGGTGGTGAAAGCAGTCTTCTCCTTATCTTGTTCTTCTACCAATACCCGCTGGCTAAATCCAGAGTGGTAAAGAGATTGGCTTTATCTAATTGGTCAATTGTTTCTTGTATATTGGGTAATGGGAAAAAGTCACGTTTGGTAACCGAGTTGAGGGCACGGTAATCAATACAAATCTTTTCCGTTAGTACTGCGCGTTGGTAATGGGTACTCGGTACGGTGCCTTAGCTATGGGGGGTACATTTTCCGTGATAATGCAGTGTTTCATTATATCCGTGTAACACCCGTTCGTTGGTTAGGAATACGTCGGAGTATCTAACAATCAACTCCTCGATCTTTGGTCTAATGTCGGGGTCGACATAATCTTATTTAAAATACTCGAGAAGGGATTTATTATCTGATTTATACATTTCACTACTATTAATTCGGATATCTATGTGATTCATATTTACTTTTTCTTGTCTAAAAACTTCTTCTGCCTACTACCGTTTTTCCTTTTATTACTACGCTTCTATTAAATACATTTATAATTTTAATTGGCACTTCTCGCTGTGCTGGTACAATAACGCGTGCCGCCATAATGCCATGTACTTTGATATCTACGGGCTCAATTAAAACGTCGCAATCAGGGTTCCGTATACTCTGTATTGCTAAGCAGACACATTCGGATCTGGCGGGAATTTCAAAATCTTCTTTAATGCGAACTATAGAGTGGCCTACTCTACTGCCCGCGGAAACTTGCTCTCTCCCTCCATTTACGATTGTTTGCCCGGTTCCTTTCACGTATTGAGTGTTTTATGATCAGCACGTCGGTTTTTGTTTTTGAGCGACTACATTTAACGTTTTCACTTTGTTCGTAATTTAGGTTATTACTAAAAATTTTCGCGTTATCTACCTCTGCTGTGTACTGTACTACTTGAATATTTTTACTACACGTGCTTGCCACGTTAGTGCTACCTTCGGTCCTACCTATTCTCATCAACCTCGTTTAGGTATTGGCTACTTCTAAAAAATTTTTTTCTACATTTATTATTGCAGAATAGTGCTCGAGGAAGTAATTTCCGAGGAGTCCATCTGTATCTATTGCTAGGTTATCCGAACAAACTAGGCAGTCAATCGAAAAGACCCTATTTTTTAGGACGAAATCTACTAGTGTGCTACCTATTAGTTCTACATCTTGGCCGGATATTACGATATTATCTACTGGTTTGATGCTATGCCCTCTAAACTCGGTTTGTTTTATTATTGCCACTGTCGCTCCAGTGTCTACTATCATCACTGTGGGGATTCAATTTACATACATTCGAATCACATTTGCGAAAGGTGGTTTATATGAGCTAACTTGATTTATATGAGGTATAAAATGCCTGATTACAGGGGGTGTCTTAATATTTATATTATTATTTACATTACTTAACCGTGTTTCGTTGCGGTCGTGACGCCTGGGGCATGCAGGGGTCACGGGGTTTAGTTTAAAGGTTTATTTCTACACTCTCTAGCGATATGGCCAGTCTGTTAGCATTTAAAGCAAACTACCTAATTTTGGAATCTACATTCGCGTGAGATATGGCCTGGTTTTCCACATCGAAAACATTTATTTGCCATTTCTCGCGGTATAAATGAGTGTCGGTGTTCTCTTTCGGGTCTTTGAACAGTTTGACCGCCTGCATTTTTTGACCAGTTTGAGGGACCCGAGTTCCCCGAATTCTAGTTTCCGTTTGTGGCAACACCAGGTACTACTCTTTGTACGATTCCTTTGTTAAACGAGTCGTAGCCTTGAGTGTTTGTATAGTGTATTATAAGGGCCCCGAAATCTACCTCGCAATTTAATTCTTCCTGTTCCGCTATTTCTACTATTTGATTAAAACTCTGCGGGTTCTCTAGTGCTGATATGCGACTTAATACGATGCGTCTAATGTTTCTCAAAATCCCGTTTTTAAATTGTTCGACCAATTCCTGATCCAATATTTTAATTTGGAACGTACGTTCTGCTGTTACTTGGCTAAAATGAATTATTCCATTCGATGCTAATTTCAATCGAGTCGCGTAACTACTAATACTTTCATTTGAATTCTGAAAACTTCGCGAGAATTTTAGTTTTGCTTGTCCAGCGATATGTTTTTTCGCAAATTTATTAATAAACATTTCTTTTAATCTTGCGTATGTATGTGGACTGGCTAATTCGGGTTCTGTCTCCATTTATTCACTTGCAAACTCATTTAATTTTACTTTTGAAATAGCTATTTTTTGTGCTCCCGTCCAATTGAACGCTTCCGCGAATAGCTCAATTTTTTTGAAGAACTCTCTAACATTTTCGTTATGATTTCCCGAAAAACATGGTACAGCATCCATAGATGTCATTGCAAGAGTTTGCGGTGCCATTGCACTTATGGTTATTTGCGGGGTTTGTGCGACCGCGGGGGTAACTACCAGGACTACCGGCATTTTTGTTCAATTGAGATTTCTGCTATTTTACATCGACACGACTAATTCATATTGTCTTTGAATGTGCCCTGATACGGCTCGCTAATAGCTGAGTCTGTGTGCTATTATTCCTGAACTAACGTTTATATTTACTACTATAGCTTTGTTTATACAAAATTAATATACTACATTGTTTTAAATCGTCTCTTAAACATCCCGCCGCTGTCACCACTGTAACAATCTATAATGCACGGCCTATTTGCTGCCACCACCACATTCATTAGCGCTTTGTGGGGACGCACGAGGGTTCTTGTTCAGTGGATCGAAAAGGGTGATCAACTCCAAAGTCAAATGAATAGACCGCGGGAAATATTATTATATGCAAACGTTTACAAATAGAATTACTGGTTTCTAACCCAGGATGGCAAAGATACAAGAGGATATGACTTAAACCTACTTACATGCTACGATCTTCGGTTTGGGAAAAGATTGTCGGCTGCTAACCCCGTCTTTCTACCTGGACTGATCACTACTTAATGTCCACCCTCAGTCAACCACCGGTGGTGCGAAAAACTACTTCTCCCTATTAGGAAGTGGGGTTAGTCCTCGACATCTTCCAGTCTTCTTATTCCTAACTTAACTAATATACAAATATGTCCTAACTTAACTAATACACAAATATGTGTGGGGTGAAGCGAATTTGTTGATTTCATTTGATCTTTACACAATAACTGCCTGAATAATTCTGCATCGATTAATAGTTCAATTGGACCTGCCTTGTAGAAGGTTAGGTCGGCTAGTGTAATGTTTTTAGGTATGTTAATCTTTGATAAATTGAATGATTGGTTAGGTAAGTTTGCTGTTATATCGGATAATACTAAACAATCAAATCTAGCAGCATAGTTACTCGTTTTCGATTTAATTTCGACTTCGGTTTTCTTAGTTACTGTATTCGTAGGGCAGTTAATACCCATTATCGGTAGTTTAATATCTGTTAATGTTAAATTCAGTTTATTACACAACGACTTAGAGATAATATTGCTCTGTGATCCGCCATCTAATGGTGCACGGCATTCCTGATACTTACCGTTTCTACCCTTTATTTTAATAACTGCAGTAGACATCATTACTGAGGTGAAGTTTGATTGCTTCGAAATATAACTATTAATAGCATTTGAAGTAAAGTGTTGTGTATCTGTTTGCATTCTCTACAGGTAATTTTTGATTTACAGGTATCTGCTAAGTGAAAATTGCGTAAACTATTTTTACATGAATTAGCATTTTGGATATGCCTAGTTCTGTCAATAATTGATAAGTTTAAGAATTCAGAACAATTATACATATAATGGTTTGTGTTTTTGCAAAAATAACAAATTGCTTTACTCGTAGAAACATGAATTTCCCCTGCTTTGTTATTCTGATTACTGCCTGGTTTAAAACAGTTTGTTGGCGTTTGATTATGGTTATTATTTGTTTTATTTTGAGTTTGATGCAAGGACTCTAATAATTGCCACTTTCTGTAGAGAAATTCATTACGGTTCGTTAATGTTGGTATCTCACAATTTAAAGTTTTTTGCCATTCGCGTCTAGTTTAATAATCTAATTTTTCTGTAACTATTGGTACGATTAACGTATCTCACGAATGTACTGGTAGATCTAAGATTTGAAGGGCTTCGATATTTGTAGTAATATCGTTAAATAATTGCCTTAGAGAAGGGTGTGATGATTTTGAAATTGATGGTGAGTTAATGATAGCACAAACATGTTCTTGAGTAATTAGTCTTTTATTGTTAAAACGCCTTTTTAATACTTCAATTGCTGCTAAATAATTTGCGTTTGAAACTGATAATGATTCAATGGCACGAGCAGCGCCATCTTTTACACATGATTTTAAATAATAGAATTTTTGATAATTATTTATGCTTTGGTTTTCATGAATGAGTGTATTAAACATATCGTAAAAAGACAACCATTCTGAGTAATTACCTTTAAAAATTAGTAAATTAAGCGCTGGGAGCTTAACTTGAATATTTGGTGTGTGTGGTGCATGATTATTTGCGACAAAACCTTGAATTTCTTGCGGTAAATGATTTGTAATTAGAGGTTCACGTTTATCTGAGATATCTATCATGGTAGCTAACTAATATTTTGTTTCCAATAGATCGCGTTCATTCCTTCAATGGCTTGTTCATCCATGCGTTCTAATTGCGATTGTACAGCATTAAATTCTGCATATGCACTTAAAGGTAATAGTTGGAGAACTTCAAAAGGACCCTCATATTTTTGATCCAATTTTGCTAATTGCGAATTTCCTGAAGGATGAAAGACGAAGTCCTCTACTTCAATGGTTTTATTAACTCATCGAGCCACATCGAACAACGTTTTTGAATATTCTGCTTTTGTTTTGTACGCTCGTATGCTAGTTTTCGATGGTTTTCTAAATTATTACCACTAGTTGTTGCCGAGATTTGATTCTTTAGAGCTTGTATATCAGAGTTACCACTATTATGTCCTGTTAAAAGATAAACAGGAGAAAACCCGGTGGTTTTTCGCGAGTTTTTTTTTATAACCCATTTTTATTTACAATCTGTCTTAATAACTGACATTCAGTAAAACTTATAGTAAGATGTACAAAAATACATTGGCATGTATTCGCGTGTTTGTGTTTAATGTGTTTTGTAATTTGGAAATACTGCTCGTCCATTCTGAATTATCAGTTATTTCAACCCTGAAAAGATCTAATACGGTCGAAACATATCTTTCCACTGGAACATTGCCACAAAGAGCACAAATGTTGCTACACAGCACCGTGTATGGTATGGAAAGGTGTTTTGTCAATTGGATGTCCCTGTTTCGGTCTAGTGTGTTTTTATCAGCGTTACATTTTAAGCAATGATCACAATATTTTTTTAATAAATTTTGTTATTCCAGGAAACCAAAAATAATGATTTATTTTAGCGAACATTTTATCTGGACCGAAATGACATTGCTCATTATGAAACATTCTCAATATGCCAAGACGACTACCCTTTGGTATAAAAGCTCTATAAATAGGTGGATTTCCCCAGGATAAATTTTTCGGAAGAAGATGTCATTTTGATTAAAAAATTCATGCGTTAATTTTCCTTCGGTTAATTTTAATTTTATTTCTTGTGTTTCAGGATCGGTATTTTGATTTATTTTAAGTCTATTGTCAGTAGAAATTACATTTATCGCGAACGGGGGTGTTGAATTTATTGGATTCCTGCTAAAATAATCTACATGTGGAATATATTTACCTGCTTCGTACTCAATATTGAAATTAAAAGATTGTAAATATAGCCACCATAACTCATGGATGCAAGTCCTTTTCAGATTGAGTTAATTTTAATGAATTGCAATCTGTCACAACTGTGAAAGTGAATTCTTAATAAATACAAACGAAAATGCGTAAAATACGGCTAATGTGTCTTGCTCATACGAGTGCAATTTGCTGTTGAGGCAAGTTTAGAGAAATACGAAACCACCTTTAATTGTTTTTCATGTTTTGGAAATAAAATGGCTTCAAAACCAATGGAACTTGCATCTGTATTTAATTCGGTTTCCAGATCCGGATCGAAAATAATGGTCACTTTCTCAGATAAGTACAAATATAACCTTATGCAATTTCTTGATCGTTTCCCCAAACAAATGTTTCATTCTTTTTTGTAAGATTTGTTACGCAAGCCGTTGGTGAGGTAAATTCAGGCACATATTTGCGAAAATATCCCGCTTACCCCATGAGTTATCGAACCTGTTTAATGTGTTTGGGGTCAGGCGCATTTAAAAGAACCTCTATTTTTTTTTTCCTGGTTTTATACCATTTATAGAATTTTCCTGACCTTAATAATGAATTTTTGTTCAAAAACATTGGTATTTATTAATATTTAGAAAGAACCCAGCGTTTGAAAAAGCGATCAAGACACCCTTCAAGTTTTCCATTCCTTCAGATAAAGTTTTATTTTCATAAAATAATAATAAAACACTTGTTGAGTTTCAATTGGTATATTTAAAATATTGATACGTATGTCGGCTTATAAGGCCATCATTAGAATATGAATACAAGATACATTTAAGATAGTACAATATATATAGGAAATGAATGTGTTCAGGTGTACAAATGAGTGGGATGACAGAGTTACCAAGAAAGGATTAAAGCGGCTTAAGAAGCGGCGATGTATATAGTTCTAGTTGGTCGTTCATTAAATCCTTTCCTTGAGAAACGGCTTGATGGATCTCAAAGGCTTCTAATAATAATCCTTTCTTGCTAACGTGTAAAATCCTTAGGCTATTAATATCAAATTGGTGGTTGTTGTCTAACATGTGTTTGGAAACATTGGAATCATATTTCTTGAGACTCCAGGATCTCATGTGTAAAATTCTTTTATTTTCATTATTATAAAAATATAATATATACATATAAAAGTTTTGGAAATTACATTATTATTTTCTTTATTCATTATTTTTCGAGTTTCGCAAATACCTCTGTTTTGCATGGCGAAACCATTCTTTGCAATAGCCCTCAAAGGTTTGCTCAAAGCAATGAGGAAAATTCTTCCGTACTGCAGCTGAAATAGATGATTTTTAGAAAGTGACTTATCTTCACCCTATGTATAACCAAATTGATCATATCTGTAATTATAAAACATACCAAATATGTTTTTCATGGTTTTAAACCACATAATTTGTGCTTATTGCGTATTCCATTATACGAGCAATGCATTGCCAAAAGATTTAAAAAAATTTTCGTTAGGTATCTCCTAGTCGCATCTTTCTCGTTCCTGCCGCCAATTCTAGCTAATTTTGCGACCTGAAAATTATCGATATTCACTGGCAACTATTAATTTTCTATACAATTAGTACTCACCATCTGCAGAGATACTTCTTCCTCTAATAATTTTTCCTCAAAAGCTAGATGCTGTTCAAGATCACTTAAAGGTGTACAACCTGACAAAACATCATGCGAACCTTGATCCGCTCGAATTGTGCCGCCTTCGAAAGACGCTTGCAACAAATCAATTTTTGCCGCATTTTGCGTTGCAATTTCTCTAACTGCCACCAATTGACTCAACATCGACTGCAATATTGGAGTAACTAAAAATGTAATTATTAAGTCACAATATTCTTATAGAATAATTCATATTCTGTACTTTCTACATTTGCAACTATTCTTGGCATAGCTGTATGGGTAGGCGCCACTAATTCCTCCAGAGGAACATCCTCGACCATCACTAGGCCCTCTGGTTGTGTTCGTTGCTGTTCTGGAGTGGATGATGGATAATTCTCAATATCCGCTTATAAGGAAGAATCATCTAGGATAAACATAATTATAAACAAATGATCCAATTTATGACAAGTTTTATATTACAATCATCGATATGAGATAATGATGGTGGTGGCGATAAGCTTCCATCTCGTTCAATTAATTTCCTCTTACGAAAACCCCGTCCCATAGGTCCGCTGCTCGCGGTTTCTTCGAACCTCTCAGTTACTTCGAACCTCTTCTCATATTTTAAGGCCTGCTCATATGTCTCTGAAAATATATATATTTAATAAATCATTTATACATCTATGTGTATATTTAAATATATTACCGAATTCTGTAACAATTTGCATCGAATATAACGGCCATGATAATTGAGGTGGTGTTCCCTTAATGATATGCTTTCGCACATTCTGATTGGGCCAATAACACTTGTCATCACTAATCCAGCGAATAGGGACGGTAGAGTACCTGTCCTCATTACTATAAAACTGAACTACAGCATATTTCTGAAAAAAATTGTTTATATATATATATATATATAAATATATACAGAGTGATCCAAATTGATTAACGGCGCCGCCTCGTTCTGATATTTTGTTTGCCGCTTCATTGTGATAGTTAACTGACAGCCCGCATTAGTGTGCAGTGAATTTATAAAAGGAACAAAAATCTATTCGGGATGCCTTTGAAACAATTTAATTAAAATAGAAAAATGACGCATAATTTTATTTATTACAATAAATGTTCAAAATGCCGTCCACCACTTTCAATACGTTTATTCACTCTTCTCTTGACATTTATTAACAGGAACTATTCGCGACACTGTTCTAGAGCCTATGCCCATTCATTTCCATTCTGCAATCCTGTACGGAAATATGCTTCCAAAGGGAATTTATCATGCTCCTCTGTGAACATATTCTTCTTTGAACGAAACCAGCAATCATATAATAATAACAACGCCACTGATTTATCCAAATGTCATTAATTATGTAAAAAATAACTACGTTTCCGTGGCAATTGATACTAATTTTATTCTATGGAATGAAGTTTTTATAATAATACGAACTTTTTCAAGTCACGTGACGGTCAATCAATTTGGATTACTCTGTTTATACACATATGGTGTATTAGAAAGATCTAATGTAACAGTGATATAACAACTGACTATCACTTATTTATTGGGTACTTAAAACATTTATTTCTTATTTCTGTAGATTTTATAATAATATCGGAATAAGATGAATCTGCTATTTTAAAAATTCCAACTAATGTCGATGAACATAGTAAATTTAACTGGTGATATAAAATTGTTTGGCTCTCGAAGTTATTACAATACTTCTTTCGTTTGCATGTATATGATTTATCTCTACTATGGTTCCGTTTAGCAACATACAACAACTATTATTAAAAGTTCTACTAATCATAGCCCCCTGCGGGTAGGGGTTAGAATTCACCCGCAGCACATCTGCTAGTCGTAAGAGTCGACCAATGGGCGAGGAAGGTACCTCGTAAAAAACACACAGTTCAACCTGTATACATACCGGAAGATTAGTGGGCCAATCTTCTGCGGACTTTCCCTTTCTTATTCATTTGCTCACCCGCGTTTTTACCGTGCGTGGAGACCCGTAAAGAGGGAGAAGATGATCCTGGTGGTTGAGTTAACGCAACACACCTATTTGGCTTCGGAATCTTGCGAAACGGGTGGTCAGATACTAACCCTATCTGACCAATCGGCTTGCCGTTACGTTCTTTGTACCGGTAAGGTGAGTCCCATTACCCTGGAAGTAAGTTTTCAGACGTTGGAAAGAGTGGCTTGCAGCGCTCTGAAGCTTATTGCCAGGTGAGGGGGACTATATCTCCTGGTTAGCCCTGGCGATCACACCAGTTTGTGGTGTGACGTCCCAAATTGTGGCTCCGTGGTGGGTGGGGAGACCAGGAGATGAATTTTTTCAATTTGTTCATGGCAAATAAACAAAAAAAACCCGGAGACCTCTCCCCCAAAACTATCTCGTCCGTTATAGGACGAGGGAGAACATTTTTTAAAGGGCGAAACTAAGTTTTCGCCCAAATATCTAATAATAAAAAGAACAGAAGAGGGTAAAACCATTTCTGAAGTCTCTTGCTTTGGCTTGGCGAGGAGCCTGAACGAACTGGCTGGTGGAGAACCTAAATCCCCCAAGCGGCTTCGTGATGGCACACTTTTAGTTGACACGGCTAATTCTTTACAAACAAAATCTTTGTTGAATGCCACAGTTCTATTTGGCATGCCGATATCTGTAGAGGCGCACCAGTCCCTCAACTCTTGTCAGGGTGTAACATCTCGGAACGTGCATAAAGCTTTTAACCCAATATACGAGGGCGGGTCAATAAGTCCGTGACTTTCTGAAAGAGACACAGGTTTTTTGACAAAAAATCAATTTATTTTTCTACATAGTCTCCTTTGAGCTCTATACACTTCATCCAACGTTTCTCCAATTTTTTTATTCTTTCCAAAAAATAAGTTTTGTCGAGGTCCTCAAAATTGGTGTTTGTTTGTGAGATGATTTCATCATTGGAGTCAAATCTCTTTCCGCCGAGCCATTTCTTTAAGTTTGCAAACAAGAAATAGTCTCTCGGGGCTAAATCCGGAGAATAGGGTGGATGAGGGAGCAATTCATAGCCCAATTCATGAAATTTCGCCATGTAGGCTATACATGTGTGCACCCTTGCATTGTCTTGCAGGAAAAGATTTTTTTTCTTGTCGTCATTAAATCGGTCCAATAAGGTGGCATAATATATGCCATTGATTGTTCTTCCCTTTTGAAGGTAATCAATGTGGATTATACCGCGTGCATCCCAAAAAACGGTCGCCATTACTTTATTGGCTGAGAAACCCACCTGGCCTTCTTCGGCGCCGATTCACCCGAAAAGACCCACTGTTTTGACTGCTGCTTGGTGTGTTGTGGTGAATCCATGTTTCGTCCACGATTACGAAACGGCGCAAAAACTCATCCATATTGCGGTTCAACAACGCTAAACACTCCTTCGAAGTTGTCACACGATTGCGTTTGTGGTCGATTGTGAGCAAACGCGGCACCGTCGTCTGCTTTCAATGACTGACAAATACAAACTAAACGACGTGGCTTGTTCAAAATTTGACAGGAATCAACTGATACATGCTTAGATGCTTGTTAACAGGAGCAGTGTTGCCCTTCCTGTTAAGAGGCGGGATATTCAACTAGTCACGGACTTATTGACCAGCCCTCGCAGTATACACTTATACCTTTCGAAAAATGTGATAAAAAAAAATCGATTTTTTGAAAATTTTAAGGGGTTAAAGAAAAAGTGGTGAAACCAATGGCTCTAGTGATTTCCATAAGTATAATAGTGCCTCAAGAGTTACTACCTAATTTGTAAGAGAATGAGGCCTCTCGCCACGTGCAGTTAAACCTCCTGTCGTCTTAACAAATTTCATATTGCTCAAGATTTTTTCGGCTTTATGCCAAAATTCTAAATGCTTAGAATATATTGTCAATGCACATCTGAGGGCATCGCCAGGTTGTTTTACAGACACAGACCGCTGTCAAACAGTTTATCAACGAAATCAATCAGAATTGCCGTACCTTCAGCTATCGGTTTAAAGTTATGTGACTCTGGTTGCGCCTCCTTAAGCAGAAGCTTAATACCCATAGAAACCGAACGACTAAGCGTTTGGGCGCAATGCCTCACACTCATTTTTCGGATTTTCTGTGGCTATACAAGCTCATCTGTTAGCTTCTGGCATCGAACCAGAGGCTCACGGTCATATTCGTAAAAGATAATTATGTCATGCCAATTCGCTCTATATTGGCGGTTGTCGTTTGTAAATACTAAGTCTTTCGTCAGTAAGTTGTTGCGTAGTCCTTTTAGTAAATGAGGAGGATCAAAGATATGAACAATTTCCCGCCCGTCGAAAATGAAAATTTCAGGCTGAAATTCCCGCCCCGCACGTATATAATCGGCCCGATATTTGCCATTAAGCGTCGCTACTGCTTTCACGTTCGTGGTGTTCTGGTCACAAATGGTAGCAACCACCTTAAAGTTTGCTGCAAATGCTCCCCGGAGAGCTTCCTTAATAGAGCGTAATAAGTCAGCTTTCTGGAGAGCATTTCCGACAAACATATAAGCAAGAAGTTGCTTCCAATTGGTATAGAGACTACGAAGTATGAAATCCAGTGTATGCTCGGAAAATTCGGGCCTCTTACCGTGCCGAAATTTGTAAAACCTCTAATGATGTCTTCATTTCGATCATGCGCCAAATATGGAAGAATAGACACTTCATCGTAGAGTAAAACACAATAAGAATCTTCTTTCTCATCCATGTTGCCCGTAATAAATTTGAGTTGATCTATCAGAGAGGCATTAATGCCAGGGAAGAATGTCGTCTTGTGCAATAATGTTTTTAATGTTTTAACAGTCGGTACAATAAAATGTCGTTGTAGATGCCTGTAAGCCCCTCGCATACTCTTCAGCAACGTCAGAGCTATGATCTTCTCATCGTTGGTAAAGCGCTCCCCTTTCTTGGCTTTGCCCGATTCTCTTACCTGCGAAACCAAAAATGTTCTTGCAACCTGAGAAAGGGAACCGAGTGCCTTTTCCAAGAGTGCAATATTCTTCTTAGAGGTGGCTGCCTTTAAGGTCTGCTGGAGGTGTTTCACCCGCTTCGTTTTGCGCACCAGCTTTCGCGAGAGCAACTGGTTGCGTTCATAGAGCACTCGCGATCTCGTATCCAGATCTGCAACAAGAGTCGCGCCTATGTCGCACAAACGCAAACCTAAAACATCTGCAGTGTCATGCACCGAACTTTCTTATCCGCATATGGGTTAAACCATATCGTAGTTACATTATTTTTCTAATTTATAATTTTTGATCTAACCTTTAGATCGCTTTTACAGTAAATATATTTCTTAGAATAAATATAAAACGTCAAACTTCAAATTATTTACGTCTATTTTGTTAAACAATTGACAGGCGCAGGTGATACGATTTATATAAAAATAGCAGAAATTAATAATTAATTTATAAAATAATAAAAATATGATTTGATTTTGACGAAATGCGTATTAGAAAGTTCAATATAAAATATTTCAGATATTATATTTAAATATGATAGTTATTAGTAGTAAAATATAGCCGTAATTGCAAGTCCTACGTGCTGTGCAACAATTTTTTGCCCTCCAGTCAGAGGAATTAATTGAATTAACTTGATGAAACATAATTTGAATAATATTAGAAATAAAACACATGGATAATTTTTATATTCGATTTATTAAATCTATTACAGTCTTAAGCTGAAAAGAAAAAGAAACAATTAGATTTTCATAAAATATATAAATAAAAGATAACTTACTAAATTTGCCGTGCTGGCGCTTTGGCGCTGGCCCCTACCGCCACGGCCCCTGCCGCCACGGCCCCAACCGCCATGGTCTCTACCTCCGCAGCCCCCACGGCCACTGCGCCATCCATTGTAGCTTTGGTTGTAATCGCCACGGCCACCGCGCCACCAATATGCGGCGCGGCCCCTATTGCCTCCACGGCTCTCTCCATTCCCGCCCGGCACCAACCTCAGCGTCTGGTAGCGCCGCACCTCCGGCTGGGGCTGCACCTCCTGCTAAGGCTGGGGCTGCATCTACTGCTGGGGCTGCAGCACCTGCCGGGGCTGCGGCACTGACGCGGGCTGCTGGGGCGACTGCTCCGGAGGGCCTTAAATTTTTTTTTATCGAATTTTATAAATATCTTCTTTAAATCATAAAATTATATATTTTTCTTACTTGTTGCGTCGATTTCCGCCTCCATAAGTTCTAATATTTCCATTGCATGTTTAAATAAGTAAAATTGACTTAAAAGAAATTTTATGCAAACTTACCCTCTTCCATTTTTACTAAATTTATTATTTTGTTAGTTTATTTCTTGATTGGTTATTTATTGTTTGAAAAAAATTATAGCTGGCTGCGCTACTAGCATTAATAAAAATCATCGTTGGTGGCGCTAGCAGCATTCATAATAATGTCGGGAATAATAGTTTCAATAGACGCATGAGTCCACCAAAGTGTAAATAACTGATTCTAAATGTTCTCTTATCAAAACGGATTCGTTTTATGTTTATTAAAAGTGTATTATGCTCGTCATTGTTATTTACAAAGGATTTGTGAGTAAGCCGAAGAAATTACTATGTGAGATATGATCGATATTTTGTTCTAAAGAAATGTGTGAAACAAATAAATAGCTGATGGATTATTGTCCGGTGTAATGACTAATTTTTGAAGTGCATTAGATTTTCCGCCTGCTTCGGGAGACAGTATCTTGAGATGTGACGTTATAATAATAATAAATTATCCTAACCATATAATTAGCATTAGCAAATAAATTAAAATCTGGAAACATCACAGCAGCTTTCTATAATAAAGATAACTTAAAGAGTCTATTAGTTAATAACAAACTCAATAAAAGAAATAAATTAGATCACAGTGGGATTTATCAAATTAATTGTAACAACTGTAATGCTATCTACATTGGACAAACGGGTAGAACTTTCAACATCAGATTCTCCGAACACTTGAGATCTTGGAAATTACATAGAATTGAGTCACACGTTGCTAAACACATGCTAGAGCACAATCATACTTTTGCCATTACAGACTTACAGATCTTACACATTGTAAACAAGGGATTGAGAATGAATTTCTTAGAGGCACTTGAGATCAATAAAGCTATTTCTGAGAAAAAACTTCTAATGAACGAACAACTAGACTTAAATTCTTCACCTCTCTTGAAACCGTTTTAATCCCTTGTCGAATTCTCCATTTTCTTAAACCGCCCCACCTTTGATGAATTATATTATATATAAGAGCACTTGTAACCTTCTTGTATCATACCTGATGATGGCCTTTTAAGCCGAAATACGTATCGTAGAATAAAAAATTTTTGAAACTAACCGAGTGTGTTTATTTTATTTTATATTTAATCATGTTTCAACGAGAGCCGACAGCGAATTCCATTCAGTTTACTAACCATATAATTAGTTCGTATTGGTTAAATATCGCAGAAGGGAAATGTTATGACGTCATGTAGGTTCTCAACCAGTAATGATGAACTAGATTTATAAGCTAATGATAATGTTTAGTTACGGTATATTTTTAAAAAAAGGAAAATAATAATTAAATTTTTTTCATGGTTTGTCAATATAAATTACTTTGTAAAAGAATAGCGATGGCAATAAATGTATTTAATATGATACATCGAGAACCATTGCTTTTGAATCACTGGTTATTTATTTATCTGTCTTTTGTTTCTATATAATGAATTCATGGTTATGTTTTTCTATTCGCAGTAGGTGCGTTTTTAAACTGAATTCAACAACAATAATATAATACAAACTTCAAAATCCATTGGTATTTAATATATTTGAAATTCGTTTGTATTCGAAACAGATACTCAGCTTTTTGACAGAAAAACGAAATAGACCCAAATAATTTGATATTGATTGTCACATATTTATTTAGTTAAAGTTGTGCGATATGATAATCTTCCACTTTAATTACAATTATTTTAGAGGTTATTGTAGAAAACTTAAATGATGACAAGTGTTTACATATTTAAGGTTTGAACATTTCTCTTTATTTATTTTTCTTACAATTTTACAATGAATTATGTTGTTAATATCTAATAAACATTTATACTATGTGTATATTTTTCATTTAAAGTGTCACTGTCGATCCTGAGTGTTGGGTATCTCGTCGCTTGCAAAACAGATGGTTGGAATGGATAACAAATTACTTGTTAAAAGTGAACGAACACTGTAGTGATATATCTATGCAGAACCGGTGTGAACTTGGCAACGAAAAGCTAGTGACGATTTTATATTTTAGCAGAGCGGCATATTTTCGTCGGCGACGATATTTTTCCAGAACAACACAATATTTCAATGTAAATAATGTCGGGATAAAACTTTAATTATTCAGCGGATATAATAAATTAATTGGGGTAAATAAAATTATTATTCAGGGGATTACAGGGTGCATAAATATATATAATTCACAATTGTTGTATGAATGATTTAGACATGCATCTCGTTAAGTATCTCTAGACGTTTGTGACACTACCATAAAAATAGGGGTGGTAGATACATATATTGGCTAAATAATTATGCCAAAAAGAATTGTACCAATGATGGGGCTACAATTTTCTGTCCCATTCACGGTTACCAGTTCACGGGAGTAACGAGCTCGGACGACAAGGACCGAAGGGGTTGTTTAAAAAGACTCAACTTAATTAAATATTGTTTATTACAAGTCTGGGATAGGGTCACTCAACCAGATACACGTAGATATATAGGTTAATACGAACACAAATAAAATGATGCAAAACGAAATGGTGAAATACAAATTACACAAAAGCACAAAATGATAAAAGTATAAACGGCTAGTACCAGTTGTACGGCTAAACAAAATTATAGCTAGCGAGACATAGAAATTATAACTTACATAACATGTTTCTTGTAACTATCCTTTTAGTGTGGAACAATTAATTCGACCACTAACACTTTTAAACTCTTACGATTAATGCACAATATTGTTCAACTCGTCGGCTCTAAGTCTCAAAACTCACTGTCTGTTTCACCCCCAAGAACCCATCTTTTTACTCAGAGGCTACTTATCCCTACCCCAGATTCTTACATACAAATCAATCCTTAACTATTGGCTTAACTATGACTCTGGCCTTCGCATCTGACGACCCTATTGGTGGAGACCCTCAGTCTTAGCGGGGTGACACTTAAGTTAGAACGGGGCGTAGACTGAACGCTCTTATAACAACTTTTGTAAAACGGAAATAACTTTACGATTAATAATGAATTTAACAACAATTGGAATATTACTAATTAACTTGAATTTAACTTACGTGAGCGGTCAAAGTCGAAAGCCAACTTAATACTAATTACAAAAAAAGATACTTAAATTCCTAATATTCGTAATCACTGATGTCCTTAACTACAAATGTATTGAAATTACGAATATACTTAAATTACGAATGCACTTGCCCGGTTGTTAAGCATCATATTTCCTGGTGTCGCTTGGGTGTTCTAGGTTGTTTGTTTAGATCTTTGATAAATGTGTCGTCGTTCCGATACATGAGGGAATGCAGTTAACTTTGTTCCCACGTTGGATAGTATACCTTCCCTCATCTGGATACTATTTAGATAGTGGCGAACTGCGACTTCGCCTAAATATATCCCGCTGAGACGACCCGTAAGAGAAAGATCCCACGATTTCTTGACACCGTTAATCACTACAAATCAACCCTCTAATGTTCACACATGTATAATTTTTAAACATTTTCCCACGCACGACTCACACTGTTCTTGGAAGTACAGCTTCTTAGATTTAGCACTGTCACAACTCTTACCCTCTTAGACTAAGTTATATATTTTACTTTCTTTTCGCGAAATACAAATATAAAACTTGCGAGGCATCCTATCGTCGCTGTTTGCATGAAGTCGACTTCACCGCTCTCGTAACTTCGTTAGATCTGGCCTCCCATGCAGCGGCTCTTCGGAACGTTAATAATATACCGAATCGCCGTTACACCTGGTGTGCGCAGAAGTTCGTTGGCAGTGGCGAAGTCGTACTTCTTATGTTGGTGGATCCTCAGGAGTCCAAGTTGGATATGTTGTAGTGCTTCTTTTTTTTACTGTAACAACAAAACGACTGCGGCAGAATCATATGACAACTTAACAACCCTAAATTATATGGCACAGGACAAGTGCAACTATAGCTATCTTATTCTAGGTGACCTATATTACTTATATTATACCCTATGGTTTTAGTAATCTTCTAAACAACAAGGCAGATCAACAGAACAGTTGTACTTAAGTTTTTACTAAAACCATTGGTTAGCTACATACGGAAAAGGGGTGCTAATTTCCTTTAATCAGTTTCAATTATCATGATTCTGTTATCCGAACATGACACTACCAAGCTGGAGTAACGAACGATTGTTACTTGATTTAATTAGAACGCAACTTTCAATTTGGAATTATTTATTCCGTCCGCACTTGTAGAACAAGAAGGTTCCACTAGAGTAATTTTTACTGTTTCTGGTTCGGACATTTTAACCATGAATTGAGAATTTTTTCGTTTAAGTTTTTTCAAAATTTTATCTTTTGCCTTATAGGCACCGATAGCCAAGATAAACACTGTCAGGAATACAACGCTGCTTGAAATACTAATTAATTTTGTTCTTTTCCATTCCTGTTTGTCTCTAATATTATGTACGTGCTTCTCCCATTCGTTGATATCAATTCCTTGCTTCAAAGTCTCCTGGTCGATAGATTTAAGAATTTCGCGTATTTCGACGTCGGTACCGGATTTTTCTTTAAAGTTCGTTAAATGAGTAATATTTTCGTTAAGCGGAGGTATTATAAGATTTACCATTTCCGAACTAACTTTGGAAGTGGTTATAGAATAGGGAAGCAAAACGTAATTTTTATTGTATGCAATACAGGAAGCGGGAATATTTAATATTCCTGTTCCTGAAATAACAATTGTGCTTGAGTTAAAGTGTTGCGGATGTTTTGAGCTTGGGCAATTTATGGTTAGGAGATCGTTATCGACGCTATATATCCATGCATTAGATTTTTTTGCATGATATAGTACGGAGCGGTTGTCTCTGGTGATTTTGTGCGTACACAACGTCGCCGCCTTATTTGTATTTCCGGTATACAAGGCTGTGAGACAAGATACGTCAGTTATTCTCCGAACTGGCATTGAAGGTGGACATATTTTTATAAATTTACTTCTGCACAACTGCAAATCTTCCGTATTTAGCTCAACGTAGTATTGACCATCGTCTGAAATGGCTAAATAGGAAAATTCCGCGACCGTGTACAATTTAGTGCCTTCATTTCCAGATTTATAGGGCAATGATAATGCGCGGTATACATTAAAAAATCTGCCAGCGGCTTTTAATGGAATTTCCGCGAAAATACGCAGAGTATCGTCAAAGTAGACTGCATGAACTGTAGCTACCTCATAGAATAAATGCGTATTCCTTTCGAAATCTGACGTTAGTAAGGACAACCCGGTTGGTAAGTTATTCCGAATAACATCTAGCGCTTGCACGAGCAAAGTAGGATTAATAAATGCAGGACTAAGCTGATGTAAGGCGGTGGCTTCAAGTGCGTTTCCAAATTCCAAAATATTTTCCTTAATATTATTTAATATGTTTTCGGCATTACGAAAAGCCGAATTTAAATGTATTGCCTGCATTATTTTTGTATCAATCGGGCGATGATCAATTATAATTTGTTTGATTTTAGCGTTTAACAGGGCTACGACTGTTTTCAATTTTTCGAAATTATCATTAAGTTTAGAATTGTTGTTCTGCATATTTTTAAGTATCGTCACCTGTTCGTCCATTACATTTATAATTTTGTCCGATCTAGAATTTAACTCATTAATTTTTTCATTGACCGCGCTTAGATCATTAGCGTCCACCGTGCCAAATAAGAATTTTAGTACACTTCCACCCGCATTAATCAACCCTCGCTTTATTCGTTCGTTTTCGTAAGGTGCAACCGTTTTTATTAAATGCGCTAATTTAATTTTGAGCTTACTAACGTCGTTTTTCATGGTTTTTATTTCGCTACTTACCAAATTAACCAGTGTCACACGATGTCTTGAAGTTAGTTCCTCACTTAGAAGCGCTATATCTAATTTAACAATGTTGTCGAGTATGCCATCAAATGCTTCTAGGTTCTCTCGGCAATGGGTCATATCTACATCAGTCGTCAAAATCCAACTGTCGCCGGTCAGTAGTATCTCGTCCTCTTTTATAAAAATGAGCCCCTTGTCCATAGAGGGCAACGGCTCACTAAGAATGCACGTAAGTGCGGTAAGGACACAGCTTGCCAAAACTAAAACATAAATAATATTAAAATCTTACACATCTTACTTTAATTACCTTATCTCATCCAATCCTAGCAAAATAAAAAAAAATAAACATATTCAAAATTTATTATAATTAGGTGACCCAAGGTCGACAACAAGAACATTATGTCCGCCGCTTTGAAACCCAAGGTTGCTCGGGCGCTTTACCTTTACTTCGCGTCAACCGGGGTAGTGCTGAATCACTGCTAGTATCTGAGTCGTTGTTAGAACCGACGGGGTCAAAGTCCTCGTTGGATTCGGGTTCAACAACCGACTCGCTACCTGAAGCGGATTCACTACCGGACCCTAAATTATCGTCTTCAACTATATCCTGTTGTTGGTTAGCGTCAGGCATAATCTCAGGGTAATCTCTGATGTTTGGTGGTGGTATTCGGTCAGGTGTCAGCTTATCAATTTCCTTTGATATAATTACTTCGCCGTGGTAAAATTTTAATCGATTAGCGTGCACTATGTTTTCTTTATTGGTTTCTAAGTTTTTTACAATAAAGTTTACTGGCCCAGTCTGCTTTATGATTTTGTATGGTCCTTTCCATGGCTTAACGAGTTTTCGGGATAATCCCGCTGGCACAGTCGTATCATGCAATAAAACTAAGTCTCCAATCGACAACGTTATTGGAGCGGCTCTTTTATTGTATTGTCTTTCGTTGCGGTCACTCGCATTCTGCATTTTCTCTCTCACAATAGCATACGCATCGTGTAACCGAGCCTTCATTTTGGTCGTAAAATCATCTTCGTTTTCGGTTCGTTGTGGTGTTAACTTGTCGTCGAAGGGTGTACTTAGTTCACGCCCATACAATAGAAAGTGCGGGGTCTGACCAGTGGCACTATGGACGGAGTTTCTTAGTGCCATCAAAGCACAAGGTATCCAGCTGTCCCAGTCCGTTTGGTCTTTACGCACGTAGTGTGACAGTGTGTCGGCTAGAGTTTTGTGAAATCTCTCTATCCGTCCATTGCACATCGGGTGGTATGCGGTCGTTTGCAGTTTTGTAACACCTAAATTTTTACAAATATTTTTAAATAACTCAGAGACAAAATTCGTTCCTTTATCCGTTAATAGCTGCTCAGGTACGCCATGCCTAACTATTATATGCTCAATAAACGCGCGAGCGATAGTGTCAGTTTTTTGATCGGGGAGTGCAATGGCTTCCGGGTATCTGCTGAAGGCATCTTGAAAAGTTAAAATGAACTTATTTCCCTTTTTGCTGGTTCTTATTGGGCCCACCACGTCCATTGAAGTTCTTTGAAATGGTCTTAAGACTTCGTTAAATTTCTGCAACGGGGCTGGTTTTAAATGTGGTGACGTTTTTCTTTGGCTACACGACAGACATTGCATGCAGTAAACTTTTATGTCCTTGGCCATACCCTTCCAATAAAATCCCTTTCGTATGATTGCCAAGGTTTTATCATAACCTTGGTGTCCAGCTTGTGGTAAATCATGGTAATATTTAAGGACCTTTTCTTTCATTAATTTCGAAACTACTAATCGGTCTTCCCATTCGTCTTCAATTCGTGTTTTATAAAGAAGACCGTCTTCATCAAGGAAAAATTCTTTAATTGTGTCCTCGGGATGTAGGCTGTTTAATATTGACATTACTTCTGTATCTAGGTTTTGTTCGCTTTTGATACGACTTCTATCCCATAAGGGTTCGAGTACATTCTTGTAATTAACAGAACCAATCATAATCCGAGATAATGCATCCGCATTAGTATGCAACTTTCCGGGTTTATGAATTATCTCGTACTCGTATTCTTCGAGAGCTAACGCCCACCGTGACAGTTTGCTGCTCGAATCCTTAACATTCATTAACCAGCGCAACGGTCGATGGTCTGTCACTACTGTGAACTTCCTTCCGTACAGGTAGCATCGGAACGCTTTAACTGCCCAAATCACCGCTAAACACTCTTTTTCTGTTGTGCTATATTTTTCTTCAGTGCGCGATAGAGTTCTACTATTATACGCAACTGGATGCTCGTTGCCATTCTGAACTTGGCTGAGAACGGCTCCGAGAGCATAATCTGAAGCGTCGGTTGCTAATATAAATGGTTTATTAAAATCGGGATACATAAGAACGGGGCTATGTACCATGGCAGATTTTAATTTATCAAAAGCGGCTTGTGTCGTTTCGTCCCATACGAAAGGTGTATTTTTCTTTGTGAGATTGGTAAGTGGTTTTGCTATTACGGAAAACCTTTCTATAAATCGTCTATAAAAGCCGATTAACCCGATAAAAGCTCTAATCTCCTTGACTTTTTTAGGAATTGGGTAGCTATCTATAGCGTGTGTTTTTGCTGGATCAGTTTTTATGCCTTCGCTAGAAATGATGTGGCCTAAGTAAGCAGTTTCATTAGTTATGAATCTACATTTTTCGGGTTTTAATTTTAAATTGTTTGATCTTAAACGCTCAAAAACACTACGCAATCGTTGTATGTGCTCTTGAACATCATTTCTACTGAAAATAATAATATCATCGAGGTAAACATAACACCTATCACCGATTAGTCCACTCAATGCACAATACATTAGGCGTTGAAAGGTGCTGGGTGCATTACAGAGACCGAAAGGCATACGGTTCCATTCATAGTGCCCCCAGGGGGTACTAAAACCAGTCTTCTCTCTGTCTTGTTCCGCTACCTCTACCTGATGGTATCCCGCGCAAAGATCTAGCGTTGTAAAGAGTGCGGCTCCGTTTAATTGTTCCAACGTATCACGTAAGTTTGGCAAGGGTAACCGATCTTTTTTTGTTATTTTATTTAGTTCCCGGAAATCTACGCAAAGTCTCACTTTTGTACTGCCATCAGGCATTGTTCTGTTTACTAAGACAACCGGAGCAGACCACGGGGAATCGGATTCTCTAATAATATCGCCGTTTAATAGCTCCGTCATTTGTGCTTGTAAAACGTCTTTTTGGGCGTACGGTACCTTGTACGGAGCTTTGGCTATTGGATGCTCATTCTCGGTGAATATCCTATGTTTAATTTTAGAGGTACAACTTAAGTGTACGTCATTATGCATAAAAATATCCTGATATTCATTTAATAAATTCATTAATCTAATTCTATCTGTCGGTTTCAAATGGTCAAGCTGAAATAATTCGGTAAAATCGCTTTGTCTAACGTGACTAACTTCTGATAGTTTTCTAGTGTTTTCTCGCGAATTCTTAATTATAACTGACTCTTCAAGTCCAATTCGGGTAGATTTTGGAACAGTGATTGAAGCGTTTGTGACGTTCATGAGTTTAATGGGAACTTCATCACCCTGCACTTTAATCACCACCCGCGCAGCTAAAATACCATGCGTACGTATATCTACTGGCTCAATTACGGTTTCAATACCACTTTGTATAGTAGTTTCACGAATACCAACACAAATAAGTTCGTGTCTGGCCGGAATTACAAAAGTGTCCTTAGTACGGATCGGATTGTTTGAAACGATCATACTAGGTTCTACTGTTTCTGCTTGTTTCGCGCTAAATGAATTGGTTGAAACATCTGCACTAACAAAATTTCTACTAACATTACTCTGTTGGGATTCATGATACAACTTGTTACATTTTAACACGTTTCTTATTTGTACTTTATTATCCGCCAATTCTTTAGTAATTTTTAAACCAGTCGCAATACTCGATTTAAGTTCGCTTTCTGCAGCTGCAGCTTTAGCCTCATTTCCGTCTACGCGCGATTCTAATGACTTGCCTATAACATTATTTCTGCCTTTTTCCCATTTCGTTAATTTATACTTTTTATCGTTATTTTCTTCGGATTGGACGTTTATGGGTGATATCTGAATAATTTCCGGACCTATCTTTATTTCGTTTCGAGCATAGTTAATTTCGGTTTGATGTTTCACTAAAAAATCTGTTCCTAATAAACCATCCGCTAACAAAGCCAAACTATTTTCGCACACAATAAATTCATGATTTATAGGCTTATTCTTCAGGCAAAACACTACCGAGGCTATACCCACAACTGGCAAGGCTTTACCTGATATTCCGGCAATAATTCTATTTTCAACCATTTTGTCCATCTTAAACTGTCCCTGCAACGCATGTCTTTTAATAATACTCACACTTGCTCCTGTGTCAATTAGAAATTTAAACTTATTATCTTTTATTGTTACAAAAATTTCGTTGTTTATTTCTTTTATGGATGGAACTATAATTTTATTCAAAGACATGTGTTGACGCAAGCCAACTGATTCGGGGTTATCGCTGGCTACTCTAAGTTTAAATGTTCGGAATTTCGGGTTTCTACGCCAGAAAGTTTCTCGGTACAGTGTACTCTTAAGTGTCCATTCTTTTTACAACGAGTACAAGTTGTACTATCGTTACGGGTTGTTGCTTTCTGTTGAAACCTATGACAATCTCGCTGTAAATGTCCCATAGTTTCGCATTTAAAGCACATTATACTAGACAGATCCCGTTGTGCTCGTCCATTATTAGTGCGGTCAGTGTATCTAGTTGTCGGGTTGTTACGCCTATCGTTATTGTATCTGTTATGACTCGAATTTGGATTATAATAGTTATTCTGATTTGAATAATTTTGAAACCGATTGGGAGTAAAGCGATAGTTATTTTGGCTATTTTGATTTGTGTTATACGACATATCCCTACGAGAGTTCTGACTTTGTTCGCTATTATTTTTATTACTAGTGAAAGAATCGAACTTACTTTCTAGTTTATTAATCATTTGAATTAAATTAGTTGTTGCATTATTCACATGATTCACAGATTCATTCTCGTCGTTTAAACTACACATCTGATAATTAACAATGCCTTCGATACGCGAAGCAGTGTCAGTAGCTTCTGTTAATGTTTTTGGCAGACTTAGCAGAAGATCCTTCTGGTATACTCGCAATACCCCATTATTAAATTGATTTAACAACCTCTCGTCCAGCATTTTATTCATACCGGCTTGTTCAGATGCGTTATTTCCGGTTTGAGTTAATTGTTTGCCAATTGCTCTCAATCTTGTCGCGTATGCAATTATTGATTCACCTTTTAATTGTACACACGTGCTGAATTGTTTTTCTATTAATGCTCTATTTGGTTTAGGGGCGAATCTATCTAATAATCCCTTTTTAAATTCGGACCAATCTACAGTAGTGCTAAGAGGTGGTTGCGTTTGCATATAAAATAGTGCTTCACCGGCTAATCTCATTCTAGCATTATGAACTTTATCTGCATCCAACCATCCTGCGCTCATACCAACAAAATCTATTCTATCCAAGAAAAACTTTACTGTTACGTCTGGTGTGCCACTAAATATAGGAATCACCGATGATATGCCTAATTGCGACATTGCTAGTGTAAATTGTTGTAAGGTAGCCTGGTCTAGCGCCATTTTATCTGATTATATATATATTTTTATTTATTTATTTTTAGAACCCAAATAAAATAATTAATACTTTAATATTATTAAACAACCAAAAAAAAAAGTTTTTATATGAAAGCTACTGGAATAATTATCGATCTCACCGCTGTCAACCAATTTTGTACCAATGATGGGGCTACAATTTTCTGTCCCATTCACGGTTACCAGTTCACGGGAGTAACGAGCTCGGACGACCAGGACCGAAGGGGTTGTTTAAAAAGACTCAACTTAATTAAATATTGTTTATTACAAGTCTGGGATAGGGTCACTCAACCAGATACACGTAGATATATAGGTTAATACGAACACAAATAAAATGATGCAAAACGAAATGGTGAAATACAAATTACACAAAAGCACAAAATGATAAAAGTATAAACGGCTAGTACCAGTTGTACGGCTAAACAAAATTATAGCTAGCGAGACATAGAAATTATAACTTACATAACATGTTTCTTGTAACTATCCTTTTAGTGTGGAACAATTAATTCGACCACTAACACTTTTAAACTCTTACGATTAATGCACAATATTGTTCAACTCGTCGGCTCTAAGTCTCAAAACTCACTGTCTGTTTCACCCCCAAGAACCCATCTTTTTACTCAGAGGCTACTTATCCCTACCCCAGATTCTTACATACAAATCAATCCTTAACTATTGGCTTAACTATGACTCTGGCCTTCGCATCTGACGACCCTATTGGTGGAGACCCTCAGTCTTAGCGGGGTGACACTTAAGTTAGAACGGGGCGTAGACTGAACGCTCTTATAACAACTTTTGTAAAACGGAAATAACTTTACGATTAATAATGAATTTAACAACAATTGGAATATTACTAATTAACTTGAATTTAACTTACGTGAGCGGTCAAAGTCGAAAGCCAACTTAATACTAATTACAAAAAAAGATACTTAAATTCCTAATATTCGTAATCACTGATGTCCTTAACTACAAATGTATTGAAATTACGAATATACTTAAATTACGAATGCACTTGCCCGGTTGTTAAGCATCATATTTCCTGGTGTCGCTTGGGTGTTCTAGGTTGTTTGTTTAGATCTTTGATAAATGTGTCGTCGTTCCGATACATGAGGGAATGCAGTTAACTTTGTTCCCACGTTGGATAGTATACCTTCCCTCATCTGGATACTATTTAGATAGTGGCGAACTGCGACTTCGCCTAAATATATCCCAATGAGACGACCCGTAAGAGAAAGATCCCACGATTTCTTGACACCGTTAATCACTACAAATCAACCCTCTTGTCACTGTCACAGAATATTCTATCCACACATGTATAATTTTTAAACATTTTCCCACGCACGACTCACACTGTTCTTGGAAGTACAGCTTCTTAGAATTAGCACTGTCACAGAATATTCTATCCAGTGGATTAGGGGGTGAAATTTCAGTATTGTCACCAATTTATGTGTGAATGCTGCACAATTGAACCTAATTTAGTATCTCTAGACGTTTGTGACACTACCATAAAAATAGGGGTGGTAGATACATATATTGGCTAAATAATTATGCTAAAAAGAATATTCTATCCAGGGGATTAGGGTGTGAAAATTCAGTATTGTCACCTATTTATGTGTGTATAAAGTCAGAAATAAACCTAGTTTAGTATCTCTAGACGTGTGTGACACTACCATAAAAATAGGGGTGGTAGATACATATATTGGCTAAATAATTATGCTAAAAAGAATATTCTATCCAGGGGATAAGAGGGTGAAAAATCAGTATTGTCACCAATTTATGTGTGAATGCTGCACAATTGAACCTAATATAGTATCTCTAGACGTTTGTGACACTACCATAAAAATAGGGGTGGTAGATACATATATTGGATAAATAATTATGCTAAAAAGAATATTCTATCCAGGGGATTAGGGGGTGAAAATTCAGTATTGTCACCTATTAATGTGTGTATGCAGGCAGAAATAAACCTAGTTTAGCATCTCTAGACGTTTGTGACACTACCATAAAAATAGGGGTGGTAGATACATATATTGGCTAAATAATTATTCTAAAAAGAATATTCTATCCAGGGGATAAGGGGGTGAAAATTCAGTATTGTCACCAATTTATGTGGGAATGCTGCACAATTGAACCTAATTTAGTATCTCTAGACGTTTGTGACACTACCATAAAAATAGGGGTGGTAGATACATATATTGGCCAAATAATTATGCTAAAAAGAATATTCTATCCAGGGGATTAGGGGGTGAAAATTCAGTATTGTCACCTATTAATGTGTGTATGCAGGCAGAAATAAACCTTGTTTGGTATCTCTAGACGTTTGTGACACTACCTTAAAAATAGGGGTGGTAGATACATATATTGGCTAAATAATTATGCCAAAAAGAATATTCTATCCAGGGGATTGGGGGTGAAAATTCAGTATTGTCACCTATTTATGTGTGTATGCAGGCAGAAATAAACCTAGTTTAGTATCTCTAGACGTTTGTAACACTACCATAAAAATAGGAATGGTAGATACATATATGGGCTAAATAATTATGCCAAAAATAATATTCTATCCAGGGGATTAGGAGGTGAAAATTCAGTATTGTCACCTATTTATGTATGTATGTAGGCAGAAGTATACCTAGTTTAGTATCTCTAGACGTTTGTGACACTACCATAAAAATAGGGGTGGTAGATACATATATTGGCCAAATAATTATGCTAAAAAGAATATTCTATCCAGGGGATTAGGGGGTGAAAATTCAGTATTGTCACCTATTAATGTGTGTATGCAGGCAGAAATAAACCTTGTTTGGTATCTCTAGACGTTTGTGACACTACCTTAAAAATAGGGGTGGTAGATACATATATTGGCTAAATAATTATGCCAAAAAGAATATTCTATCCAGGGGATTGGGGGTGAAAATTCAGTATTGTCACCTATTTATGTGTGTATGCAGGCAGAAATAAACCTAGTTTAGTATCTCTAGACGTTTGTGACACTACCATAAAAATAGGAATGGTAGATACATATATGGGCTAAATAATTATGCCAAAAATAATATTCTATCCAGGGGATTAGGAGGTGAAAATTCAGTATTGTCACCTATTTATGTATGTATGTAGGCAGAAGTATACCTAGTTTAGTATCTCTAGACGTTTGTGACACTACCATAAAAATAGGGGTGGTAGATACATATATTGGCTAAATAATTATGCTAAAAAGAATATTCTATCCAGGGGATTAGGGGGTGAAAATTCAGTATTGTCACCTATTTATGTGTATGCAGGCAGAAATAAACTTAGCTTAGTATCTCTAGACGTTTGTGACACTACCATAAAAATAGGGGTTGGAAGATACATATATTGGCTAAATAATTATGCTAAAAAGAATATTCTATCCAGGGGATTTAGGGGTGACAAATTGGCCAAAACGAATCACTCTGGGAGTCAGAATCTTTTATTTTGTGATCTTTAAAACTATATTTTGATTGTGACTGTTATTTAAAATTTATGTGTTATTTATCCGAAGAATATACTTCGTAAGATATTATAGATATTTTGTTCCTTCGATATTTATGAAATAGACAGCTGGCCATTAACGGAACAAACAGCTGATTGGCTCATTAATGCCCGGCGTAATGACAAAATTTTATAGTACATTAGTTTATCCGCCATAGAGCGAGTTGTTAATCTTGATCACGTTGTAGGAAATCTAAAAATACACCGAAACCAAACAAACGCAGCATATTGCGCATATGCAGTAACGCATTTAACGTAAAATGCATTTTCAATTTGAAAATATAGCAATTGCATACATACAATAGCATAAAGTCTATTCTAGTGTCCCTAACATAACTATTTTTTTCATTGATTCTTTGACAAATACAGGTGTAAAGTCTCAAAATAAATGAGCCGCCGATTCTTCGCATAAGGTGTCTTTCAGCGTTGAGCGCGAACATTTTTTAACCCCGCGTCATTTGTCACGTGCTAACTTTTTTTGCCTATAGAGGCTAAGATTGGACACTCGAAGTCCAGCAAAGTGAACAATGCAATAAAGTGAACTGATTACACACGTTCTTTGTTAAATCGAATTACTCTTAGAGTTCAGAATCATCTATTTTGCGCTCCTTAAAACTGTATTTTGATTGTAACTTATATTTATAAATTATTTGTGAGTTATCCGAAGAATTTACTTCGTTAGATTTGATAGATATTTTGTTCCCTCGACATGTGAAATAAACAGCCGGGCCAAACAGCTGATTGCTTCATTAATGCCCGACGTAACGACCAAATTTGTTGTAGTATATTAGTTTCACCGCTAAAGAGCGTTTTTTTAAATTTCGTTAACGAATAAGTAAAAAAAAATGTATATGGGGATTTTATATATATATATATATATATATATATATATATATATATATATATATATATATATATATATATATATATATATATATATATATATATATTATATAAAATCCCCATATACATTTTTTATATATATATATATATATATATATATATATATATATATATATATATATATATATTTATATATATATATATATATATATATAAATATATAAATATATATATATATATATATATATATATATATATATATATATATATATGTATATATATATATATATATATATATATATATATATATATATATATATATATATATATATATATATACAAATTAAATACTCAATATTTAATTTAAATAAAAAAAATCTCTTTTTATTTCGTATAATATTAAATACAACAGTATTCGTTTTGTAGACTTACAACGAACGAACTGAGAACAATCAACTCATATTTCTAATGTTACGTGCTATTTATGCTGTTTCTAGTTTTATGGAAATATACTAAGATTTAGCTGATGCTGCAGGTTGCAACTTACAATATATGTAAAATAACTTCAAGGCCTTATATAATTCCTCCCTTCTAAAATTTTACAATAATTGTAAGATGTTATTCTATTGTTTCTAATATAATATCGTTTGATTTATTTTTTAATGTGTTCTCTTTTCGTTTCCATAGGTTTTTACATTTATTCTTATATTTAGAACATAACATGAACATTATGATAATTACAATGATGCAATATAATATGTAAGAATGATGGTTATTATTTATTTGTGATTCTTCTATTCGTGGAGCATTTTTGATTTTTATATCAACTGGTTTTATTTCTTTTAGTTTAATCTGACTTAGCGTTTTCAAATTATTGGAGGGGTTGAAATTTTCAAATTGTATTTCTTTATATGTTTCTTGAATAACATTGAATTTAAAATTATTTATCTTACATCCTTCTGTTAATTTATATTTGTATATTCCTTGTATATTTTTATTCAAAATATTTGTTTGACAATTAATCTGAATTTGTTGTTCGTTGGGACTTATAATTATTAAGTCGTTCGTATTTTCTATTTGTTCCCAAGTGTTTTCTAATTTTATGTCATGATATAAACAACCATCGTTCTTTTGGTTACTTACAATATTCCTAATACATTTATTAATTTTAATATATCGACTATTACAATAGTGTAAATTACTTATTTGAATACAGTTATCAGTAATATATTTATTTCCATTATCTAGGTAGTATATACTTTGTTTTTCATTAAGCATAATAAGAGAATTATTTTTGTAGACGGGAATAGGGGTAAATTGGTGTAAAGGATAAGTATTTAAAGTGTAAATAGGAATATTTATTATGTAGTGTATTTGATCTCTATCATTTCTACAATATGTTTCAATAATTTCATTGAAAAGCCAAATATCTTTATTTTGTGTTATTTGTTGTAGGGTATTAGGACTTATGATGCTGGTGTGTAATTTTCTTAGGCTACAGAATGTTAGGCTAACTTCGATTTGTTTGCATAAGTCGTTCATGTTTTGTAAAAAGAATATTAATTTTTGAAATTTATTTTCAGTGTCAATTCTGCCTTGCCAGTCAAAGTATAAAATGTCTCCTATTTGCGTTTGTAATTTATTTTCATTACTTTCAATGTTCTTTATTTGTTCATTAAATTTGTCAATCATTTCTCTGCTTAATTTTAAGTTTTGGTCATTTTGTGTTTGTAGTGTCTGTTCGTTTTTGTTTATTTGTTTGAGAAGTCTGTCATATCGTTCTCCGTCCGAAGCGTCTAGGTTACCGGAAATAGATTTTATGATACTACCTAATCCGTTAATTAGACCGCGTTTTGTTCTTTTGTTAAAAAGTTTTTGAATTTGATTTTCCAAATCGTTATGAATATAGGTTATTATGTTTATGTATTCTTGGAATATTGTCTTTTCGTTGGATATTTGTTCCAACAGACTAGTTTTTAATTTGGTTACTTTTATGAATTCTTGATAAATGGGGGTAATGTTATAATTAAAGTAAATAATTTGTTCCGAAGATCTTATTTTACATTGTCCTAAATCGGCCAGGTGAAATCCGTTTTCTTGTGAGATATCTATCAATTGGGCTACGCATCTGAAACATTTTATTGTTTTAATCTATTTATCCGAATGTTTTTCGGGCCTAGTTGGTCTCTGGTTTTTATTTTTCCTAATATTGGGTCATAATCTTCTATTTTTATTTTTTTAAACAATGGTTTTTTAAATTTCTTTAATAATCTAGGATTTTGTTTAGCAAACATTTCTTTTGGTATCTGTAAGGGATTATCATTTTCTTTGAAACGTTGTTGTTTCTCTGTTTCAATTTTTCTTTTAATGATTTCAAACAGTTGGGTTTGTTCATCTTTATATTGTTGGATTAGTTCTTCATTTATAAGTGGAATTGTTCTGAAAGGTATTTCGTTGTTTTTTCCAAATAGTATTTCGTTGGGGGTTAATTTTGTAATAGAGTGTTTTGTATTATTGTAGGCTAATATAACTAGTTCCAATTTTTCTAGCAATGTTTTATTATTGAACTTTTTATTGTTTTCAATTAAGCGCAAGTGCTCTAGGAGAGTGGAATGTAATCTTTCAATTGCATTGCTTTTGGGGTTGTTTACACAAGTAATGTGGCTTTCTATGTTGTGTGATCTGAGTAAGTTTTGTACGAGACTTCCTTTAAATTCTGGGCCGGAGTCCATAATGATTTTTTTTGGTATAGTGAATGTTTGAAAATATTTTATTAATTGGTTTACAACGCTTCTTGAAGATTTATTTTCGAGAGAATATATTTGCCCTTGTTTTGAAAACTGATCGTAAATAGTTAGGAAATAATTTTTATCTAGGCATAGTAAGTCCATGTTTATTATATCAAAAGGTTTACAGGGGGTTGGTGTAAGATTGTCAATTGCTTGTATTGGTTTTCTATTATATTTGTTTAGTTTACAGTGGCCGCAGTTATTGATATATTCGGTAATATTTTTTATCATATTAGGCCAGAAGTATTTATCTTTTAATGCGTTTAATGTTGCTATTATTCCACGGTGGTTTGTTAGTCCTATGTGGAAGTCATGAATTATTTCAATTTGTTCGTCTTCATCTTCTATGTCTATTACAATTTTATTACATGAAATAACGTTTATAGTGTTATATTCGAAAGTATTTTGTATAATATTCGCGATTGTTAACTCTAGACCCTTTTCGATTATTGCGTAATAACGTATTTTTGGAATAATGTATTCCTTTAAAAAATTTATTATATCTTCTTCTAGTGTGGTTTTATTGAATTTACAGTGTATTCTCATCTTAGCATGCTCAAATAATCGTTGTATTTTAATATCTGTGTTTCCATTATGTGTTTCTAGTATTAGTTGGTTATTTGCAACATTAAGCCTATCGTTTGAAAATTTTAGTCCGTTCACTGGGTTTTCAGGATCTGAGTGTACTGTGTTATTATCGCTATCATTATTATTTATTGAATCGTTAATATTTGTTTCAGGTAGTGTATACAAATTAATTTGAATGTTTGTATCTTCGAAAATTTTTAGTATTTTGTTTGAAACATCTTCCCATTTTAATTGATCTAATCCGCAACCTAATTTCGGTATATTGATTTCGTGTAGTTCATTTAGTATCATATAGTCCCTTAATTCTTTGAGAGGTTTGTCTAAATTTTTTATTGAAGGTTTTTCGTTATGTTTTTCTTTTGTAATTAGATGAAATATTGTTTTATTATTAGTGTGTTGTATGATTAGATTTTTATTTTGGCTTTTTTGATTGTTACAATATTCTTTGCTCTGAAATTGGTCGTTTATGGCTTTGGCTAGTCCTTGTGACATTTCGAGATCTTTTGATATGCAGTGTGCAAATATTTTTGTATTTGTCACGTCTCCAATGTATTTAATAATTTGCGTATCATTCCTTTGTCGTGATAAATTATCAGCAATAAAGTTCATTTTACCTTGTAAATATTCTATTTCAAAATTGTATTCATTTAGTTCTATTTTCCATCGCATAAGTTTCTGATTCGGGTTCTTCATATTGAATAGCCATACAAGTGGTCGGTGATCAGTTTTAATGAGAAATTTTCTCCCGTATAAGTAAGGTCGGAAATTTTTTATAGATTGGATTATTGCAAGTAGTTCTTTTTCTATTGTGCTGTAGTTTTGCTCAGCATTATTTAGTGTTTTAGAGAAATATGCTACTGGCATCTCTTTGTTATTTTCATTTTCATTCTTTTGGAGTAATACGGAACCTATTGCAAAGTCTGAGGCGTCGGTTGTGAGGATAAATTCTTTATCAAAATTGGGGAATTGTAATATTGGTGACGTAGTTAAAATTTCTTTACATTTATTAAAACAGTTTCTATATTGCTCATTATAAATATCAATAATTTGACCATTTCGTAAACAACGAGTGAAAGGTTTCGTTAATTTTGCAAAGTCGGGAATAAATTTTCGATACCAGCCGATAGTACCAAGGAATTGTTTTATTTCCTTTTTCGTTTTAGGGATATTTAATTTCTTAATTTTTTCAACTTTTGATGGGTCGGTTTTAATGCCGTCTTGCGTAATGATATAACCGAGGTATTTGGTTTGATTTTGTAAAAATTCGGATTTATCGATTTGTATTTTAAGGTTTGCCGTTCTGAGTTTTTCGAATACTAATTTTATGTTTTGTAAATGTTCGTCTAATGTTTTTCCGAAAATGATTATGTCGTCGAGGTAGACTAGGCATACTTTGTTAACTAAGTCTCCTAATGCGATATTCATCATTCTCTGAAATGTTGCCGGGGCATTTTTTAAGCCGAATGGCATGCGAACGAATTCGTAATGTCCGGACGTTGTGGAAAATGCAGTTTTTTCGATATCATCTTTATTCATTAGGATTTGATGGAAGCCAGAATGCAAATCGAGGGTAGTGAAATATTTTGAACATCCTATATGGTCTAATAGAGAGTCTATGTTCGGAATTGGGAAACGATCGTCTTTTGTTTTTGTATTTAATTTACGGTAATCAATAACTAATCTTGTCTTACGTTTACCAGATGCGTCTAATTTTTTCTGTACAATCCAAATAGGTGAATTCCAAGGAGAATGTGAAGGTTGTATTACGTTTTCTTTTAGTAAATTTTGAATGTGTTCCTCAATGTCTTTTTCATAAATTTGTGGAAGTCTATAATTTTTTGTGTGCATGGGAGTTTCTTCATTAACTATAATTTTATGTGTACAAATGTTAGTGTTGGATAATTTTTCGTCTTTTTTTGGGAATAAGTTTTTATATTCTCTAATGACTAAGTCTAATTTTTGTTTTTCTAAATTGCTTAAATGTTTGTTTCGAATTTGGATATTATTATTTTGTTTTGATGTTTCTGAATAACTTTGTAATTTTCTTTCTTTTCCTTGTATTTTAATAATGTTTTTTAAGAAGTCAATTTGTATGTTTAAATCTTTAAATGCTTCTATACCTAGAAGTAGGTTGTATTCCTTATGAAAATTATGGATGTAACATTTTATTGGAATTTTGTTTAGATTTAATATGACATATTCGTTTGTTGTGGTTTTCCCGTTTACAGTTTTAAAAGTGCATTTTTCATTATAAGTTTTCATGTTTTTTGTTCTTACTATTTCCGGAGTTATTAAATTTATACTAGAGCCTGTATCAAAGAGAATAATATAATTTTTAATTTTTAACGACGGTAGGTGATAAGTAATACTTGACATTACTTGTTTAATGTGTCCTCGCCGTTTTCTAACTCTAAAAAAGAATCTTCGTCTATTTCGTTTTCAGATTCGTGGTCAAGTTGTTCTATGATTTCTGTATCGTTAGTTTCGTCAAGATTATAATTCTGTCTAATTGTTTGTGTTGACATGGGTTGTGTCAAGCGAGTCTGTTGTGTCATGGGTCTTGGTTGAAAATTACGTTTTGTTTCATAGAAATTCTTCAAATTCTGTCTGGGTGCAAATTGTGTTGGTTGTTTATTAACTGTGTTAAATGGTATAGGTTTGGAAGGAAATTGTTGAGCAGGGAATTTCTTAGGAGGTAGGCTGAATGAGAAATTTGGTTTTTCTTTTAATATAGGGGATTGATGCGAATAGTTGAATTCATTTCGCAAGAGAATTTCGCATTGTTCTAGGGATTGTGGTTCTTTTACAATAAATGAACCCCGTATAGAAATTGGTAGTAGTGAAATAAAGTGTGAAACAACTAATTTTTGATTTTCTCTAATTATTGCATTTTTTTGAAGTTGATTATATTCCGTTAGGAGGATTTTTGATTTATATTGCGAAAATCTTTGTGAAATGGACTCTAAAGTTTTATCGGAATTGATTTTATTTCTAATTTGTAATATTTCTAGTAATATAGTCTCTGCCGTGCTTTTGTCGCAAAAATTAGTAGTTAAATACGTTTTCAATTCGTCCCAAGTTGAGAATTTATTTTCTGATAATAATTCAGCGGCTTTGTGAGTTAGTTTATTTTTTATTAATCCAAACAAGTATGTTCGTTGGATATCATTAATTTGTATGTTAGTTAATGCGGAATGTACTTCATCTACAGCGGATATGAAGTTGTTAAGAATTTTAATATTTCCGTCATATGAAGGAATAATTTCTGACAGATTTTTGAGTTCTGCTAATGTCGTAGTAGACATTGTTAAATATAAATTATTTAGTCGACTTGGTCTCAAAGAAATTCTCTGTACCGAGATTTTGGTAGTTTGACTATTTTCGACTTCGGAATCTGAAGTTACGTGTTCCGATTCCGATTAACTACTATTGTTCATAAATATGTGTGTGTTGAGACTATGTCGGTCTCTTGATACTTTTATTACTAGTCTTTGCTAGAAGTATCTCTTTGTGTAATAATATTATAAGTAAATTATGATTAACTTACAATGGTAGTAATAATATAATTGTGGAGGGATGTTTTACGGGCATCACCGGGTTCTTCTGTTCTTCTAGTCTTCTGATTCTTCAAGAGGACAGCAGATATCTTTCAGGCGACGTGGACCGGTTGTGGAACAGCAAGTTGCCAATCTGATGTTGTCTTCTTTTAAAGATGGGTCGTGGGTAGACCCTGATGGGCACTGTTTAGCCTTTTACGTAGGTTTGCAGAATAGCAAAGCGAAGAATTATATTCACCACACAATAACTTGTGTTTCGATGCTATCCTACCGACTGCGCCAATTAAATACTCAATATTTAATTTAAATAAAAAAAATCTCTTTTTATTTCGTATAATATTAAATACAACAGTATTCGTTTTGTAGACTTACAACGAACGAACTGAGAACAATCAACTCATATTTCTAATGTTACGTGCTATTTATGCTGTTTCTAGTTTTATGGAAATATACTAAGATTTAGCTGATGCTGCAGGTTGCAACTTACAATATATGTAAAATAACTTCAAGGCCTTATATAATTTACATATATATATATATATATATATATATATATATATATATATATATATATATATATATATATATATATATATATATTATATTACATATATATATATATATATAATATATATATATATATATATTATAATATATATATATATATAATATATATATATATTTATATATTTATATATATATATATATATATATATATATATATATATATATATATATATATATATATACTATATATATATGTATATATATATATATATATATATATATATATATTATATATATATATAAATATATATATATATATGTATATATATATATATATATATATATATATATATATATATATATATATATATATATATATGTTTATGTTTATATATATATGTATATATATATATATATATATATATATATATATATATATATATATATATATAAATTACGTTATCGTCGTTTATTGTTTTGAAAAAAGTATAAACGAAGTAAATTATTTGATATATTTATATTATCAAACCACACGTGTTTTACAGTTGAGTACAAGAAAGAGAATGCTGAATTTCGATTAACCCTGGAGTGAACGGGTGTTCATATTTCACACAAAAGGACGGGTTGGGTCTGACAAGCCCGGAAAAAGAACAGTAATATTTTTAAAATGAACGGATAATTCTCGTAGGTGAACACATATATCTTTAACAAAATTCTTAACGAACATATTCAACCAAAAACAAAATATATTTCTTCAAAAACAAAAAAAATATAAGAAAAATTACAAATATATAAATTTTTGGCAGTGTTGCACTAATTGCTTCTTAAAGCACGCAAGTCTTGGAATTCTGCAGTGCATTCTTTGCAGACATCTACATTGTGCTCCAGGCAAACAAATTTGTGGCAGAAACGGCACCTGAATCTCGTTTTCCGATCTTTACAGAAAGCGCATCTTCCTCGTTTTTTCTCTATATTTTCAGCACTTTCTGGAAGCTCAGTGCCACTAATTCTGGCCGCAAGCTGTCGAATCTGTCTTGGTAAGTATTGGGAGTGTACTCTTGCCGTCATGTAACTCAAAAGAAGCTCCCTCCCAAGTTTCTTCAAAAAGATTCTTCGGTAATCATTTGGATGGTTGTCGCATTTTGAGTTGCTTTTATAAATCACGTACGCGTTTATCGCAGCGACGTTTAAGAGCCCATACAGAATAACCATGGGCCATCTACGAGTATTTCTGGCCACATTATATTTCGCAGAAAGTTGATCCACTGTATCAACTCCACATTTCGTCGAGTTATAAAATGTTATTATCTCAGGTTTTCTGGCGTCCAAAGATTCTGGATCAATACAGTCGTCATGATGGAGAGTTGACAAGAGGATAACTTGTTTATTTTTTTTCGGAATGTACGAAACAATGGTCATGTCCTTTGTAAAACCAAACATGCTTGATTTTTCAAGCCTTTTGGTGAAAAACTCGTTCGGTATTTGCCTTTTGTTTTTTTTCAGGGTTCCAACAACTGTCAACTGATAATTTTGTAGCAAATTATTAGCAACTTCAACGGAAGTGAACCAATTATCCATTGTAACGTTTCTTCTTGATTTGGAAATTGGGAAACAGAGCCTGTTGACTACTTCATACGAAATAGGGACCTTCGGGCTGTTTACCACAATAAACCTCCATATTGTAAGTGTAGAATGAACGCGAGTCAACCAACGAAAAAACTTTCAAACCATACCGTGCTGGCTTATTTGGGATGTACATCCTGAAGCGGCAACGACCTCTGAATGCCAAAAGCATTTCATCAATAGTAGTGTACTTGCCCACACTGTAGTGCTTCTGACAGTTTTTTACTATCCCTTCAAATATTTCTCTCACTGGTGCCAAATTATCTTCATCTTTACGATCCTTCCTCGTTCGAATATCATCCATTCGTAAACATCGCATTAGGAAACGGAATCTTCTAAGCGCCATTGTGGCCGGAAAGATCTCTATACCCGTTCCATTAGAAGACCAAAATTCATAAATAGATGTTCTCCCTCCATGAAACACACCGGCGAAGTAGAGCAAACCATAAAGAGCTCTCATTTCCGGTATATCTGTTGGTCGAACATCGGATTTATCTGTATACCTCTCATTTACACTTTCAATATATATATTTGTACTTTCGACCAGTTTATTCATTATGACATCATCGAAAAACAGCTGCCAACATTCTTTTGGAGACGATGCATGCTTTGCAGGTCCAATTACTCCTGGTAGTCTCACAATTACGTTTTCCTGTCTTGTTCGAACATTTTTCACGAAGCAATGCTTGTTCCATTTAGTGCCATCTTTTGCACGATACTGTAAATGCTTACGGCCGCTGATAGTAGATTGGATAGCTTCTTCTTCATTTTCCTCTATTTCCTGCTCACTTTCCGTCTCATGGTCGCTTATTTCTATTTGTTTTGGATCGGCAACGGAACCCTCCGAATCCGAGAAATTTTCTTCGCTTAAGCTGACCTCTTCATGCATCCGTCTCAACCTTTCTACTTCCATTTCATATGAATTCATTTTTCTATCGAGCGAAATATCGATTTATAAAATAAACTGCTACTAAACGAAATGGAAAAAATAAACTTACGGCAAAGGACGGGTTGGGCCTGTGGGACCGAAATTGGCTGTAGTATCCGTGATACTCACGCCAATGTTTCTCAACTACTACAGTACATGCATTGTGATCTAGTTTGAAGGTACTGAAGTGCACAGATTCATGCGCGGCCCCAACTTGGATTAATCATTTGACTAAAATTGCTTGGGCCTGACAGACCGAACCCGTGCACTCCAGGGTTAATACTTGATATTTATACATCAGAGATGATACGTGACAATTTAACATATCATCAGCTTACTGGTGATATATAAAATAATATCTTGAGATTTCTAAGAAATATAGCTCTTTGTGTCATAAATCATAATTACTCCCCTTGAAGATATTATTTTATATTTACAAATCTACCATTTCTATATCTGTTATATCATTGTTCCTTTGTAGTTTCTTATTGTTATAACATTTTAATATTTTATACGAACTAATTACTAATATGATTACAATAATTATACTTATTAATATACGTTGAGCATGATTATAATGATTATTCATGTGTTCATGTGTCGCTTGTTTTAAAGTAATATTACTTCCAATATTAATTCCAAATATTTGGAATAATATATTTTTGAAAATGTATTTTCTCTTCGGGATTTAAAAATGTATTAATTTGTAAATTATATTCTTTAGCCATAATTTCATTATTGAAATTTTCCTTATCTATAAAACAGTTGTTGTTTATAACACATGTATTATTCCAAATTTTAATTCGTTATTTATGTTTGTACAGTCCAAATGAACATTTTTTATTTTATTATAAATATAGATTATGTTTGAATGAGGTATTTGTTCAATCCATTTTGTGGTTTTAAATTCATTATAATCACAATTCTTATTGTTACTATCTTCTATTATATTAGGGTAGCAGGTATCTATTATTTTATAATTAGTTTTACAATAGTTAACATTGTTTATTTCGTTACATTTATGTAACATATAATTTTTATTGCCTTTTACAATATATATTATTTTCCCGTTATTTAACATATACATTTTTTCTTGAAACATAAATGGTATTGGAATTATCTGTTTAGTAATATATTGTTCATCATCATACATTGGTACAATCATCAAAAATACAATTTTATTATCATTAATTTTGCAATTTGTGGTTATAAGTGATGCATATTCCCAGAAATGATTGAATTTAATATTTATGATTTTACGAATTTTATCTGTTACTATTTGAAGATTATCCGTTGAAATTTGAGAGGAATGTAATTGATGTATATTGCAAAACGTTAAAGATGTTTCTATATTGTTCAGTATATACATCAATTGTTGAACTTGAATCTTATAATCATTAACTTTACTTATCAACCATAAGATTTTATTTTCATCGAAACCACGAGAAAGGGTATGTAAAATATGTTTTAAACTAGTAGTAATATAAACTTGATTTTTATTAATTAGTTCTAACTGTTTATTATAGTGTTCATTCATTTCTTTAATAATTTGTAAGTTTTGTTCTTGGTTCTGCATTAATTTATCTTGATTTTTATTAATTTCCTCAATTATTTGATCATATCTTTCTTTATCTTGATTATCTAAATTTCCGGTTATACTTTTTATTATGTTACCTAGACCGTTAATTAAACCACGTTTATATCGTTTAGGAAATAATATATTTAGTCTGTTTTGCAGGTTTTCATTCATTTGAAATAAGTCTAAAAATGTTATTTTTAACTCATTTTGATAATATTTGGTGGTATTTCGCACAGATGTTATTATTTTAGTTATTTGATTATCGAGTTCCTTACTAGTATTTATAATGTTATTTACATCTTATTTACACCTTTCTGATGTAGTTATCTTACTATTTTTTAATTGGATGACGTTAATCCCGGGGTTTTCAGATACATCTTCTATTTCTGTGGCCCAAATTATAGCAATTCTTTATTTCTTTGTAGAGGGGTTTTTTAAATTTAGTTATCAGTCTAGGGTTCTGTTTTAAATACATGTTTTTCTTTTTTATTTCTTTTGTTTGTTCAGGAACATATCTTTTTTGCTTTTCTTGCTTTATTCTATCGGTTACTGTTTCTTTTATTTTCTCTAAATTTGTTTTATAGTCGTTGACCTTTTGTTCAAGGTGTTTTTTGGGAAATATATTAACTCTACTTCTTCCATATAATATTTCTAATGGTGAAAATTTTGTGACGGTTTGTATTGTATTGTTGTAAGAGTACATGACTATTTGTAATTTATCTTCTAATTTAATATTGGGTTTTTCGGCATGTAGTATTCTAAGCTCTTCTATAATAGTAGAGAGTAATCTTTCTATTGCATTAGATTTAGGATTATTGATACAAGTAAAATGTAGATTTATTCCTTCTTTTTGACAATATGTTTTTAACAATGCATTATTAAATTCGTTGCCATTGTCTACTATTAGAGTATTAGGAAATTTATAGTGGTTAAAATATTCTTTTAATTTTTCTAGTGTGTTTTTAGCATTTCTGTTGTTTAGTTTTGTGATATATCCGAATTTTGAGTACTGGTCATACATAGTTAAGAATAATGTTTGATCTAGTGTTAAAAGATCTGTATTCACCATTTCGAAAGGTTGTTCAGGTGTGGGTGTTAGATTATCTAATATTTTTATTGGATTTCTGTCATACTTATTTTCTTTGCAAGTTTTACAGGTATTGATGAGGTCAGTAATATCTTTAATCATGTTAGGCCAATAGTATTTTTCTTTTAGATGTCTATATGAAGCCATAATTCCTCTATGATTCATTTTGCCGAAATGGCAATTATAAATAATTTCCTCTCGTTGTTCTTTATCTTCTATATTTTCTACTATTTTATTTACGGCTATGATTTTTATACTATTTATTTCAAAATTATCCTTAATTACTTTAGAGAACGATATATCGGAAATATTTTCAAAGATAGCATAGTATTTAATTTTCGGAATTATATATTCTTTGATAAAATTTAAAATTTCATTTTCTATGTCATTTTTATTGATATTTACTAACATTCTTTGTTTAGGATGTTCTTTTACAAAAAATTTGTCGATTTTTACTGTGAATGGTTCGTTAGTGACTTGAATAATTATTTGATTATCTGCTATGTTTAATCTATCTTCTATATATTTAATTCCTTCAACTGGGTTTTCATCAGAACTATGTATAGTATTTTCAGTTGACACGCTTTTTGTTGCATTATTTGATTTCATTTCATTAGTTAAGCAGAAATTTTCAAATGGTTCATATATGTTTACTATTATGTTGGTTTCACCAAATATTTTATCTAAGTATTTTATTAATTCCTTTTTTTCTAATTTATCTAAGCCACAGGATAACCAAGGGATATTAATTTCGAAAATGTCATTTTTTATTAAATAGTCTCTTAACGATGTTAAAGAGTATTGTAAAATTTTTTATGACACTCTTCATTAAATTTTTCATTAGAAAATATGTGAAAGATTTTTTTGTTTTGGACTTCTTGCAGTATAAAATTTTGTGTTATTAATAATTGATTTTTACAAAAGTCCTTACTGTTGAATTGCTCATTTATATGTTTTGCTAATCCTTTACCAAATTTGAAATCTTTACTAATATAGTGTGCGAAAATATTTGTGTCAACCACATCACCTTTTTTATAATTTATTTTGTAATTATTTTTTATTCGGGACAAAAAATCAGCAATTTTATTAGTTTTTCCTTTTATGTATTCTATGTCGAAATTATGTTCACCTAATTCTATCTTCCACCTCATTAGTTTTTGATTGGCATTTTTCATGTTGAAAAGCCAAACAAGAGGCCGGTGATCTGTCCTAATAACAAATTTTCTACCGATGATGTACGGTTTGAAATTATTAATTGCCCAGATTATTGCTTTTAATTCCTTTTCAATGGTAGAGTAATTTTGTTCTGCCTGGTTTAAAGTTTTCGATGCATAGGCTATGGGCTTTTCTTCATTTTTTTTTTTTTTGTGAAAGTACTGCCCCTAATGCGTAATCTGATGCATCTGTTGTGAGTATAAATTTGTTTTCAAAGTTTGGTAATGCTAATATAGGAGGGCTAATAATTAAATCCTTAAACGTTTGAAATGCATTTTTATAATTTGAATTAGTGATATCTATTGTTCTGCCTTTCTTTAAGCATTCTGTAAAGGGTTTTGTAAGTTTTGAAAAATTCGGAATAAAGCGTCTGTACCATGATAGTTTTCCCAAAAAGGATTTTATTTCTTTGGTAGTGCGTCGTATTTGAATTTTCTCTATAGCTTCTATTTTTTTTTACATTTGGCTTTAAACCTTCCTCACTGATTACAAAGCCTAAATATTCTGTTTCATTTTTGAAAAACTCACTTTTATCTATAGAAATTTTTAAATTAGCTCTTTTTAATTCTTGGAATATAGTTTCGATATTTTTAAAATGTTTTTCCTCATTTTTGCCAAAGATTATAATATCATCCATGTAAACTAGACATATTTTATTGATGTGATTTATTAATACTTCATTCATGAGCCGTTGAAAGGTAGCTGGTGCGTTAATTAATCCGAAGGGCATTCTTACAAATTCATAGTGACCTGATGTAGTACTGAAGGCTGTTTTATGTCGGTCTTTGGGGTTCGGTTCTACTTGATGAAAACCAGAGTGCAAATCTAAGGTTGTAAACAATTTTGGGTTACCAATATGGTCTATTAAAGTATGTTTGGTATGGGGAATTTATCTTCTGTTGTTAGTTGGTTTATCTTTCTAAAATCTATAACCATTCGTGTTTTGTTTTTTCCCGATGCATCCATTTTTTTTGGTACAATCTAAATGGGCGAGTTATATGGTGATTTTGACTTTTGAATAACGCCATTTTTTAATAATGTCTGTACATGTTCCTCTATTTCTTTTTCATATACCTGCGGTAATCTATAATTTTTTGAATAAATAGGGATGTCATTCTTTAATTTAATATTATGTTTGACTACGTTAGTGGTGGATAAAATTTCATTTGCTTTTGGAAAGAGACATTCAAACTTTTTTATTAGTTTTTGTAATTTTTCTTTTTGTGAATTTAATAAGTGCGAATCCCGTATTTGTATATTAACATTATTTTTATTTATTTCTGTCATTCTGTAATGTAAATTTTTGTTTGTCACCAAATGTTATTATATTGCTTTTGAAATTTATTGAGACACCACATTTGTTCAAAATTTCTACACCAAATAATAAATTACAATTATCATGAAATTCGTATAAATAAAAATCAAAAGTTTTATTTTGTATCTTTATCTTTACAACTTCCGTGCATTTAATTTTATTCGCTGCAGTTTTAAATGTTATCACTTTGGGTGTTGTTTTATAATTTTTTTGTTTAACCAATTTTGGAGAAATCAAGTTTATATCAGAACCATTTTTCATTTTGAAATTCTTTTATTTATTTTTCTTTATACAAATATTATTTAATATTAAATAATATGGAAACACATGATTGGTTTTATCAGAGCTCCTACTCACAAAAGGGAGTGTATATCTGTGTATGAGCGTATATTGCGTTGTGTGCTTAAAACATTGTGTTATTGTCTGTTACATTTTGATTTACATTATATTCGTGTTAGTAGGATTGTGTTTTATGGGAAAAGGGGGAACAAAAACCCATGTAAATGCATGGAATTTTAAATAAAACTTATAAACTAGTTTGGAGAGGGTGTTAAGGAGGCTAATTGGTCTATAATTACCGGGGTGATGAGGATCTTTGTTTGGCTTGAGGATAGGGTGGATTATGGCATTCTTCCAAGCAGCGGGGAAATGGTGAAGCTTTATGATGGAATTTATGATGTACGTTAATTGTACGATGGATTTTCGGGATAGGTTTTTTAAGATGAGGTTTTCTATGCGGTCTGGTCCGGGAGCTTTGCGATGGGGCAGGGTGCGGATTATTTTGGTTAGTTCTCTAGGGTTTGTGAGGAGTTTTGCGAGGATTGTGTGTGTTGTTTGGTGTGTTGTGCTTAAAAATTATTGTGTCTCTTGTAGGATTTGCTCATGCGTTTGTGTGTGCGGTGTGTCAATTACGTGTACGTTCGCTAGTTCATTAGCAATGGCTTCTGCCTTTTCTGGGTCAGAAGCCGCTGTGGTTGCGTTTGTAAGTGTGAGTGTGGGTATTGGGGTGAATTGTTTTTTGAGGTTTTTGGTGAGCTTCCATAGGGAATTATCAAAGGGGTTGAAACTGGAGAGTTTTAGGGACCATGTTGTGTTCTGTTGTATTCTAATTTGGTTTTTAATAAGTGTGTTAAAGGCGTTGAGGTGCTGGCGGTGCTGGGGGAAGCGGGTCCTCTGCCATTGCCTTCTTGCATTGTTGCGTTGTGTAATTGTGTCTAAAATGTTTTGTGGTAGGTTTAGTTTGTGTGTTTTTGTTTTTATGTTGCGTGAGTGTTTGTGTTTGGCTTTGTTAATTGCCTGTGTTAATTTGTGTATTTCTGTGTCAATGTCTTGTGTTGTATTTATGTTATTGTTTATTGTGATGTGTTTGTCTAGTGTGTGGCGGAAGTGTTGCCAGTCTGTGTGTTTGTATGATGTGATGATTTTTGTTGTGTTGTGTATTTGCCTACCGTGTAAGGTGAAGATGATTGGGTTATGATCTGAACTGAGTTCAGCGAGGGATTCAGGGGGTGTAATGTTGGGGACATTTTTATTTATAATGAGGTCGATTGTTGTAGGCGTTGATCCATTATCTGTGGTGGGAAGTTTTGTTTTGATTTAAGTTTAAGTTTGCGCACGCGGCGGGGGTGTCTTTTGTCTTCGTACATGTATTAGTCAAGTGGTCCTTTGCACATTTCAGACATTTAGGTGCCAATCTGCAATTCGTCGTGGTGTGCCCCCATTGTTGGCACCTGTGGCACTGAATTATGCGTTTTTGGTTAATGTGTCTTTCCCACACAACTTTTGTGTGGAAGAGATATTTTGCGGCGTTGTTGAGTTGTGTCACAGTGTGCCTATTGTCTGCTGTTATTAAGTATAGGAGGCGCCGTGTGATGCGCATCCTAAATGTTTTGTGCACGTCAATGTTATTGTCTTTTAGTTCGAGTTCAAGGTCTTCGATTGTCGGGTTGTTGTCCAGTCCTCGTAGCACGAACGCATGTGTTTTAATTGTTCTGTCCGTGTACGTGTAATATTGAAATGTGTCGTCTGTATTCAGGTCCGTAATCAAATTTTGTCTTTCGTTTTCGTCGTGTATGTATAAGTTAGTGTTGTTGTTGGTGTATTTGTAGTGGTATCCTTGGGTGGCAAATGTCTTTATGTATTTAGTGACGTCGCTTGTGTTTTTGGGGATGCCGGGAATTATGATAGGTGGTGGAGGTCTACGTCCGGTCTGTCGTTGGGGTTTTGTTATTATGGGAACGTTGGTTTCTGTGTCGTCGTCGTTGTCTGTCTCGTCAGTGTCCGTTAGCGGGTGGTATTTATTTCTTACTTTTGTTGGGTTTTTGGTCTGTGTTGGTCGGGGTCTGGCGGTCCGTTTAGGGTGCTTAAATACCCTAGGGTCTTCGTCGTCAACGGACCGCAGTCTTATTTTTGCTGGTGTCGTAGCTGTCGTAGTGGGTTTTGTTGCCCGCCGCGTGGCAAACATCTCACTAACCTTGCCGGTGTTGGCTGTTGTTGTGGTTGCAGGGTTAGGGGTTGGTTTTGGTCCAGGTGTTGTAGTATCCATCGCTGTGGTTGTCGTGTTATTTTGATCGGGTATAACTGCTGCTCCCGCAGCAGTTTCACGTGTGAGTAGCAGGTTTTTGTCAATAAGACGCTTTGACCTACGGGTCGCTTTGACGCACTCTTTTGTTGTTTCCATCCACTCACTCATTAACTTCTAATAAGAACGAAATTTGTAATTGAAAATGTAAAATGTATGTAAATAGAGATACGCTATGAGTGGCTTCTGTTAACACGTCCGCACACTGCAAAGGTTGAACTCGGAATATATATCAGAACCAGAGTCTATTAAAATATGAAAGTCATTATATTTTATGATAGGTATTGTGTTTAGAATGGTAGTCATCACTCGTTTTGTTCTTGAAATTCGTCTATTTCTAAAAAAGATTCGGGTGTGTTTTCGCGTTCATTTTCAACAAATTCTTCTATAGTATCAGTGTTCTCGCTTTCTTCTATCTCTTGGTTATAGTTTTGTCTTATGGTTTGTGTGGACATTGGTTGATTAAATGCTTGTTTAGAAGTTCCAGACATTGGAACAGGTTTGTATTTTCGTGTTTCTGTGTTATTAATTATATTTTGTCTTGCAAATTTATTTGGTCCTTAGTACTGTGTTTTTTGATTGAAGTTTATGGGCTTACTAGGGAAGTTTTGACCAGGGAATCTCATTGGTGGAATTTTGTTTTCGAAAGAATTATTTTGTCTTAATAGTGGTGAGTTATGAGAGTTTTGCGCAAAATTGAATTCATTATTAAGCAATTGTTCACAAAGTTCTAAAGTATCTGGGTTTTTATTCACAAATGCACCTCTTATCCTTAAGGGTAATAGTGATATAAAATGTTTAACAATCACTTTTTGAAAGCCTGTTATTAAAGCATTTTTTTGATCGCTGCTAAATTGAGTTAATTGTATTTTTGATTTACACTTAGAAAACAGGTGTGTCATATTCTGCAATGTTTCACCTATCTTATTATTATAAATGTTTCTTATATTTACTATTTGTAAGAATAAGGTATCATAAGTTAATTTATCTTCAAAATAAGTTTCCAGGAAATGTTTTAAATCTTCCCATGTTTCAAATGTATTGTCTGCTAATATAAGTTTAACTTTGTCTGTGATTTTTGCTTTTATTAAAGGAAAAGCGTATACTTTTTATATGTCGCTTATATGTAATGTTGCTAGTAAACGTTGGAAGTTTTGAACTTCCTTTAGAAACATAGGTAATAACCTTACATCTCGATTATAAATGGGGATTATTTTGGATATCTGTTCAATATCATTATAAGTACCCATTATATTTAGATTTAGATTGTCGAGCAATTCTGTTATTTCTAAATCTTTCTGTAAATCGTTATTTATTTCTTCTACGGAACTTAATGAGTTTACAGTGGTAGATTCACTATCTGAATCGCTGAAAATAAATATGAAATACTTACATAGATACAAAAAGTATAGATGTGGTTGTCTTCATTTGGATGCCTGATTTCGTTTACAGGTAGACGGCAGTAGAACGAAGTCGATTTCTTGTTGCAAAGATGATGGACTTATTTCTGCTGTAGTTGGTTGGTCACCTCGAAGAAGTGGAGTATTATGTTGAAATCCTCCAAGATTCGAATTAACGATGGGTCGTGACAGACCTCCGATGGGCTCCAGGATACGAGAGCCGTGATGTTCGATTGCACAATCAAGGAATAAAAATTCCAAAAGGGTGCGTTAATGTTAACACCTTTTTTGGCAATCCTACCGACTGCGCCAATTACGTTATCGTCGTTTATTGTTTTGAAAAAAAGTATAAACGAAGTAAATTATTTGATATATTTATTTTATCAAACCACACGTGTTTTACAGTTGAGTACAAGAAAGAGAATGCTGAATTTCGATTAATACTTGATATTTATACATCTGAGATGATACGTGACAATTTAACATATCATCAGCTTACTGGTGATATATAAAATAATATCTTGAGATTTCTAAGAAATATAGCTCTTTGTGTCATAAATCATAATTTATATATATATAAAGAAATAAAAAAATGAATTAAAAATTTATATTTTATTCAAAAAATTTATACATTCTTGTAGCTGAAATAAAAATAAAAAATTAGGGTATCATACAGAATATAAATAAATACTTGACCTACCAGCGTCGCCCTCTCGTGGCTCAACGTATGGCCTCGGCCACCCCGTAGGCCAACCCCCTGGCCACCTCCCCGGACGCCCCCACCACGGACGCCCCCACCCCGGACGCCACCGTTCCGGTCTGCAAAACCCCGTCCACCACCACCACGGCCCCTGCCCCAACCTCCATGGCCTCTGCCCCAACCACCACGGCCCCTGCCCCAACCACCACGGCCCCTGCCCCGACCACCACGACCCCTGCCCCGAAAACCACGGGCCCGACCACTATGGCCCCTTACATTGCCTTGCGGCGGTTGTGGTGCCGGCGGCAGCATCTGCAGCGGTTGTGGTGGCGGCGGCGGCATCTGCAGCGGCTGTGGTGGCGGCATCGGCTGCGTTTGCGGCGGCGGCGGCGGCATCGGCTGTTGCTGCGGTTGCTGGTCTTAAAAATTTAGTTCGAGTTTTATAAGTATCACATTTAAAATATAAAATTATATTTCTCTTACTGTCGACGTTTAATAACTCCAGCAGGGCATCGAGCATTCTGATAACAATATCTTCTGTGGATACACATGTTATATTAAATAAATTTCACTGGAAAGAAATTTTATAACCACTTACCCTCAGCCATTTTATTTCAGATATGTGGGTTCCATCGTTTTCTGGACGACACCACCCCGGTCTGCAAAACCCCGTCCACCACGGCCCCTGCCCAACTACCACGGCCCCTGCCCCAACCACCACGGCCCCTGCCCCGACCACCACGACCCCTGCCCCGAAAACCACGGGCCCGACTACTATGGCCCCTTACATTGCCTTGCGGCGGTTGTGGTGGCGGCGGCAGCATCTGCAGCGGCTGTGGTGGCGGCGGCGGCATCGGCTGCGTTTGCGGCGGTGGCAGCAGCTGTTGCTGCGGTTGCTGGTCTTAAAAATTTAGTTCGAGTTTTATAAGTATCACATTTAAAATATAAAATTAAATTTCTCCTACTGTCGACGTTTAATAACTCCAGCTGGGCATCGAGCATTCTGATAACAATATCTTCTGTGGATACACATGTTATATTAAATAAATTTCACTGGAAAGAAATTTTATAACCACTTACCTTTAGCCATTTTATTTCAGATATGTGGGTTCCCTCGTTTTCTGGACGCCACCACCTCGGATGCCACCACCCCGGTCTGCAAAACCCCGTCCACCACCACCACGGCCCCTGTCCCAACCACCATGGCCTCTGCCCCAACCACCACGGCCCCTGCCCCAACCACCACGGCCCCTGGCCCGACCACCACGACCCCTGCCCCGAAAACCACGGGCCCGACCACTATGGCCCCTTACATTGCCTTGCGGCGGTTGTGGTGGCGGCGGCAGAATCTGCAGCGGTTGTGGTGGCGGCGGCAGCATCTGCAGCGGCTGTGGTGGTGGCGGCGGCATCGGCGGCGGCATCGGCTGCGGTTGCGGCGGCGGCGGCGGCGGCATCGGCTGTTACTGCGGTTGCTGGTCTTAAAAATTTAGTTCGAGTTTTATAAGTATCACATTTAAAATATAAAATTATATTTCTCTTACTGTCGACGTTTGATAACTCCAGCTAGGCATCGAGCATTCTGATAACAATATCTTCTGTGGATACACATGTTATATTAAATAAATTTCACTGGAAAGAAATTTTATAACCACTTACCCTCAGCCATTTTATTTCAGATATGTGGGTTCCCTCGTTTTCTGGACGCCACCACCCCGGTCTGCAAAACCCCGTCCACCACCACCACGGCCCCTGCCCCAACCACCACGGCCCCTGCCCCAACCACCATGGCCCCTGCCCCGACCACCACGACCCCTGCCCCGAAAACCACGGGCCCCTTACATTGCCTTGCGGCGGTTGTGGTGGCGGCGGCAGCATCTGCAGCGGTTGTGGTGGCGGCGGCGGCATCTGCAGCGGCTGTGGTGGCGGCATCGGCTGCGTTTGCGGCGGCGGCGGCGGCATCGGCTGTATCTGCGGTTGCTGGTCTTAAAAATTTAGTTCGAGTTTTATAAGTATCACATTTAAAATATAAAATTATATTTCTCTTACTGTCGACGTTTGATAACTCCAGCTAGGCATCGAGCATTCTGATAACAATATCTTCTGTGGATACACATGTTATATTAAATAAATTTCACTGGAAAGAAATTTTATAACCACTTACCCTCAGCCATTTTATTTCAGATATGTGGGTTCCCTCGTTTTCTGGACGCCACCAACCCGGTCTGCAAAACCCCGTCCACCAACACCGCGGCTCCTGCCCCAACCACCACGGCCCCTGCCCCAACCACCATGGTCCCTGCCCCGACCACCACGACCCCTGCCCCGAAAACCACGGGCCCGACCACTATGGCCCCTTACATTGCCTTGCGGCGGTTGTGGTGGCGGCGGCAGAATCTGCAGCGGTTGTGGTGGCGGCGGCAGCATCTGCAGCGGCTGTGGTGGCGGCGGCGGCATCGGCTGCGGTTGCGGCGGCGGCGGCATCGGCTGTTACTGCGGTTGCTGGTCTTAAAAATTTAGTTCGAGTTTTATAAGTATCACATTTAAAATATAAAATTATATTTCTCTTACTGTCGACGTTTAATAACTCCAGCTGGGCATCGAGCATTCTGATAACAATATCTTCTGTGGATACACATGTTATATTAAATAAATTTCACTGGAAAGAAATTTTATAACCACTTACCCTCAGCCATTTTATTTCAGATATGCGGTCTGCAAAACCCCGTCCACCACGGCCCCTGCCCCAACCACCACGGCCCCAACCCCAACCACCACGGCCCCTGCCCCGACCACCACGACCCATGCCACGAAAACCACGGGCCCGACTACTATGGCCCCTTACATTGCCTTGCGGCGGTTGTGGTGGCGGCGGCAGCATCTGCAGCGGCTGTGGTGGCGGCGGCGGCATCGGCTGCGGTTGCGGCGGTGGCAGCAGCTGTTACTGCGATTGCTGGTCTTAAAAATTTAGTTCGAGTTTTATAAGTATCACATTTAAAATATAAAATTATATTTCTCTTACTGTCGACGTTTAATAACTCCAGCTGGGGATCGAGCATTCTGATAACAATATCTTCTGTGGATACACATGTTATATTAAATAAATTTCACTGGAAAGAAATTTTATAACCACTTACCCTCAGCCATTTTATTTCAGATATGTGGGTTCCCTCGTTTTCTGGACGACACCACCCCGGTCTGCAAAACCCCGTCCACCACGGCCCCTGCCCCAACCACCACGGCCCCTGCCCCAACCACCACGGCCCCTGCCCCGACCACCACGACCCCTGCCCCGAAAACCACGGGCCCGACTACTATGGCCCCTTACGTTGCCTTGCGGCGGTTGTGGTGGCGGCGGCAGCATCTGCAGCGGCTGTGGTGGCGGCGGCGGCATCGGCTGCGGTTGCTGGTCTTAAAAATTTAGTTCGAGTTTTATAAGTATCACATTTAAAATATAAAATTAAATTTCTCCTACTGTCGACGTTTAATAACTCCAGCTGGGCATCGAGCATTCTGATAACAATATCTTCTGTGGATACACATGTTATATTAAATAAATTTCACTGGAAAGAAATTTTATAACCACTTACCTTTAGCCATTTTATTTCAGATATGTGGGTTCCCTCGTTTTTTGGACGCCACCACCTCGGACGCCACCACCCCGGTCTGCAAAACCCCGTCCACCACCACCACGGCCCCTGCCCCAACCACCGTGGCCTCTGCCCCAACCACCACGGCCCCTGCCCCAACCACCACGGCCCCTGCCCCGACCACCACGACCCCTGCCCCGAAAACCACGGGCCCCTTACATTGCCTTGCGGCGGTTGTGGTGGCGGCGGCAGCATCTGCAGCGGTTGTGGTGGCGGCGGCAGCATCTGCAGCGGCTGTGGTGGCGGCGGCGGCATCGGCTGCGGTTGCGGCGGTGGCAGCAGCTGTTGCTGCGGTTGCTGGTCTTAAAAATTTAGTTCGAGTTTTATAAGTATCACATTTAAAATATAAAATTAAATTTCTCCTACTGTCGACGTCTAATAACTCCAGCTGGGCATCCAGCATTCTGATAACAATATCTTCTGTGGATACACATGTTATATTAAATAAATTTCACTGGAAAGAAATTTTATAACCACTTACCTTCAGCCATTTTATTTCAGATATGTGTGTTCCCTCGTTTTCTGGACGCCACCACCTCGGACGCCACCACCCCGGTCTGCAAAACCCCGTCCACCACCACCACGGCCCCTGCCCCAACCACCATGGCCTCTGCCCCAACCACCACGGCCCCTGCCCCAACCACCACGGCCCCTGCCCCGACCACCACGACCCCTGCCCCGAAAACCACGGGCCCCCCAATGGCCCCTTACAATGCCTTGCGGCGGTTGTGGTGGCGGCGGCAGCATCTGCAGCGGTTGTGGTGGCGGCGGCGGCATCTGCAGCGGCTGTGGTGGCGGCGGCATCGGCTGCGTTTGCGGCGGCGGCGGCGGCATCGGCTGTTGCTGCGGTTGCTGGTCTTAAAAATTTAGTTCGAGTTTTATAAGTATCACATTTAAAATATAAAATTATATTTCTCTTACTGTCGACGTTTAATAACTCCAGCTGGGCATCGAGCATTCTGATAACAATATCTTCTGTGGATACACATGTTATATTAAATAAATTTCACTGGAAAGAAATTTTATAACCACTTACCCTCAGCCATTTTATTTCAGATATGTGGGTTCCTTCGTCTTCCCCCCACCCCTCCCCCATAGCGCGATATATATATTTAAAAACTTGAGGAAAAAAAATCATTATTATTGAATTATTTTCTTACTGCTGACAAATAGTATTTGAAATTGATCGTTGGTAATTGCCTTGGGGAAATCTGTAACATACTAAATGCTACTAAGGAAATAAACTTGGCTTTGACTATGTGATTCCCCTACGTCGCGATTATGTTATTATATAAATCGGTTATGAAATCGTCAAATGTTGTACTACATATTGTTCAATCTGGAAGTGTATTCTTGTTTGAATATTAGTTAGTGCAGCTTCTGACATTTGGTTTTTGTATCAAATTAGACGCTGGACGTTTCCAAATATAAACAGTATTTATTTATTTATATATTTTTTCTTGATTTCGTAGTTTAATTTAGATTTAATATCTATTTCATGTTTGGAATTATTTTTTAACATATTATTTTCTAATTATTTTCAATCATTATCATTTTATTTTTATCTTTTTCCTCTCGTTTATGGTTCATAATTTATAATTAATTCCTTGCAATTATTATATTTGTTACTTTTTAAGTAGTATTATGAATCATTGCGTTACATACGTATATATTTGTGTGTTTGATATAAGATTTGGGTTTATTGCTCATTGTATTTTAAAGCGAGAACTTTTTGATAATTTAACATGCCTCGTGTACCTAAATTATTTGTGCTATTTTGTAAGTGTTTGAAAGAATATGATATTAGTTTTGTAAAGTTTAATAACATATCAGTTCACAGTAATACCTCTTTTCTTTCAACATTATCTGGTTACATGAAGATTAAAAATACCTTAAAAAATAGGAAAACATTATACATGTACTACAAAAGACGCCTTTGTGAAATTGAAAATTATAATAAAGTTAATAGTGAAATAGAATTGGTTACGGCCACAGTTACTTCAGCAATCACTGAATCCAATATTTTAAATAATGATGAATCACCAGCATTAGATAAAATGATCGAACCTAATACTCTTATAGATGACTTAAATTTAGATAGTTCTTTTCATTCAACTACAACAAAATTTCCACAAAGTGTTAATGAAACAATAACGACAAATGCTATACCCCTATTTGAACAATTAACTGAGCACCCCGAATGTGAGTTAAGTTTATCATTAAAATATATGCATATTGCTTCTACTCCTATTAACCTGAAGCCCCAAAAATATTTAGATATTACAGATGTATCCATAATTAGCGATCTGGCTAGTAAAGAATTGAACTTGCCTGAGAGTACATCAAACCTAAACTCATTTCAAAACGATATATCGTCATCTAAATCAAATAATGTTACAAATGAATCAGAAAACATTGAGGTACTAGCATTAAAAGTTTACAAAAAAATGAGCTGAAATTTAGAAATAAAGTTTTACCCTTAAAATCTACCTAATTTGCGTGATGTAAATCTACCACGATTATTTTATGGTGATTGTACATATATGGAAGGGTCTTTCAGTATTTCATTTGATGACTGGAAAATTATAAACAAGGCATGCGTGGAAAAAAATCATTCTATGTTTAATTTTGTAATATTAAAAAAGTAGAGCTGGTAAATAATGTATGCGTTATTAATATTGAGAGTAAACGAAAAACTAAGAAACACTTGATAATTTATGCTAAATGCGCCTGTTAGTGTTCGTGTTAATATTAGTGTTGTGCCTGTGTTGGTTCCAGCATCGTAGCATCATCTAAATATTTATTTAGATTTAAATATTACTTAATAAGCACTCGAATAATATATTGGTTGTTACATGTTATAGATGACTGTGCAACATTATTATATTGTTGGTTGATTATAAACGTTGATGTAATAATTGTAATACGTCATACCCTGACTTGAACGTACTGCTCGTGATAAAATAAATATATATATCTTTTTACTTTCGTGGCGAACAGACGTCAAGAACCAGGTTTTGACAGACGCTCCATGTGTATTAAATAAAACGATTGTGGTTTATAAAAAATAGTATTTTTTTTATTAACCTCTTCTATAAACTATAACATCAGAAGTGGGATACTTACGCTGACATATAATAAGTGGAATAGTGCTACGTTATAGCAAAAATATAAATGGCAACTCCAAACGAAAACCTCGACACACAAACACCGTATATGCCAGTGATGATGCAATTGCTGGAACGATTGGTTAGCAAGGCAGATTCACACAAACAGCCAACCCTAGTCTAAGGGCCTGTAGCTCTTCCAAGTTTTCATCCTGAAAACCACGAAGATGGAGCTATCACCTGGTGTGATAAAATTGAAGAAGTTGGTAAAGCTTTTCAGTGGGGTTCCATCGAAATGCTATCAAGAGCGATTCCTGTCATGAAAGGAAAAGCAGCCGTATGGGCCGAGAGATGGTCACCTAGAACTAGAAGTTGGGAATCTTTCCGAAAATATGTTACTGAAGCTTTTCCGGTTAAAAGAAATCTAAACAGTCGTCTGATGAAGGCCGCGAATTATAGTTCCGACGAAGCTGAAACGTACTGTGAGTATGCGAGGGAAAAATTATATCTGTTGGAACAAACTAAGGTAACTTTTTCTGTAATGCAATTGCTTGAAATTATCATCGGAGGAATTAAAGACCATTATGTTAGAACAAATGCCCTAAATAGTAATGTCACTTCTATTGCTGATTTACTGTTACTTCTTAATGATTTTTCTAAACGAAGTCGCAAACGAGCTATGCCTGATGTTTCTACTGATATTAAACGTCCTCGAATGGACCGTAGGGTTTGTTATAACTGTAATTTGCCCGGTCGTAAGCAAATTAAAACTAATAATTTCCTAAATGATAAGACTAATACAAATGTGACAATTCCCCGTAATGAAATCAGTGTTATTATTTGCGATTATTGTAAGAAACCTGGCCACAAAGCGGAAAACTGTTTCCGTAATCCCGCCTTGAAACCTAAAGATCTCCCCAAGTCTGTACATGCGATTCAAGCAGTAGATGCCACCCAATGACTAGTACAGGCTCATGTAAATAACTTTCCCATAACATGTTTAATCGACACAGGTGCTGAATGTTCATTAGTTCAAGATAAGTTCCTGGAAAACTCAAAAATATTAGCCGCACCATGCGAAGTGTCTATAAAAGGCATTGCGTCAGAAGTTTTAACACTGACTCATCAAGTAGATATAACGATTCAACACAACGACTTTTCATTTAAATTATCGTGCTACGTAATTCCGTCAAACTACCTGACATCTACAGTTCTTATCGGTCGAAATATATTTCAAAACCCTTATATCCAAATATCACAAGATATGTATGGGCCGAAATTGGTAATGAAACATTCTATATTGATGACTCAAATATTGCCGACTCACATTGTAACAGATCTTCCAATCGAAAGTCAAAATCCCTTGTTAGAATTGCTAAACAGTCATAAAGCCCATATTACGGTAGGAAATAAAGTAACCGCATTACATACGACACAATTAGAAATTCGCTTGACAAAATTATTTCATTAGCACCTTACCGCGAACCTTGGGACATAAAAATGCGAATAAACACAATAATCGAAAATTATTCAAAAACGGAATTATTCGTGAAAGTGAATCGCCATACGGTTTTCCTGTTAGATTAGTACGTAAACCAAATGGATCAGATCGTTTATGTATCGATTATAGAGCTCTTAACAAAATAACCGTTAAAGACGTTTATCCCTTGCCCAGAATTGAAGATCTCATTGATCAAGTAGCAGGGTCAGAATATTTTACTGCCCTAGATATGGCTGCTGGTTACCACCAAATACCAGTGTCGGAATCATCAATTCCTAAAACCGCGTTTGTTACTGCAAGTGGTCATTATGAGTATGTACGAATGCCATTTGGCTTAGCTAACGCTCCTGCGGTATATCAGAGAGCAATTACTGCGGCATTGAAAGGGTTAACTGATAAAATTGCTTTGGTATACCTAGATGATATACTGATTCCTTCCAAAACCGTTGAAGACGGCATGCAGAGACTACGTCTTGTGTTAGCTGCTCTAGAAAAAGCTGGCTTCTCATTAAATTTAAAGAAGTGTAAATTCTTAGTTAAAAAAATTGTATATCTCGGACACGAAATTACGGGTGAAGGTGTTAGACCAAATGTTCCTAAAACTGTTAAACAAGTTCGCCAATTTTTAGGGTTAACCGGATACTTCCGGAAGTTCATACCCAACTACTCAAGAGAAGTGGCTTGTATTACCAAATTAACCCGTCAAAATGAAATATTTGCATGGACAGACGAACAAGACACAGCGCGAAAATATATCTGCAAACATTTGACTCAGAAACCCTTGCTTTCGATTTTTGACAGAACTCTTCCAACCGAATTACATACGGATGCTAGTTCGATTGGCTATGGTGCAGTTCTATTTCAGAAGCATTTTAGAACCCTTAAGGTTGTGGCATATTTTAGTAAAAGAACCACCTCAACCGAAGCGAACTACCACTCATACGAACTCGAAACATTAGCGGTGGTTAACGCAGTTAAAGCTTTTAGAATTTATCTATTAGGTATAAATTTTAAAATTATCACGGATTGTGCCTCACTACAGGCCACCCAAAATAAGAAAGATATCATCCCTCGAATTGCAAGGTGGTGGGAATATCTTCAAGAATTTACATTTACAGTCGAATATCGCAAAGTAGAATTATTGCCTCATGTTGACTATTTAAGTCGTAACCCAATCCCTTTGATTGTAAATATCGCTAATCTCATGCCCTGGATAGTTATTGAGCAAAACAAGGATACAGATATCCGACAACTAATGTCAGAATTAACAATAAATCCCAACTGTGACAGAAATTATACTATTAAGAACCAGACATTGTTGAGAAAAGTAATAATTGAAAATAAACCACAATATAAAGCTGTTATTCCTAAAAAGCAGAGGTGGAATATTTTAAAAATATTTCACGACGGACAAAGTCATGTCGGGTGGGAAAAGACACTCAGAAAAATTCAGTGTAGCTTTTGGTTTAAAGGAATGACTAAATTTGTGCGAAAATATTGTAATCATTGTCTAGTTTGCTTTACAAGCAAACGACCCTCCGGTCCAAAAAGGGGTTTCTTGCATCCAATAGATAAAACACCTACACCATTTCATACCCTCCATGCCGATTGTATGGGGCCTTTAAAAATTACATCTACAGGTTTTAAACATATAATTTTGCTAATTGATGCTTTCACAAAATATATTATACTAGTACCTATACAAAAATTAACTAGCGCTGCAACTGCCCAGGCATTAAGTCCCTATTTAGCATTATTTGGAACACCTAGACGATTCATATCAGACAAAGCTGGTAATTTTATAGGTTCCGAAATGAAAAACTTATTGAAATCTCTCAATATCGAGCAGCACGCTATAGCAAAAGAGGTGCCTCGCGCAAATGGTCAAGTTGAACGATATGTTCATACCGTTTCCAACTTACTTATTACAAATCTAACAGATGTGTCAGAATGGACGAGCGAGTTAGCTCAAATACAGCTCTCTTTAAATACAACTGTCCAAAAGACGACGGGGTATTCCCCCTTATATTTACTCACGGGACAGATAGCAAACTGCCCACAAATACAAACTTTATTAGACCAGACAGAAACTGAAACTGTCACCACTAATTTAGAAGAAGATCGTCAGTTGGCTTATAAACGAATGTGTTTACAAGCCGAGAAAAGTAAAACAAGGTTTGACGCAAAACGAGTAAAAGGACCCTGTTTGAATCTTGGTTGTTACGTAATGGAATCTGCAAGAGAGCGAAATAGTAAACTATCACCTAAAGTCAAGGGACCATTATAAATAACAAAAATTTTGGATAATGATAGATTCGAGGTTCTGTGTCTTAACTCGGGTAAAAGACATACAGCTGCGTTGGAGCACTTAAGAGTTTGGCCCGGTATGTGGTCTGGAGATATGGATGGTAAGAGAAATAAACTTTTTTTTGTATATTTACATGATTTTTAATATATATGTGACACGGGCAACGCCGTCCCTGAACTTATTAAAGTTATACGGTAGTCCCATGGTTTAATATATGTGAGACGGGCAACGCCGTCCCTGAACATATTGAAGTTATACGGTAGTCCCATGGTTTAATATATATGTGAGACGGGCAACGCCGTCCCTGAACTTATTAAAGTTATACGGTAGTCCCATGGTTTAATATATATGTGAGACGGGCAACGCCGTCCCTGAACTTATTAAAGTTATACGGTAGTCCCATGGTTTAATATATATGTGAGACGGGCAACGCCGTCCCTGAACTTATTAAAGTTATACGGTAGTCCCATGGTTTAATATATATATATGAGACGGGCAACGCCGTCCCTGAACTTATTAATGTTATACGGTAGTCCCAGGGTTTAATACATTTGTGAGACAGACAACGCCGTCCCTGAACTTACTAAAATTATACGGTAGTCCCGTTGTTTAATAAAATAATAGAATGAGAAACACCGTCACTGATAATACGGTAGTCCTTAGTAAAGTTCAAGAATAACTTAAAATTATCCCTGAATCAACTTAGTTGGACATGCAAAACGTATATATGTACATATAAATATAAATATGTAACTCAAAGCAAGGATTGGCGAATAGTGCAATAATTATCAATATAATTATTGTCTGGCTTTAGATCTTTATTCGGAAAGCGAATCGGAATAAGATGACATCACGGATATAAGTTCGAGGACGAACTTAGTATCAGGATAGCCGTGTTAGTGTTCGTGTTAATATTAGTGTTGTGCCTGTGTTGGTTCCAGCATCGTAGCATCATCTAAATATTTATTTAGATTTAAATATTACTTAATAAGCACTCGAATAATATATTGGTTGTTACATGTTATAGATGACTGTGCAACATTATTATATTGTTGGTTGATTATAAACGTTGATGTAATAATTGTAATACGTCATACCCTGACTTGAACGTACTGCTCGTGATAAAATAAATATATATATCTTTTTACTTTCGTGGCGAACAGACGTCAAGAACCAGGTTTTGACAGACGCTCCATGTGTATTAAATAAAACGATTGTGGTTTATAAAAAATAGTATTTTTTTTATTAACCTCTTCTATAAACTATAACACGCCCACGAGCGGTGTATAAAATTTAAAATTATAATTACAAATATTATATCTCCCATTACAAAATTGGCCAAAGTCCTTAGTACCTCACTAGATTTTACTAATTATTATAAGCTTACAAGACATCTTAAAGGCGTTGAAAGAAAAATTGCCAGAAATGATCTTAGAAAAACCACCCCGTTATTGTATCTGCACAAAAAACTAGACAGGCCAAATTGAAAATTATTATAGAAGGCAATTATCAGCAAAAAAAAAAATCTGATGCTGTGGTTCGAAAAGCTCGATCTGAAGCGCTTTCATTTTTGGATAAACATTATGATGACATTATAGATTTAATTTTAATGAGAAGAGAAAATAAAAATAGCAAATATATTCAAGCTGTATCTGATCCCTTCAATGTGTATATTTATAGCGTCAATACTTATATATAACATACTGGAGTCTTACCAGTAATTTATTTTGATTCAACTGGTTCAATTTTCTCAAAACAACATTTACCAACAAAACCTTACTATTACGCGGGAGTCATAGTTACTTCAATTTATCACAGAATTTTGCCTATTTTAGAAAGAGGAGCTTGTCAACACGACGCTACTAGTATAGGAAATTTCCTTGCTAGTTTTAAATCATTCGCTATGCAAAATAATTGTAGATGGCCTTTATTTAGAAGGGTTGTCACCGATTTTAGCTTTGCCTTAATTAATGCAGTTTTATATTTTTGGAACGCCATGACAATGATATCATATCTCCATGCATGCTATCCCCCTGCGGGTGAGGGTTAGAATTCACCCGCAGCACCTCTGCTGGTCGTAAGGGGCGACCAATGGGCGAGGAAGGTACCTCGTAAAAAACACACAGTTCCATCTGAACTTTGACCGGAAGATTAGTGGGCCAATCTTCTGCGGACTTTTCTTTCTTATTCATTTGCTCACCCGCGATCGGCTTGCCGTTACGTTCTTTGTACCGGTAAGGTGAGTCCCATGACCCTGGAAGTAAGTTTTCAGACGTTGGAGAGAGTGGCTCGCAGCGATCTGAAGCTTATTGCCAGGTGAGGGGGACTATATCTCCTGGTTAGCCCTGGCGATCACACCAGTTTGTGGTGTGACGTCCCAAATTGTGGCTCCGTGGTGGGTGGGGAGACCAGGAGATGAAACGTTCTATTTGTTTATGGCAAACAAAATAAAAACCCCGGGGGCCCCTCCCCCAAAAAGATCTCGTCCGTTATCGGACGAGGGAGAAAGTTTTCTGAAGGGCGAAAATAAATTTTCGCCCAAATTTCTTATTGTTAAAAGGACTGAAGAAGGAAAATCTATTTCTGAAGTCTCTTGTTTTGGCTTAGCCAGGTCCCTGAACGAGTTGGCTGGTGGAGAACCAAAATCCACCAAACGGCTTCGCGATGGTACCCTCCTAGTTGAAACGGCAAATTCAACTCAAACGAAGGCATTATTAAAATCGACCGTTTTATTTGGCATGCCAATTGTGGTGACAGCGCACAAATCCCTCAACACGTGTCAGGGCGTAATATCGTGTTACGACCTGTTATATGTTGAGATGGATGAGTGTACGCGAGAGCTAGCGAGTCAAGGTGTAGTTACTTGTCGACGGCTTACTACCAAGAAAAACGGTGAGGTAAAGAATACCACATCCGTAGTTTTGACTTTCGCGCTGGATAAGCTTCCAGAAAGGATTAAAGTTGGGTTCCACAGTTGTTCGGTGAGACCGTACTTTCCTCGGCCAATGCGTTGTTTCAAATGTCAAAAGTTCGGGCACACTGCATCCCTTTGTGACGCACAGGCTGTGTGTCCACGCTGCAGTGAGCAGTAGCATTTGGGTGAAGAGTGTAAGGGTCCGGCCCGTTGCGTTAATTGTTCTGGCAATCATCCTTCTTTCTTGTCCGATTGTCCACGCAATCAGGAGGAGAGAAGGATTATAGAAATCAAAATTACAGACAAACTTTCATATTTCGACGCCCGGAAGAAATTCAAAACGCAAGCCAGTCTTGTATTTAGCCGTTCGTTCGCAACCATTGCTGCAACACCAGTCATAAAAAAATCTATTGCCGTTCAGACCGATAGCCTTCCTTATTATTCCCTATTATTTCAACAACTGTTCCAACTTTGCCTTCTGTTGTTAAAATTACCAGTCCTAAATCTAGTGTTACTGAAAATTTAAAATCAATTTCGAATCCAGCAACAAAAATTATAAGTCAATCTAAGACGAAAGTTAGCAACAAGCCGAAGATCAAAATTACACATTTAAAAGCAAGTCCTTCCACTTCGCCGAAAATTATTTCCAAAAAACAAACAATGGAGGTTCGAGAAACATCGAATGTTTCAAGTTCCGCCATCACCAAATTTCCGAAAAAGCAGGGATCTCATTCTTCGAGATCTTCTTCCCCAATGGAAGTAACAACAATTAAACTTTCTAGGTCAGAGCGAGAAATATCTTCCATATCTCACTAATGCCTCCCATACTACAATGGAATTGTAATGGTTTCTACAGCCATTTCGAAGAATTTAAAGTTCTCAATGCCGAGCAGCCTCTTGCATATGCTTACAAGAAACACATTTTCAAGACACCAGAGCTGTTGCATTACGAGGCTTCTCAGTATATCGCACTGATGTGCCTACTGATGGCCAAGCTCGTGCTGGAGTAGCGATTCTGGTTCGTGAGGATGTGTATTGTGATGAGATTGCTTTGAATTCTGAATTGCAAGCTGTTGCTGTCCGTGTCGCTATTCCTCTTCTGGTCACTTTATGTTCTATCTATCTTCCGCCAAACGACAATGTCGATATGCGAGATATCGTTGATTTAATTGATCAATTGCCTGCTCCATTCATTCTTATGGGCGATTTCAACGCCCATAATCCTGAATGGGGATCAAGTACTATTAATCAACGCGGTAGCCGTTTGGAACACCTATTCACCGCAAGTACGCATGTCATCTTAAATGATGGTAGCATGACACATTTTTCTGCAGCGTGGAGGTCTTTCACTGCGATTGATCTAACGATCTGTTCTGCAGCAATAGCTCCATTGTTTGAGTGGCATGTGCACTCGGACTTGCATCAATGTGACCACTTTCCGGTCATTCTTCAAGTTTTGCAGGGCTCAGATTCTGATGCTCGTTGTCCGAAATCGGCTTTAAAGCGAGCAGATTGGAGTCTTTTCTCGGAGTTGGCTGTATTTGGTGATTATGATTTCGTTGACGTGGACGACCATGTTCGGTATTTCACGGATGCAAACAAGTCTGCTGCGGTAGAAAGTATTCCTTTAACACCAGTTCATTCTAATAGAATACCCGTTCCCTGGTGGAACGATGAATGCAAGATTGCTATCCGAGAAAAACGACGTATTTTTCGCCATTTCAGGCGATTTCCAACCACCGAGAATATGATCCAATTCTTCCAAGCCAAGGCAAAAGCTAGAAGAATTGTTCGGAAGAGTAAGAAAGCGTCATGGCAGAAATACATTTCTTCCATTACAACCTCCACTCCAGTTTCAAAGGTATGGGAGAGGGTCAGAAAAATATCTGGCCGCTCAAAATCTAGCACTGTTTCTGGCCTAAAAATCAATGGCAATGTCATTACCTATCGGTCTGATGTTGCTAATATTATAGCATCCACTTTCGCGGATACTTCAAGTTCCAATCACTATCCAGCTGAGTTCCTCGCTCGAAAATCAATCTTGGAACGTCAATGTCTCAATTTTGTTTCGCCGGGCGATGAAATCTACAATCTTTCTTTCAGCGTGGATGAACTTGAAAGTGCGATTTCAGATTCTCACGACAGCGCTCCTGGACCTGATTCTATTCACTACCAGATGCTTCGCCATTTGAATCCTGCTGGAAAAACATTTCTTTTACAAATGTATAATCGCATTTGGTTTTCCGGTATCTGCCCAACACCATGGCGTGATGCGATCATTGTACCAATCCCAAAGCCTGGAAAAGACAAAACACTGCCATCTAGCTATCGCCCAGTCTCGCTTACCAGTTGTGTCTGCAAGCTCTTGGAACGCATGATCAACAGGCGTCTTGTTTGGTTCCTGGAATCAAACAACCTGTTGGATAACATCCAGTGCGGCTTCCGCCGTTACCGTTCCACTGCAGACCACCTGGTAAGACTTGAATCAACCATCCGGGATGCTTTTCTCAACAAGCAACATATGGTAGCTGTGTTTTTTGATATAGCCCGGGCCTATGATACCACATGGCGTTTTGGTATTATGCGCACTTTACACTCCTGGGGCTTGAGAGGTAATCTTCCCATATTTCTTGAAAGCTTTCTTTCCTTAAGGAAGTTTCAAGTTCGTGTGGGAAATGACCTCTCCAACATTTTTACTCAAGAAAACGGAGTACCGCAAGTTTCTATTCTGTTGTTTGCTGTGGCCATCAACGGTGTTGCTCAGTGTATTCGTTAGCTTGTGCAGGGATCCCTGTACGTGGACGACTTGGCGATTTTCTGCAGTTCTCACAATGTGGCTTCCATAGAGCGTCAGCTGCAGTTAACAATCAATCGTCTTCATACCTGGGCTACTGAGCAAGGTTTCGTATTTTCTGCGGCCAAGACAGAGTGCATTCATTTCTGTCAACGCCGTCACCTTCACTTAGATCCTGTTCTCTCTCTCAACGGTACTGATCTTCCATTTGTGGAAACTGTCCGTTTTCTTGGTCTTCTATTTGACAAGAAGCTGAACTGGCGTGCCCATCTTGTGGCTTTGAAGGCAAAATGTCGGCTTTCTCTAAATATGTTGCGAGTTCTTTCTTCCAAATTCTATGCTGCGCCTGTATCGGGCTTTGATACGCTCCAAGCTGGACTACGGCTGTATCGCTTACGCGTCTGCCGGGCCATCCGTTATCAAAACCATTGATACGATACACCATACTGGTATTCATCTTTCTACTGATGCTTTTCGTACCAGTCCAATACCAAGCGTATTGTGCGAAGCTGGCGAGCCTTCTCTGTATGATCGTCGCAGGCTTTTGACAATGAACTACACGGCAGGCATGAAGTCGAAACCATATCACCTAGTTTTTGACACTGTCTTTGGTCAACAGTTTGCGGAGATTTATGACAGAAGGGCTCGTTCGGTAGGTTCCTTTTCTATCAGATCTCGCAATACTTTTGGAGAAGTTAATTTTGAACTTCCTTCAACCCCAGATACTTCTTTCAGCCTCTTTCCTCCTTGGGCATTCTCCCGTCCGAATATCAACTATGCGCTTTCAAAGCTAGATCGATCTGCTACTCCGCCCATTCTGTTCCAACGTGATTTTGCTCGAATCAGTGCCAACTATCGGCAATGGATTCGCATTTACACAGGCGGTTCAAAGAGTAACTACAGGGTTGCATGTGCTTTTATATCGGCAAGAGGTGCATGTAAGTTTCGACTTCACAAACTCTCGTCTGTATACACGGCAGAGCTGTATGCACTCTACCAAGCACTTCTCTATATTTGCAGTCATTGTGTCGGACTCAATGGGTGCTTTGAAAGCGATTGATTCGTTGTATCCTAAACATCCTCTATTGCAGCAGATACAAGCAACCTTGATGACACTATCGTCAAAAGGGTCTATCGTGCGCTTTATTTGAGTACCGAGTCATGTTGGTATTCGCGGGAATGAAGCAGCTGATGCAGCAGCTAAGCGAGCTCTGTCCAAGGCCACCATTGATTGTGATCCGGTGCTTGCTGATGACCTCAAAGGTTATTTTAAGCATCGGATCCAAAGCCACTATTATATATATATATATATATATATATATATATATATATATATATATATATATATATATAAGCTTCTTCGTCCGTAACAGAGTTATTGTCTCTTTCATCAAGTAAATTTTCTGCCAAGTTTACTTCTATTTCATCCAAAGTCTTTCCTTTAAAATGTGCAGCTTTTCCTTTTTCCATAAGCAATAATAATTTTGAGATTTTTGCTGTCAGAAAAACATCATCTGGAAGCCGATATGCTTTTGTATGGATGCCATCAGTATGACCCATAAACGTAGCTAATTGTTCAATTTCGATAGAATTTAAATTGAAAATTTGGTTAGTTGTAGCGAGATGTTTTCTCAATTTTGTTGCAGTTACAGCGGCTGGATGCTGAATTCCACTAACCAAAGCGTGTGTTTTCAAAATTTTGTAACCACAAATCGGAGTATCTAATCCTGGTCTACCGAATAGATGCAAATTAGTTTTTGGAACAAATTGATCTCTAAATGCTGAGAGAATTCTTATGTGATTTTGAACATCGCTTCCAAAAAGGACTGGAATACCTCGTCTTCGTTTACCGCGAATGATGATTCATTAAAACCGCTTCATTAAAATCTTTTCTGTAGGAGAGATAACTTCGGTAAATTCTTCATAATTTTGGGATTTTTTGATTTCAGATTGTTCATAAGTATGCACCAAGACTCTCTCTAGCTCCCCTGGTATTTTTCGATTTAGTAATATTGTTTTGCAATATATTAATTCCATGATCTCCATGTAGGCTAATTTATTGGCTTTGTTAGCTTTTAATTCCGTAACGGATTCATTTGCCTTTCTATTTAAATAATCACGGAATAATTTCAAGTCACTAGGTAGGGGTACAATAGTGAAATTATTCAATTTTTGGCTGCTTAGATCGTCTGTAGCTTGAGAAGGCAAATTTCAAATTTGATTTAAGCAGTTCTATCATGGTCCTTAAATCAGCATCCGTTTCTCCAGTTTTAGGAGTAACAAACATTCCTTTTCTTTTGAATGCAAATAAAATTGCAATATCACAACATTGCTTTAAGGCTGTGCCAATGTTTATTGCATATGTTGGTGAAGCATGTAAATCTTTCTCTACGTCATACTTTGATAACATTTTTGTAGCTGCAACAATTATGTCATAATATGCCGGTCTCAAAGCTTGAAATAAATGATGAATTTTCGGTTCAATTTTTCGGACTTCTATTAGAAGCTTTGATAACTATTTCATTTTTCTAGATATCACATTAATAAAATGTTTCTCACGGTGAATTTTAATATAACGTGTTCCAAACTCACATATTAGTGGGTCTTTCTTAGCAACAAGAGATACCAAATCTGCTCTCATCCGTGGAAAAACCGTAGTTTTTAATTGGTGATCAATTTTTAAATGACGAACTAACATGTTTTGAGCTTCAGAAAGTGGTGCCTGACTCTTACTCGTATGCGGATTTGCAACACATTTTTTCATATGTCTGGAAAGCTGTTGCTTAACGTAATATCCTAAACAACGTGTACATTCTGCTGATGGTAAATTAGGTTTTTTCACAGGTCTTGTACAATTTTCTAAATAATTCAAAAAATTTCCTTTTTTTCGTAGCAGTCATTAAATTTTTGCGTTCTTTACTATTGATACTGAATTTTCACAGAAATAACAAAAGTCTTTACAGCGAACGCGTTTTTCTCGTTTAGGAATACCAAACGATTCTTTAATTGGAGGATAAATATTACTTAATTCTTCCGTTGAATCTAAATTTTCGATTGATTTTGATAGCTGTGTTTCTGATTTCTTAGGTTTACTTATTAAAATATCAGCAGGGTTCGGGTCCCCTGAACAAGTAGATTCCTGTCATAAATAGAAGCACGCATTTTTATTTTCTTATACGCAGTATAAGTAAGTATTGTAATCATGAAAAATTTCGATTTCGAGATTTCAATGAAGATATACGTTTTGACCTGAATCAATTCCAACTATTTTTGGAATGACGTCTGTCTGTGTGTGTGTGTATGTTCTCTACAGCCTAAACGGTTGAAGCTAAAATTATGAAACTTTAAACTTAAGATTTGAATATGCCTGGGGTGTGCACATCCTATTTTTGAAAAAAATATTCAAACCGGAAGTGCCTGTTTACTCTAGTCATTTTTGGCATTTTCTGCAATTACTCAAAAATGGTTACAGTTACAGATTTTATGAACAAAAATAAAAGGTATTCATATTAAGCACAACTTTTGTTTGAATTTTTTTTCCAAAAAAGGTACTGGATTCAAAATAAATTTCTGCCTATTATATATAATTTTACATAAATCGTATCAAATTGCGCCTGTCAATTGTTTAACAAAATAGACGTAAATAATTTGAAGTTTGACATTTAATATATATTCTAAGAAATATATTTAGTGTAAAAGCGATCGAAAGGTTAGAACAAATATTATAAATTAGAAAAATAATGTAACTACGATGTGGTTTAACCCATATGCGTATAAGAAAATTCCGTGCATGACACTGCAGATGTTTATGAATTGATCCATATTTAGAAAAGTTATATATTATTATCTATTTTCGAAACCTACATCAGGCTCGTAAGCTGGGTCCTTATCAGAGTCATAATAAGGTGATAGCTCCAAATATTATTCATTCTGTATTAAAATTAAGTAAAAGATTATTTTAATTAGAATCGTATTTTTTATTTACCTCGAATTTTAGAATATCGATAGAAATATGTGCAGCATCGTATACATATGAAGATAAATTAGATGGTGGAACACACTAAAAGTAATACATACAACAAAAACTACACAGACTTCAAAACAAATATACATTTATTACCTCATCAAAAAATGTCAATTCATGACTATTTAAAACAGAATCTTCATTTTCAATTCCGAAAATAACGGAATTAGATTTCGATTTTATCTAAAAAATGGCATAAAAAAATTAGGGGATCTAGTTGTTTAAACCAAGTTACTCTATAAATAATAAAATTAAAACCTCATCTATTTTAGCAATTGCTGTATCTGCAGGTTCAATATTTTCTAATTTTGAATTCATCTGAAATTACATAAAAAGATATTTATATCAATTAATAATTCTCCCGTAAAACAAATTACCTCAATATCAAAAAAATGTTCTGCATTTTCGCTATTTAAGTTGCCAATTTTTAATGCTATAGTATTAAGCGGTTTCTAAAATTAAATTACAAAATACGAATGATTTATGTGACGTAAAAATTATCGTTCAGACGTCAGACACCTCTGAAATACTCATAGTCCCACAATTTTTTCATTAATTTTTGGTGGATTTTTGAACATTAAGGGGGTCTCCCGGTATAATTGACCCAAACTTTGGATTTTTTTTCCAGGGAACTGGTAAGAGTTAGAAACCTGGGGTTTTTTTTAAATCTTTATTCATCCTTGTTCTACAATTGAGATTTTTGTCGAGTCGAAAAAATGAAAATAGCGTCCAATATGGCGGCTGCCCGGTGGTAATGTTCCAAAACTGCGAGCAGCCTAGGGGTCGCTATTCGTCACCTAGAAACAAAATCAGCTCAGTTTCTTGAAGAGTATAGTTCAGAGAATGGAATGAACTACGAAATTTTGAAAAAACTCATAATTTGACAAAATGGCGGGCAAAGTCGTGGTTTTCGGTCGATTTTTTGAATTTGACAGGCTGTAAAAAATCTTTAAAATTGCAAATTGCACCGGGAGGTTAGTTCATTCCATGAAGAAAAGTGTTTTCAATAACGGAAGCAAAGAACAAAGTCAATTGGTTGAACCGTTCAAACGCTAGAATGCTCGCAGTTTTGAAAAATGTAGTTTCGAGAAAAACACGTTTAACGTTTGCGCGCGCGACAAAAGTTATACCTGCGCGACCCATACCGCTCGGGACGGCGATGCATTCAAAGGCCTGTAGCGACGTAAATATTTGCCGGATCTAAATATCCTTTAAACCCACATATTCTAGACATGTTTAGCTTTGATTTCATGCAAAAAAAAAAATCGATTTTTTGAAATAATTATACCGGAAGACCCCCTTAAGGGATGCTTGGCCCCTTAAATATAATATATTTGGTAAAACATTATTCTCATGCATAAACTGAATGGAATTCGCTGTCGGCTCTCGTTGAAACATGATTAAATATAAAATAAAATAAACACACTCGGTTAGTTTCAAAAAATTTTATTCTACGATACGTATTTCGGCTTAAAAGGCCATCATCAGGTATGATACAAGAAGGTTACAAGTGCTCTTATATATAATATAATTCATCAAAGGTGGGGCGGTTTAAGAAAATGGAGAATTCGACAAGGGATTAAAACGGTTTCAAGAGAGGTGAAGAATTTAAGTCTAGTTGTTCGTTCATTAGAAGTTTTTTCTCAGAAATAGCTTTATTGATCTCAAGTGCCTCTAAGAAATTCATTCTCAATCCCTTGTTTACAATGTGTAAGATCTGTAAGTCTGTAATGGCAAAAGTATGATTGTGCTCTAGCATGTGTTTAGCAACGTGTGACTCAATTCTATGTAATTTCCAAGATCTCAAGTGTTCGGAGAATCTGATGTTGAAAGTTCTACCCGTTTGTCCAATGTAGATAGCATTACAGTTGTTACAATTAATTTGATAAATCCCACTGTGATCTAATTTATTTCTTTTATTGAGTTTGTTATTAACTAATAGACTCTTTAAGTTATCTTTATTGTAGAAAGCTGCTGTGATGTTTTCAGATTTTAATTTATTTGCTATTTTATGGCTAGTTTTCCCTATGAACGAGATTTTTCTGTAAGTTATGGCATTAATCTCCGGTACGATACAATACAATTGTTTTAATAAAAGTTTCTTTTGTTTCCTACCTAGGATTTGATTTACAATATTGGGGTCATAACCATTATTAGTGGCGATGACACGAATGGTATTTAATTCTTTTTTGAAGTTAGATTCTGACATTGGAATGTTTAATAATCTGTGAATGAAACTGTGGAAAGCTGATTTTTTAATATTGTCTGGATGAGCTGAGGAGTTAGGAATTATGGTGTCTGTGTAGGTAGGTTTTCTAAAAATATTAAAAGTTAGATTATTTGAATTCCTGGTAATTGTGAGATCTAAGAAATTTATTTTGCAATTATTTTCTCTTTCAATAGTGAATTGGATATTATGGTTGAGGGAATTAAGGAATTTTAAGAATAACGTCAGTTGTCTGTCAGTACCGGTCCAGAGACAAATAATGTCATCAACATATCTATACCACCAGGAAATGTGTTTGATAAGTGTTGTATCCGAATTAAATAGCTGTATTTCAAAGTCGTTCATAAAAATGTCCGCGAAAAGGGGGGATAGTGGAGAGCCCATAGGTAGGCCATTATTCTGTTTGAAAAAATTGTTATCAAATTGAAAGTAATTTTGGTCTAGGCAAATATTAATTAAGGACATGAGTTCATTTTTAATATTAATGTTACATTGATTGAGTTGTTTTGATAAGATAAGTTTTAGTGAATCTGTGGGTACTGATGTAAAGAGACTACATATGTCAAAAGACACTAATCTGCCTGAGTTGGGTATTATCTTGTGTTGGATTTTATTGACTAAATCTAATGAATTCTTTACGGTATATTTAGGATTAAAATCTAAGTATTCTGGTATGACTGAATTTAACTTTTTACAAGTTTTGTAAGATGGTGCGTTAATGTATGAAACTACGGGTCTAATGGGAAAGTTCTTTTTATGTAATTTAGGTAAACCGTATAGGGTAGGTGCTATGGGATTCATGATAGTTAATTGGTAGTGTTCTCTTTTATTTAAGACTATTTGACATTGTTTGATGGTTTTCTTAATTTGTTGTTGAAACAAATTTGTTGGGTCTGAATTTAGTTTAATAAGTTTGTTATCTTCTATGAAATTTTGAACTTTAATTAAGTAGTCATTTTTATCTAGGATAGTTATGGTATTACCTTTGTCTGCCTTACATAGAATGAGGTTGTTAATTAGTAGTTTATTTTTGATCCGTTTAGCTGTTATTATCTCTGTATTTACTTTTGAAAGATTGTCTTTCTTATTGCGTTTATAATCATTCTTTAAAATCGTACTGCAATTGTATATGAGTGGTTTTACATCGTGAGCGGGACCATAATTGAATAATGATATTTCTGTATCTATGGCAATATTTTGGAAGGTATCTTTGTTAAGTGATTTTTGTGGGCAGTATTGTAAACCTTTTTCGAGGAGTTTGACTTCTGTTTCGTCCCACGTAGTGGAGGATAAGTTCTTGACTCTTGTATGGAATTCTTCTTTGGCTGGTGGTTCCTTGTTAGTACTTTGAATTTTGTTGCGATTGATATGTGCTGCGGTATCTCTTAGCTTGGTTAATTTACTGAGTAGTCTCGTATACTGTATGTAGCATTCTGATTGTATGTGTTCGCGAGTATCTCGATCGAAGGTGTCAAAGGCCACTGGATGTAATATCTGCGTTAGTGCGCAATGAATTAATTTGAGGTGGAGATTCAAGTAATATCGAACTGTGAACCACTTCTTCATTTCATGATGTAGCCAAAACAATTTCGCTTGATGCACTGATTTCTGGGCTATGGATGACGTATGAGTTGATTTCAAGTAGATGTATTTAGGTATCACTTTATGTTGGATGCACTGTTTGTTGAACCATAGTTTATTGTTAACAGTTTTAAATTTAAGTAACACTTCTTTGTATATAACAGCTAATTTTGCTTCACTTGCACTATTAATAAACTGAATGGAATTCGCTGTCGGCTCTCGTTGAAACATGATTAAATATAAAATAAAATAAACACACTCGGTTAGTTTCAAAAATTTTTATTCTACGATACGTATTTCGGCTTAAAAGGCCATCATCAGGTATGATACAAGAAGGTTACAAGTGCTCTTATATATAATATAATTCATCAAAGGTGGGGCGGTTTAAGAAAATGGAGAATTCGACAAGGGATTAAAACGGTTTCAAGAGAGGTGAAGAATTTAAGTCTAGTTGTTCGTTCATTAGAAGTTTTTTCTCAGAAATAGCTTTATTGATCTCAAGTGCCTCTAAGAAATTCATTCTCAATCCCTTGTTTACAATGTGTAAGATCTGTAAGTCTGTAATGGCAAAAGTATGATTGTGCTCTAGCATGTGTTTAGCAACGTGTGACTCAATTCTATGTAATTTCCAAGATCTCAAGTGTTCGGAGAATCTGATGTTGAAAGTTCTACCCGTTTGTCCAATGTAGATAGCATTACAGTTGTTACAATTAATTTGATAAATCCCACTGTGATCTAATTTATTTCTTTTATTGAGTTTGTTATTAACTAATAGACTCTTTAAGTTATCTTTATTGTAGAAAGCTGCTGTGATGTTTTCAGATTTTAATTTATTTGCTATTTTATGGCTAGTTTTCCCTATGACCCCAATATTGTAAATCAAATCCTAGGTAGGAAACAAAAGAAACTTTTATTAAAACAATTGTATTGTATCGTACCGGAGATTAATGCCATAACTTACAGAAAAATCTCGTTCATAGGGAAAACTAGCCATAAAATAGCAAATAAATTAAAATCTGAAAACATCACAGCAGCTTTCTACAATAAAGATAACTTAAAGAGTCTATTAGTTAATAACAAACTCAATAAAAGAAATAAATTAGATCACAGTGGGATTTATCAAATTAATTGTAACAACTGTAATGCTATCTACATTGGACAAACGGGTAGAACTTTCAACATCAGATTCTCCGAACACTTGAGATCTTGGAAATTACATAGAATTGAGTCACACGTTGCTAAACACATGCTAGAGCACAATCATACTTTTGCCATTACAGACTTACAGATCTTACACATTGTAAACAAGGGATTGAGAATGAATTTCTTAGAGGCACTTGAGATCAATAAAGCTATTTCTGAGAAAAAACTTCTAATGAACGAACAACTAGACTTAAATTCTTCACCTCTCTTGAAACCGTTTTAATCCCTTGTCGAATTCTCCATTTTCTTAAACCGCCCCACCTTTGATGAATTATATTATATATAAGAGCACTTGTAACCTTCTTGTATCATACCTGATGATGGCCTTTTAAGCCGAAATACGTATCGTAGAATAAAATTTTTTGAAACTAACCGAGTGTGTTTATTTTATTTTATATTTATTCTCATGCATTTCATTATTAGTCTAATGTTAGTTTATTTTTAATAATCATTTTAATATTTATTAATAATTATATAAAATTAGTATTATATACAAAAATAAGTTTTGTCCGTCATAGCTATATGCCTAATTATTTTAATAAAAAATTATTCTTAAATTATTAATCAGTCGTGCCAAACTACTCATAGCATGCGGACGTAAAGCCACAGAGCTCTGTGCGATTAGACAATCGATTAAAAAAAAAAGCAATTACCACCAAACTTTCATCACTACATATACTTCAATTCAATTAGAAACCAGTTATTCGATAAAACTTATTTTTATATATACAGTTAACCTTAAAATAACTTACTAGTATTGGTAAAATAAAGTGCACTAAAAAGTGTGCTATACAAATAAACATGCCTGAAGATAGTGGAGGAATCCCTACTCACGTATACACAGTTTCAAACATAAAACAAACAAGTGGAGGATTTAACACTACAACCAACACAACAACCAGTGCCAACTTTATATACAATACTCTTACAACAGCATGTCAAACAACACACATAACATCACCAACAATGTCCAGCCCAACCTTTTATACTAGAGATTCACCTATGTCAGTAATATCTACACCAAGTACATCAAATACACAAGGTACTTCAAATCAAATCATTCCCTGACAAGCGGTTACCCGAAAATACACGGCAAAGAAAAGAACACTCGACACGGAAACTATTCCAAGTCAGGATACAACCAAACGACAAAAAAATAAAACAACTACCTTTCAAACATTTATCCATAGTAATAGATTCTCAGTACTAACAAATGAATCTAACAAAAATTTAACGAAAACTGAACCAAAACCCCCACCAATATTTATCCAAGACATAACGGATTTTAGCCTCAGCATCGAAACAGTTTTAAAAACTGAAGAATTTATTTGTTAAACGCAAACAAACAACGTTATAAAAATTAATACAACTACTGCAGACGCTTACCGAAGATTAATTACTCTACTCACCAAAAATAACGTTGAATATTACACATACCTATTAAAAGAAGAGAGAGCATACAGAGTTGTTGTGAAAAACTTACACCACACAACACCAACGCAAGAAATAAAAGAAGCTCTTGAAGAACAAGGTTTCAAAATAAGAAACATATCAAATATAAAGAGTTGGAGAAACAAAGTACCACTACCCATGTACTTTATTGACTTAGAAGCCGATCAAGACTACAAAAAAATTTACGAAATCAAACGGCTCCTATCCACAGTTGTCACTGTTGAACCACCACGGAAAAGAAGAGACATCCCACAATGCATGAGATGCCAAGACTATGGCCACACCCAAAAATACTGTACTAAAGCATATTACTGCGTTAAATGTGCCGAAAGTCACCCGACATCAGAGTGTAAAAAAGACATAAAGGAACCACCCAAATGCATACACTGCTCCGGTCAACATTCAGCAAACTACAAAGGATGCGCGGTTTATAAAGAACTACAGACAACTAGAAACAAGATCAATGTAAGCAAAACTCAAATAAGAAACTATCATAGCATGAACCACACAGAAATCAGTGAAAATACAAGCTATGCTCAAAAGGTCAAAAGCACTACAAATGATACGCTACAAAATGTAAATCAGACACACAAAACAGATAATGATCCTATCTTAATACAATTAATAAATAAACTTGAAGCAATGTTTAACCAGATGATGCAGCAGAACACAATGATTATCTATCTATTATCTTCAATTGTGAACAAAAGCAATGGGTAGTACAACTCGGATCGCATTATGGAATGCTAACGGTCTGGTTAGACATTACCATGAATTACAAATATTTCTAAAATAATAAAAAATAGATGTAATCCTTATCTCCGAAACTCATTTTACTGATAATAATTATTTCAAAATACCTAAATTTAAAACGTATCATACAAATCATCCTGACGGAACAGCACATGGCGGAACAGCCATTTTAATAAGTGAAAAATTGAAACATCACGAACTTAACTCCTACGAAGAAAACCACTTGCAAGCCACAAAACATGGAATCAAACAAACTGAGTTCGAAGAATATATTCAAACATTAGGAGATAAATTCATCGCAGGAGGTGCCTACAATTCAAAACACACCCAGTGGGGCTCTAGACTCATTAGCCCAAAAGGAAGAGAACTTCACAAAGCTATTCAGAAAAACAAATATAACTTCATTAGCGCAGGCAAACCAACTTACTGGCCCACCGATCTAAATAAAATACCTGATTTACTTGATTTTTTTGTGACCAAAGGTATTTCCTAAAATTACATCGCTATAGAAACAAGCTAAGATCTATCATCTGACTACTCTCCGATTATAATTACTTTAAACTCAACTATTTTAAAACAGAAAAAACTCTCACTTTATAACAAAAAAACAAACTGGGAACTATTTAGATCAAATCTCACTTTTCACACAAATCTGAATATGGCACTCACTACACTAGACGAATTGGATGATGCAGTTGAAAACGTGACTCAGCTTATACAGAAAAATGCTTGGAACTCTACTCCAATCATCAATAACAACAAAGAATATACTACAGCTTACCCAAAAATGCTATTTGATAAAATAGCATAAAAAAGAAGCTTAAGACACAAATGGCATCGAACTAGTCATCCAAGCGATAAAAACAAACTAAACCACTTAGCAAAAGAAATTAAAAAATTAGCAAGGCAAATGAGAAATGAATCATTTGAAAACTACCTGAGAAGCCAATCTGCACACCCTGAAGATGATTATTTTCTATCCTGACAATGATGTTTTCGATAAAAATGTGTTTGCAACTGTGTTACAGTAGTAAATGCATTTTTGCGCAGTTATCAAAAGGGCATGATATTTTATTACTTGTCTTGAAATGATTACGTATGTGGCTAACAATATTTTTAGGAAACATTTCTTGAGTACAATTCTGTATTTTACACATTACTGTATTCACTTTATTATTATTTTTGTGTTTTCTAAAAAGATGCATTTTAAAATTTATATATTTCTGATATTTTTGAAAGCAATTAGGAAAAAGACAATGAAATTGACCTTTTGAGATATTTCTGTGTAAGTGCAAATGACAATTATATTGTTTTAAAGTTTTAAAATTCACGGTACACATGTTGCACTTTAACGGTAGCATGGTATGAATTTAAGCTACAAAACTTAGAAATTATTATTTTTTCCAAGCCAGGGGAATAACTAGAGCAGCAGGACCTCAAACTTCGAGGAGTGCAAAATAAGGTGTTTGTCCTGAGGGCTACGATACTGTTGCCTGAAAATAATTTTCAAGTATAATTTACGCTTGCGTAATATTAAATAAATATGTAATTTTGCCTTGTTGTAATGTAAAATTACGGTCATTTTTAGTTCAATGTATTTATACACAGAAATATGCAATGCGACGTATTTACGCATTTTAATATCATTTAATAAATAAATTATACGTATGCAAGTACATGATCGTTTAGTTAAGAATAATTGAAAGATATGTCAGTGTCATTATGAATTAGTTACCATGATCTACGGTTATTTACAAGGCAATTCACAAATTATACTACGATTAACACAAATTAAGTATTATGCTTACCTTAAAAGGAGTTTCTTTTTAAATATTAACTTTCAATTTTCAATATTATATAAACGGATGACACGAACTTACTAGTCACTACAATTGCAATAAACTGTTAAAATGTTGTGCAATATGTTGAGCGATTATTGAGTGCGTTCAATGAGTTAATAATCTGTAGATAGTTCAATTCCTTTACAAATGTCCAACGAGCAAGTTGAGAGTAAGATTAAGATTATCGTTCAATATTCCGAAAAATAATCACTAAAACAAAATACACATTGAACGCAACTAATAGTAGTATTGTTAAAGAATACAGTGGTAAAATACCTATACAATGTAACACACATATGTCTATATGAAACAAAATAAAAAGCACAATGTAGTGTAATATTACATATTTATCATAAAATATAGGGTAAGTAGACCAGTAATGGAACGACGCTAGTAATAGAACAGGTAACAAAAACTTGGTTGTATACGTTTAAAATTGTGCAAATGCGTAGGTATAACAAAGATTTAAATATTTATATATAGTTTTAAACAAGAAAAAACGTTTTTGTCGTCCTTTTTAAAATTTTTAATTAAAAAAAACCGAATATTGTTTAGCGATATTAAAATTGTACTTTTCACAACCATTTTTAGTTAGTTTACGGTTACTATAGCTTAAGCAATTACAATCATATTTACTAGAAAAACGTATTTTTTTATATTTACCTGGTTGAATAAACTAAATGAATATTTTATCGAAACATTTCAAATGTTTAATATTGACTTCTTTTTTAATTCTAAAAGCACGTGTTCTAGTATTGAAATAAAATTTTGAAGAGCGCGCTAATAAAAGAACACTTTATGCGTACAGCGTACTTCTATTGAGCACCCGCTGCTATAAATAGAACAGTAAGCAGAAACTCTCTGATAGTAAGCAAGTGAGATTAGAATATTAATGGTTTTACATATTTTTTATAACAAGAACAAATTTTAACTACAGATAAATAATTCTTTAAAAAGTATGTATCAGTTAATATATTATTTACATTATACGTACACTGACATTTTATTGTTTATTTCATAAAAAATAAAAATAGAAAACGTAACCTCTTTAATTTATTTTTGTATTCATTTGAATAAATTATTTTTATTTTAGTGAAAACTGGTAAAAAAATGACACCGTTAATAAAACGGGTAAAAAGAAGTGTGAAAAATCAAGAATTAGAACCAAAACATCTTATACAGGGTGGGGCAAAACCAGCTCCCTAGTTTCAACAGAGAATTGTGAAGCGATCAGAGGTCGTCAAAGGGTAGGAATGGCGTGAATGGCGGCAAGAAGATATGCCGTTTGCGTTACAAAAGGATGCAGGCTTTTGCCGTGGAAGCATACATACGCGAAAAGGAGTCTGTAATCGCCGCCCAGCACATTTCCATCTTTCTGGCGGTGTAAATAAACAAAATTTTCGATATTGGTGCGAAAACAATCCGAGGGTGATCCACGAGAAGCCTCTGCATAGTGATCGTGTCACAGTTTGGTGCGCAGTTTCCCGAATAGGGATTATCGGGCCTTACTTTTTTGAGGAAAGAAATCGGGCAGTTACCGTCAATTCTGGGCGCTATGTGAACATGCTCCAGAATTTTTTTGCCCCTGCTCTTGAAGAACTAGGTCTCGAGAATGTCTGGTTTCAGCAGAACGGGGCCACAGCCCACACAGCGCGGGCATCAATGCTGGTTTTGAAGGAAATGTTCCCCGCGCGCTTTGTCTCCCTGGAGGTGATATTCCGTGGCCCGCGCGATCTCCAGATTTGACCTTCTGCGACTTTTTTCTGTGTGGTTATCTCAAAGCAGAAATTTATAAACATCTACCGAGGAACCTGCAAACCCTAAAGGAGGCAATCGGCACGAAAATTCGCCGTATACCTGAACAAATGCTTGAGAGGGTTATGCGAAACTTCAGAAGTCGCTTGCAGCAGTGTGTAGACAATGAAGGACAACACTTGGCCGATATGATTTTAAAAACTACATAAGATAAAACTGGCGATGTAACTAATTTATTTTATTGAAATACATTTTTTTTTTTTTTGTATCTCGACTCCTTTTTCTTTTAATTCACTTGTAAACCTAGGGAGGTTGGTTTGCCCCACCTGTACACTTGAAAAATAAACTTTTATCTGAACAACAAAAATTACAAGATGAAAAGTAATTATAATATTTTAATTTTAATATCTCGATTAAAAATTTCCCCCTGCGGGTGGTGGTTAGAATTCACCCGCAGCACCTCTGCTGGTCGTAAGAGGCGACCAATGGCCGAGGAAGGTACCTCGTAAAAAACACACAGTTCCATCTGAACTTTTACCGGAAGATTAGTGAGCCAATCTTCTGCGGACTTTTATTTCTTATTCTTTTGCTCACCCGCGTGTTTGCCGTGCGTGGAGACCCGTAAGGAAGGAGAAGATGATCCTGGTGGTTGATCTTACACGCAACACACCTCTTTGGTTTCGGATTCTTGCGAAACGGGCGGTCTGATACTAACCCTATCTGACCAATCGGCTTGCCGTTACGTTCTGTGTACCGGTAAGGTGAGTCCCACGACCCTGGAGGTAAGTCTTCAGACGTTGGAGAGAGTGGCTCGCAGCGTTCTGAAGCTTATTGCCAGGTGAGGGGGACTATATCTCCTGGTTAGCCCTGGCGATCACACCAGTTTGTGGTGTGACGTCCCAAATTGTGGCTCCGTGGTGGGTGGGGAGACCAGGAGATGAAACGTTCTATTTGTTTATGGCAAACAAAATAAAAACCCCGGGGGCCCCTCCCCCAAAAAGATCTCGTCCGTTATCGGACGAGGGAGAAAGTTTTCTGAAGGGCGAAAATAAATTTTCGCCCAAATTTCTTATTGTCAAAAGGACTGAAGAAGGAAAATCTATTTCTGAAGTCTCTTGTTTTGGCTTAGCCAGGTCCCTGAACGAGTTGGCTGGTGGAGAACCAAAATCCACCAAACGGCTTCGCGATGGTACCCTCCTAGTTGAAACGGCAAATTCAACTCAAACGAAGGCATTATTAAAATCGACCGTTTTATTTGGCATGCCAATTGTAGTGACAGCGCACAAATCCCTCAACACGTGTCAGGGCGTAATATCGTGTTACGACCTGTTATATGTTGAGATGGATGAGTGTACGCGAGAGCTATCGAGTCAAGGTGTAGTTACTTGTCGACGACTTACTACCAAGAAAAACGGTGAGGTAAAGAATACCACATCCGTAGTTTTGACTTTCGCGCTGGATAAGCTTCCAGAAAGGATTAAAGTTGGGTTCCACAGTTGTTCGGTGAGACCGTACTTTCCTCGGCCAATGCGTTGTTTCAAATGCCAAAAGTTCGGGCACACTGCATCCCGTTGTGACGCACAGGCTGTGTGTCCACGGTGCAGTGAGCTGGAGCATTTGGGCGAGGAGTGTAAAGGTCCGGCCCGTTGCGTTAATTGTTCTGGCAATCATCCTTCTTTCTTTTCCGATTGTCCACGCAATCAGGAGGAGAGAAGGATTATTGAAATCAAAATTATTGACAAACTTTCATATTTCGATGCCCGGAAGAAATTCAAAACGCAAGCCAGTCCTGTATTTAACCGTTCTTTCGCAACCATTGCTGCAACACCAGTCATAAAAAAATCTATTGCCGTTCAGACCGATAGCCTTCCTTCAACTATTATTTCCACAACTGTTCCAACTTTGCCTTCTGTTGTTAAAATTACCAGTCCTAAATCTACTGTTACTCAAAATTTAAAATCAATCGCGAATCCATCAACAAAAATTATAAGTCAATCTAATACGAAAGTTAGCAACAAGCCGAAGATCAAAATTACACATTTAAAGGCAAGTCCTTCCACTTCGCCGAAAATTATTTCCAAAAAACAAACGATGGAGGTTCGAGAAACATCGAATGTTTCAAGTTCCGCCATCAACAAAATTCCGAAAAAGAAGGGATCTCATTCTTCGAGATCTTCTTCTCCAATGGAAGTAACAACTATAAAACTTTCTAGGTCAGAGCGAGAAATATCTTCCATATCTCAATAATGCCTCCCATACTACAATGGAATTGTAATGGTTTCTACAGCCATTTTGAGGAATTTAAAACTCTCATTGCCGAGCAGACTCCCTCTTGCATATGCTTACAAGAAACACATTTTCAAGACACCAGAGCTGCTTCATTACGAGGCTTCTCAGTATTTCGTACTGATGTGCCTACTGATGGCCAAGCTCGTGCTGGAGTAGCGATTCTGGTTCGTGAGGATGTGTATTGTGATGAGATTGCTTTGAATTCTGAATTGCAAGCTGTTGCTGTCCGTGTCGCTATTCCTCTTCTGGTCACTTTATGTTCTATCTATCTTCCGCCAAACGACAATGTCGATATGCGAGATATCGTTGATTTAATTGATCAATTGCCTGCTCCATTCATTCTTATGGGCGATTTCAACGCTCATAATCCTGAATGGGGATCAGGTACGATTATCAACGCGGTAGACGCTTGGAACACCTATTCACTGCAAGTACACATGTCATCTTAAATGATGGTAGTATGACACATTTTTCTGCCGCGTGGAGATCTTTCACTGCGATTGATCTAACGATCTGTTCTGCAGCAATAGCTCCATTGTTTGAGTGGCATGTGCACTCAGACTTGCATCAAAGTGACCACTTTCCGATCATTCTGAAAGTTCTGCAGAGCTCAGATTCTGATGCTCGTTGTCCGAAATGGGCTTTAAAGCGAGCAGATTGGAATCTGTTCTCGGAGTTGGCCGTATTTGGTGAAAATGATTTCGTTGACGTGGACGACCATGTTCGGTATTTCACGGATGCAATCAAGTCTGCTGCACAAGAGAGTATTCCTCTAACACCTATTCATTCTAATAGAATACCCGTTCCCTGGTGGAACGATGAGTGCAAGATTGCTATCCGAGAAAAACGACGTATTTTTCGCCATTTCAGGCGATTTCCAACCACCGAGAATATGATCCAATTCTTCCAAGCCAAGGCAAAAGCTAGAAGAATTGTTCGGAAGAGTAAGAAAGCGTCATGGCAGAAATACATTTCTTCCATTACAACCTCCACTCCAGTTTCAAAGGTATGGGAGAGGGTCAGAAAAATATCTGGCCGCTCAAAATCTAGCACTGTTTCTGGCCTAAAAATCAATGGCAATGTCATTACCTGTCGGTCTGATGTTGCTAATATTATAGCATCCACTTTCGCGGATACTTCAAGTTCCAATCACTATCCAGCTGAGTTCCTCGCTCGAAAATCAATCTTGGAACGTCAATGTCTCAATTTTGTTTCGCCGGGCGATGAAATCTACAATCTTTCTTTCAGCGTGGATGAACTTGAAAGTGCGATTTCAGATTCTCACGACAGCGCTCCTGGACCTGATTCTATTCACTACCAGATGCTTCGCCATTTGAATCCTGCTGGAAAAACATTTCTTTTACAAATGTATAATCGCATTTGGTTTTCCGGTATCTGCCCAACACCATGGCGTGATGCGATCATTGTACCAATCCCAAAGCCTGGAAAAGACAAAACACTGCCATCTAGCTATCGCCCAGTCTCGCTTACCAGTTGTGTCTGCAAGCTCTTGGAACGCATGATCAACAGGCGTCTTGTTTGGTTCCTGGAATCAAACAACCTGTTGGATAACATCCAGTGCGGCTTCCGCCGTTACCGTTCCACTGCAGACCACCTGGTAAGACTTGAATCAACCATCCGGGATGCTTTTCTCAACAAGCAACATATGGTAGCTGTGTTTTTTGATATAGCCCGGGCCTATGATACCACATGGCGTTTTGGTATTATGCGCACTTTACACTCCTGGGGCTTGAGAGGTAATCTTCCCATATTTCTTGAAAGCTTTCTTTCCTTAAGGAAGTTTCAAGTTCGTGTGGGAAATGACCTCTCCAACATTTTTACTCAAGAAAACGGAGTACCGCAAGGGTCTATTCTGAGTGTCACGTTGTTTGCCGTGGCCATCAACGGTGTTGCACATTGTATTCGTTCACCTGTGCTGGGATCCCTGTACGTGGACGACTTGGCGATTTTCTGCAGTTCTCGCAATATGGCTTCCATAGAGCGTCAGCTGCAATTAACAATCAATCGTCTTCATACTTGGGCTACTGAGCACGGTTTCGTATTTTCTGCGGCCAAGACAGAGTGCATTCACTTTTGTCAACGCCGTCACCTTCACTTAGATCCTGTTCTTTCTCTCAACGGTACTGATCTTCCATTTGTGGAAACTGTCCGTTTTCTTGGTCTTCTATTTGACAAGAAGCTTAACTGGCGTGCCCATCTTGTGGCTTTGAAGGCAAAATGTCGGCTTTCTTTAAATCTATTGCGAGTTCTTTCTTCCAAATCGTGGGGTGCCGATAGAATTTCTATGCGGCGCCTGTATCGGGCTTTGATACGCTCCAAGCTGGACTATGGCTGTATCGCTTACGCGTCTGCCAGGCCATCCGTTATCAAAACCATTGATACGATACACCATACTGGTATTCGTCTTGCTACTGGTGCTTTTCGTACCAGCCCAATACCAAGTTTATTGTGCGAAGCTGGCGAGCCTTCTCTGTATGATCGTCGCAGGCTTTTGACCATGAACTACACGGCAGCCATGAAGTCGAAACCATATCACCTGGTTTTTGACACTGTCTTTGGTCATCAGTTTGCGGAGATTTATGACAGAAGGGCTCGTTCGGTGGGTTCCTTTTCTATCAGATCTCGCAATACTTTTAGAGAGGTTACTTTTGAACTTCCTTCAACCTCAGACACTTCTTTCAGCCCCTTTCCACCATGGACATTCTCCCGTCCGAATACCAACTATGCGCTTTCAAAGCTGGATCGATCCGCTACTCCACCCATTCTGTTCCAACGTGAGTTTGCTCGAATCATTGCCAACTATCGGCAATGGATTCGCATTTACACGGACGGTTCGAAGAGCAACGACAGGGTTGCATGTGCTTATATATCGGCAAGAGGTGCATGTGAGTTTCGTCTTCACAAACTCTCGTCCGTATACACGGCAGAGCTGTATGCACTCTACCAAGCACTTCTCTATATTTGCAGACTCGCACGTAATTCTTTTGTTATTGTGTCAGACTCAATGAGCGCTTTGAAAGCGATTGATTCTTTGTACCCTAAACATCCTCTCTTGCAGCAGATACAAGCAACCTTGATGACACTATCGTCAAAAGGGTCTATCGTACGCTTTATTTGGGTACCGAGTCATGTTGGTATTCGCGGGAATGAAGCAGCTGATGCAGCAGCTAAGCGAGCTCTGTCCAAGGCCACCATTGATTGTGATCCGGTGCTTGCTGATGACCTCAAAGGTTATTTTAAGCATCGGATCATGGATCAGTGGCAGGAAAGTTGGAGTCATATAGTTTCCAACAAGCTTAAAAATGTTAAGCACAACGTAAGGCCATGGGATTCTTCCCATAGGGCATCCCGAAAGGAGGAGGTCGCTGTGGCGAGACTCCGAATAGGGCACACCTGGTGGACGCATGGTCATCTACTGCGCCGTGAGGAGGCTCCGATGTGCGAAACGTGTGACACTGTTTTGACAGTGGCGCACGTTTTGTTGGAGTGCTCCCAGTTTACCGAGCAGCGAAACAGGGCGGGTCTGTCACTTGACCTGTCGGTGGCCCTTGGTGACCATTCGACACTCATTGACAGAGTCGTGCTGTTCCTCAGGAATACAGGTCTATTGGCCTTTATTTAAAAGTGCTAGTTTTGTCATTAATTTTATTTATACACGTTTTTTTTTTACACTCAATAATATTTTACAATAACTTTAATTTTTACAATTTTAAGCATATACAATTTATTCATTTTTATAAACATTTTTAAATCCTCTTAGTTAATATTTTACATTTAATAGATTTTAAGCTTACAATATTATTTTTACATATATTTTAAAATGTTAGTTTATTTCATTATTTAGTTTATAGCGTGAATAGCCCAAGAGGCTGATACGACTTTAAATTCTAATCCTACCTACCTACCTATCGATTAAAAATTATTATTTAATTAAAATATCATTTGCATTATAGATAAAGAATAATATTGTTGTCTACATTTATAATTTAGAACATTATAAATATTAACTTAAGCTTTAGATAGGTATAGTACCTCTATAATTTAAAAATTTAGAAAATAAAGCTACTGTAAGTGTTTTTTTTATAGATAAACACCTAAATTTTTGGAAATCCAAGCTAAAATATATAAACTTATAAACTATATTAAATAAAAAATATATTTGTAATAGAACTAATTTATTTATAGATTTACCTAGTTCATTTAATATAAAATATAATTTGCCGTTCTATTACTAGAAAGGACTGTTCTATTAAAGGCAGCCACCGATCTATTACTGGTATTTTAACATCAAATTATAAATTGTGAACTAAATTACCTAAAACATCAATAAAATTTTTTTTTTTAACTTCATAAAACACATAAATTTAAAAAAATTTCAATTATTATATAAATATGTTAACCATATTTTTTTTAATCGTCAAAAAAGTAGAGAATTTTCTTAACTGTTCTATTACTGGTCGATTTACCCTACCTATGCTTCACAATATAACATAACGATCACGAAGTGATTCAAGAACAAAATTATGAAAAGATTCAAAGACAAAGAAAAAAAAGCTGCATTGTCATGTACCGAACTTTCTTATACGCATATGGGTTAAGCCACTTCGTAGTTTCATTATTTTTCTAATTTATAATATTTGTTCTAACCTTTAGATCACTTTTACACTAATTATATTTCTTAGAATATATATGAAATGTCAAACTTCAAATTATTTACGTCTATTTTGTTAAACAATTGACAGGCGCAGATGATACGATTTATGTAAAAATATATATAAAAGGCAGAAATTTATTTTGAAACCAGTACACTTTTTGGAAAAAAAATTCAAACAAAAGTTGTGCTAAATATGAATACCTTTAATTCTTGTTCATAAAATTTTTCTGTAACTCTAACCATTTTTGAGTAATTGCAGAAACTGCCAAAAATGACTAGAGTGAACAGGCACTTCCGGTTTGAATATTTTTTCAAAAATAGGAGGTGCACACCCCAGGCATATGCAAATCTTAAGTTTAAAGTTTCATAATTTTAGCTTCAGCCGTTTAGGCTGTAGAGAACATACACACACACACACATACAGACACATACACACACACACACACACACACACAGACGGACGTCATTCCAAAAATAGTTGGAATCGATTCAGGGAAGGTCAAAACGTATATTTCCGTTGAAATCTCGAGATCGAAATTTTTCATGATTACAATACTTACTTATACTGCGTATTAGAAAGTAACAACGAAGCCGGTGCTGCACTATCATCAATGACTGGAGGGGAATATACCATAAGAGCAACAAAGACGCACTTATGCGATATTAACATTGAGTGCGACGACTGAGTTGGGTTACGTGTTTCCGATTTTCTGCCATGTAGCGGCACTAGCGTACGGTGTCCAAAAAGTCGGCACACGGGGCTACCATTGGCGTGAGCAATCTCTCTACTAATCTGTGCCTATACAACCCTTCCCTGTTATATTTAAATTGTTGATGTGTCAATTGCAAAGTGTGATTTACCAATGATGTGAAAATTTAGAGAGTGTTCCTTATCAATTAGGGTAAGAATCAGGTGTGGTAGTAAGTTTTTTAAAAGTAACAGCACAGTCGCGGTGTCAATTGCAAAGTGCGATTTACCAATAAAATGACCAAAACTAAGAAAGCTCTTCAAAAAAATATACTAGGAAAGTACTGCCCCCTCTTAATGTAGCATAGTTGCCGCCTATGAAAGTTAAAAATCAAATCGGTCAAAGTTAAATGCCAAACAAAAAAATGGTGCATGATAATAACATGACAGTTCCGTAAATTTAACACGTTTTTAGCAGAAAATGTTGTTTCTTGTCTATAAAAATACGTAGAAATGTGCTTCCGCGGCCTATCATTTAGTTTTTGAGAGGTATATAATGCCCATTTTACAATATTTTTAAAATTTACCCCATTCTCAGGCAGTCCTACGTTCGACATCTCGTCCATTTTTATTATAAATACATGGAATTACCAAAATTATTTTGTATTGAAATTAAAGGTACAATTTGAAAAATTGACATTGCTACATTTATTTAAAAAGCCTTTCTCTTCTACGTCAGCGACAGTAGCTTCATTTTCAGTGGAATTAGTTCGAGAATTAGTAATTTCTGAACTTGTAGTACTAGTGGTTCTCATCTTCTCTACTATTTTCTGATGATGTCCGCTATCAAGTTGTAGATATGATTTGATTGAATTTATATTACTGTGGCCAGTAATTTTTATTAGCTGATTTTCTCCAACTTTTACTAATGTTGACACAGCACTGGATCTTAAGGAATGATTGGATATCTTTCGTTTTTTAGTATCTAATCCAATATTTTTTACTACATTTTTCATCCATTTTCCCATTTCATGAATGCCTACTGGTGAATTTTTATACCACTTTTGCATAAATTTCAATGCGGGTTAGGTGTCAAAAACATTCTATCGATTTTCACATTGCTGCCTCTCTTTAACATAAGCTTATGGTAAATACTAAAAGAAATAAAATTAATATTAATAAAATCATTGGAAAAGAAGGAAATAAATATACCTAATAGGACAAAAAAAAAAGAATTTTTATTGCCAATAAGCCATTTACTTTCTGCTAATTTCTTTGCACCTCCTTGTGCAGTCTTAGAAAAAACCGGGTTGTTTTCTTTGCGACCTGTAGATATTCCCCGATTATCAGTTTCTTCTTTGAAGAAGTAGGTCATTCAATCGTCTCCTTCACAATCCCGCCAAGCGAGATCATAAGAAACGATGAAGAACAATTTTTTTTTTGCAGGCCGTCAGGTGTATGTTTGTCTAAAACTTCAAGGATATTTGTATATTCCTCTACAGATACAGCTTCTGCGCTATTGGTTCTTTTTTCTGGGTGAATTTGCAATAGCTTTCTTGTAGCATCTCTAGCCTGTCTTCCAGTTTTAAAAGTTACATCGTTGAAAGGATCTATTTTTATATTCCAAGAATTAAAATACATTTCTCGAATCATTTTGGCTGTGGTGTTCCTCATATGCTTCACGACACTTTCCTTATAATCTGTACCATCCTGTTTTTTCATATTATCGGCCCAATCTTTTAATATAATATTTAACTCCAAGTTGAGTCTTCAAGTTTATAATTTTTTTCTAACATAAAATTTTGAAATTGATTCCATACTGATTTTCGGGATTTTAGTGTATTTATGGGCACATTATTTTTAATTTCTGCCTCTGATTTTTTTCCAAATCTGTTTGACACATTTTCCATTATAAATTGAATATTCTTTGATATTATGTATGAAAAATACGTACAAAAAACACTTTTGACGTTAAATATTTGCAAATAACAGTAATTTTTTTCTGGTTTCTATGGTTATGAAAACATAACACAATAGTATTGCTATTTTTAAATTAAAACATCTGCAGTGTCATGCACCAAACTTTCTTATACGCTTTTGGGTTAAATCACATCCTATTTTCATTATTTTTCTAATTTATAATTTTGTTCTAACCTTTGGAACACTTTTACACTAAATATATTTCTTAGGATAAATTTAAAATGTCAAACTCCAAATTATTTAAGTCGGTTTTGTTTTTTGAAACAATTGACAGGCACAGATGATACGATTTAAGCAAAAACAAATATAATAAGAAGATATTTCCAGAGACAATTTCGTGTTTCCGGTACCGTTTAAGAAAAAAAGATTCAAATAAAAGTTGTACAAAATACTGATATCTATAATTTTTTTTGTAACAATATTTCTGTAACTGCAACTATTTTTGAGTAATTTCAGAAACTTTCTTGCCAGGCACATGCAAATCTTAAGTTTAAAAATTCATAATTATCCCTTTAGCCGTATGGGCGGTAGAGCGGTCACATACACACACACACACTTCGTATAAGAAAGTAAAAATAGGTTTGGTTCATTGAATAGTCCCTCGATTCGTAATCAAAGTTTTTTTATAACCCATTTTTATTTACAATCTGTCTTAATAACTGACATTCAGTAAAACTTATGGTAAGATGTACAAAAATACATTGCCATGTAGAGGGTGCTATCCTGTGATAGTCCTCTTCTTATTCTAGATTAAGTGCTAATTGTGTCAATGTTGGTGACTATTTCTAGTCACCTTGTAGAGAATTTGCTAACTGGCTTCTTTTCTGTCGACTCTGCATGACAGGTCGGGAATTTGCTAGGTGGCTTTTTTTTCTGTTGCCTCTGCATAACAGGTATGATGACACTAAAAACATTGAAATTGTTAGTTACATTTATTAGGTAGGTCAAGTATGTTATCACGTTTTAAGCGTTTTTTTTTATTTTCACTGTCAGCAAATTACTTGCTAAAGTATCTGGATGCGCACGTAATCTACTATGATATTTCTCACTGAAGTTTTTTATAGTCTGACGCGAACATTTGTACGGGCTAGACGTGCGGTTCCTCGCTCATGCGAGTAGTATTGCTTACATTGCAAATAGCTAATTATACATAACTCAATTTGTGTATTACTTAACTATGCAAACGCAGCAAATTTAAATCGCGAGTGTAATAGTTTTATTTTATATACGTAACTGGGTCACCATGAAAGGTGACCCAAAAACAGTTGCTAAAATTATACAAAGAACCGACGGAAAATATTCATCAGGGAAGAAAGCTATACCAGCTGAATTAAAGAACTTGGGATTTATCCCACCAACGCTTCCTTTGCCATCCACCGAGCAGGCACGAGCGAAGTCGGCCACTCAACTCTACGCACAGGCTTCAACATCTCACGCACTCCAACAAACGACCAGCATAATGGATACCGAAAAATCGCCCGCCTTCTCAAAAAGCGCAAAAATAGTAAGATCTCCCATTTTTACTAGGAAACTATCAAACTTCGAATCTAACATAGTACCACCAACACCCCCACCACGAGAGCAAATAGCAACCCCTACAGGAAGTCTAAATGAACAAGAAATCGCTTCGATCTTAAACACCCAGTCGATCTCGGAACCTGCAGTACTAGATAAAACTGAAGACAGCTGGACAGTTATCAATTCCAGAAAGAGCAAAAGATCCAGCCCGGAAGAAAATAGAAACGTAAGACAGAGAACCCTAACAGACTACTGGCTCAATGGACCAGAAACCTCAAATAAATTCGAAAAACTAAATGTAGAAGAATTAATTGAAGAAGATATTAGTCCTGAAATCATTAAACCTCCATCAATTTTCGTACACGGCATAGGAAACATAAAGCCTCTGACTGACCTCTTGAACCTCCACGCAAAAGACAATTACGTAATTAAGCTTATTGGAAGTTTGCAAGCAAAAATCCAACTGACCGAGCCTAGATTTTATCGCGTCATAACGAAAGAACTAGAAGAAAAGAAAACAGAATTCCATTCATTTCAATCAAAATCGGAAAGAAAATTCAAAGTTGTACTACGTGATCTGCACCACACTGTTGACATCGAAGAATTAAAGAAAGAAATACACTCATATGGACATAATGCATTAAATATATGGAACATTAAGCATAAAATATCAAAAGCCCCTCTACCTATGTTCTTTATTGAGTTGCAACAAAAGGACAATAATAAAGAAATTTACGACACTAAATACCTTATGCACTCGAAAATCAAATTTGAACCTCCACGCCAAAAAAGAGAAATACCTCAATGTACAAGATGCCAAAGATTTAATCATACAAAAAATTTCTGCAACCTTTCACCACGTTGCGTGAAGTGCACTGGTGATCATCTGACTAGAGACTGCCCCAAACAAGATAAAAGTACTGCCGCAACCTGCACCAACTGTGGAGGAAACAACCCAGCGAACTACAAAGCCTGTAGTGTCTTTAAAGAAATACAGTCACGTAAGTTCCCACCCCTTAGACAAAAACAGAATACAGTCAACCATAACATAACCGGAAATCCAACACAACCAGGCGTATCATACGCCCAAAAGACAAGAGCTAATGTCCAACAGACACAAGAAGAACATAACATATAACAAAATTTAAATCATACTTCCGACAAACAGCAAAATAGTAAACTAGAAGCTATGATGATCAAACTGATGGAGCGTATGGATACCATGCTAAATCTCCTCACTACCCTTGTGGCTAAAATGAAATAATGCCCCAGCTCCTAAAAATCATTCTCTGGAACGCCAATGGTCTTGGACAACACAGCCAAGAAGTAAAAATATTTATAGCAGAATACAACATCGATGTGATGCTCATTTCCGAAACTCACTTTACAAATAAGACGTATCTGAAGATACCAGGATACTCAATATACAATACTAAACACCCAGATGGTACTGCCCATGGAGGCACTGCCGTAATCATCCGACAGCAAATTAAACACCATGAACTAAATAAATACCAGCACGAACACCTCCAAGCTACTAGCATTGTAATTAACGAAGAGACAACAGGACCTCTAACTATCTCAGCTGTCTACTGTCCACCTAGATACACAATTAACAAAGCACAATTTAAAGACTTTTATAACACTCTGGGGTCTAGATTTATAGCTGGAGGTGACTACAATGCGAAACATCCCTACTGGGGTTCACGACTGACCACCCCTAAAGGTAGACAACTCTACCAAGCAATGCAAGAGAATAATCTACATCATTTATCTACTGGCCAACCTACATACTGGCCTAGCGACAGAAGAAAAGTTCCGGATCTCATAGACTTTTGTGTAGTAAAAAGCGTGTCATCACATTATCTAAATGCCGAAAGTTGCTTAGATCTATCATCGGACCACTCTCCAGTCATAATTACTGTAAATAGGCAAATAACAATAAAACAAAAACCTCCATCACTCATTAGTAAAAAAACAGACTGGCACACATTCAGAAATCTGCTGGACAACAAGCTTTCGCTCGAAATTTCACTCAAAACCAAACACGAAATAGACGAAGCCATAGAATTCCTAAATGACGCAATACAAGAATCAGCATGGGGCGCAACACCGGCACAAAACGCCAATCAAAAACGAGAAAATTGTCCAAAAATCGTTAGGGACATCGTCGCTGAAAAACGGAAGCTACGCAAACAATGGCAAATAACAAGATCACCACAGAACAAAACAAAACTTAACCAGGCGATAAAAGCAGTCAAAAAGTTACTAAGCAACCTGCGAAATAAATCTGTCGAAGAATACTTAGAAAATCTCACTCCGTCAGCATCCACAGACTATTCTCTCTGGCGAGCAACAAAAAAGCTCAAACAACCGGAACAGTCAAATCCACCCTTACTCCTAGCAAATGGTTGCTGGGCCAGAACCGATCAGTCAAAAGCGAACACATTTGCGCAACATTTATCATCAGTATTCCAACCCTTTCCTAGTGAAATTTCGGTAGAAGAAGAACAAGAAATCCTGCAGTACCTAGAGACCCCCCTACAACTCTGCTTGCCTATAGTCAAATTAAAAACTAGTGAAATAAAAAGCGCTATAACAAATCTTGACCCCAAAAAAGCTTCAGGATATGACCTAATAACAGGAAGGATTCTGCAAGAACTTTCTTCTAAAGGAATCAAGCTGATAACAATGATCTGTAACTCAGTTCTTAGATTAGAATACTTTCCCTCTCAGTGGAAAGTAGCCCAAATTATCCTTATACCCAAGCCAGGAAAACCACCACAAGAAGTAAGCTCCTACCGACCCATCAGTCTCCTTCCTATAATCTCCAAACTTTTCGAAAAGTTATTGCTTAAGCGCCTAAGGCCAGTTCTAGAAGAAAAAGACATAATTCCAAACCACCAATTCGGATTTCGTACGCAACACGCAACGATTGAACAAATCCACAGAGTCGTGAACGAAATACGCAAAAATCTAGAAGAGAAAAAATACGGCTCGGCTGCCTTCTTAGATATAAGTCAAGCTTTCGATAAAGTCTGGCACACCGGGCTATTGTTTAAAATTAAAAGAATCCTACCACATAATTACTACCAAATCCTCAAATCATACCTTTCCAACAGCAGATATTTCTATATTAAATATAAAGATGAACAAACCAGACTCTACCCAATAGAATCCAGTGTCCCACAAGGTAGTGTACTAGGACCCATACTATATCTCCTATACACAGCCGACCTGCCAACATCTGAAACAACATTCATCGCAACATTCGCCGATGATACAGCAATACTTGCCTCTCACGAAGATCACAACGTGGCCATCTGGATATCTTCAGGCACATCTGAACAAAATTCAACCATGGTTAACAAAATGGAGAATTAGGGCAAATGAAACCAAATCTACCCATGTCACATTTACGATGAGAAAAGAAACCTGTCCTCCTGTGACACTGTATGGCAAGCCCCTCCCACAGACAGAAGAAGCGAAATATCTAGGCATGCACTTAGATCGTCGTTTAACATGGAAAAAACACATTTGGCCAAAAAGAAAACAACTTGGCCTGAAATTCAGTCGCATGTACTGGCTAATAGGCCGCAAATCTCAACAGAAAACAAAATTCTTCTTTACAAGACTATCCTCAAACCAGTCTGGACGTACGGAATCCAACTATGGGGTACCGCCAGTAACTCTAACATTGAAATCCTGCAGAGATTTCAGTCCAAAATCTAGAATAAGAAGAGGACTATCACAGGATAGCACCCTCTACATGCCAATGTATTTTTTGTACATCTTACTATAAGTTTTACTAAATGTCAGTTATTAAGACAGCTTGTAAATAAAAGAGGGTTATAAAAAAAAAAAGTTTTTTATTTCTTCTTTCACTGTCACTACGGAGAGATCGCGGTGAATTATGGCGTTGGTGACGAACCATGGTGCATTAAGGACAGAGCGGAGCACTTTGGACTGAAAACTCTGCAGGATTTCAATATTAGAGTTACTGGCGGTACCCCATAGCTGGATTCCGTACGTCCAGACTGGTTCGAGGAAAGTCTTGTAAAGAAGAATTTTGTTTTCTGTTGAGAGTTGAGATTTACGGCCTATTAGCCAGTACATGCGACTGAGTTTCAGACCAAGTTGTTTTCTTTTTGTCCAAATATGTTTTTTCCATGTTAAACGACGATCTAAGTGCATGCCTAGATATTTCGCTTCTTCTGTCTGTGTGTTGTTTCTGATGTTGGCAGGTCGGCTGTGTATAGGAGATATAGTATGGGTCCTAGTACACTACCTTGTGGGACACTGGATTCTATTGGGTAGAGTCTAGTTTGCTTCTTCTACCGAAATTTCACTAGGAAAGGGTTGGAATACTGTTGATAAATGTTGCGCAAATGTGTTCGCTTTTGACTGGTCGGTTCTGGCCCAGCTACCATTTGCTAGGAGTAAGGGTGGATTTGACTGTTCCGGTTGTTTGAGCTTTTTTGTTGCTCGCCAGAGGAATAGTCTGTGGATACTGACGGAGTGAGATTTTCTAAGTATTCTTCGACAGATTTATTTCGCAGGTTGCTTAGTAACTTTTTGACTGCTTTTATTGCCTGCTTAAGTTTTGTTTTGTCCTGTGGTGATCTTGTTATTTGCCATTGTTTGCGTAGCTTCCGTTTTTCAGCGACAATGTCCTTAACGATTTTTGGACAATTTTCTCGTTTTTGATTGGCGTTTTGTACCGGTGTTGCGCCCCATGCTGATTCTTGTATTGCGTCGTTTAGGAACTCTATGGCTTCGTCTGTTTCGTGTTCGGTTTTGAGTGAAATTTCGAGCGAAAGCTTGTTGTCCAGCAGATTGCGGAATGTGTGCCAGTCTGTTTTTTTACTAATGAGTGATGGAGGTTTTTGTTTTATTGTTATTTGCCTATTTACAGTAATTATGACTGGAGAGTGGTCCGATCTAAGTAACTTTCGGCATTTAGATAATGTGATGACACGCCTTTTACTACACAAAAGTCTATGAGATCCGGAACTTTTCTTCTGTCGCTAGGCCAGTATGTAGGTTGGCCAGTAGATAAATGATGTAGATTATTCTCTTGCATTGCTTGGTAGAGTCGTCTACCTTAAGGGGTGGTCAGTCGTGAACCCCAGTAGGGATGTTTCGCATTGTAGTCACCTCCAGCTATAAATATAGACCCCAGAGTGTTATAAAAGTCTTTAAATTGTGCTTTGTTAATTGTGTGTCTAGGTGGACAGTAGACAGCTGAGATAGTTAGAGGTCCTGTTGTCTCTTCGTTAATTACAATGCTAGTAGCTTGGAGGTGTTCGTGCTGGTATTTATTTAGTTCATGGTGTTTAATTTGCTGTTGGATGATAACGGCAGTGCCTCCATGGGCAGTATCATCTGGGTGTTTAGTATTGTATATTGAGTATCCTGGTATCTTCAGATACGTCTTATTTGTAGAGTGAGTTTCAGAAATTAGCATCACATCTATGTTGTGTTCTGCTATAAATATTTTTACTTCTTGGCTGTGTTGTCTAAGACCATTGGCGTTCCAGAGAGTGATTTTTAGGAGCTGGGGCATTATTTCATTTTAGCCACAAGGGTAGTGAGGAGATTTAGCATGGTATCCATACGCTCCATCAGTTTGATCATCATAGCTTCTAGTTTACTATTTTGCTGTTTGTCGGAAGTATGATTTAAATTTTGTTATATGTTATGTTCTTCTTGTGTCTGTTGGAAATTAGCTCTTGTCTTTTGGGCGTATGATACGCCTGGTTGTGTTGGATTTCCGGTTATGTTATGGTTGACTAAGGGGTGGGAACTTACGTGACTGTATTTCTTTAAAGACACTACAGCCTTTGTAGTTCGCTGGGTGGTTTCCTCCACAGTTGGTGCAGGTTGCGGCAGTACTTTTATCTTGTTTGGGGCAGTCTCTAGTCAGATGATCATCAGTGCACTTCAAGCAACGTGGTGAAAGGTTGCAGAAATTTTTTGTATGATTAAATCTTTTTTAAATTTAATGGAAATATACGTTTTGACCTTCCCTGAATCGATTCCAACTATTTTTGGAATGACGTCCGTGTGTGTGTGTGTGTGTGTGTGTGTGTGTGTGTGTGTGTGTGTGTTCTCTACAGCCTAAACGGTTGAAGCTAAAATTATGAAACTTGAAACTTAAGATTTGCATATGCCTGAGGTGTGCACCTTCTATTTTTGAAAAAAATATTCAAAGCGGAAGTGCCTGTTTACTCTAGTCAAATTTTGCATTTTCTGCAATTACTCAAAAATGGTTACGGTTACAGAAAATTTTCATGAACAAAAATTAAAGGTTATTATATTTAGCACAACTTTTGTTTGAATTATTTTTCCAAAAAGAGTAATGGCTTCAAATAAAATTTCTGTTTATTATATATATTTTTACATAAATCGTATCATCTGCACCTGTCAATTGTTTAACAAAATAGACTTAAATAATTTGAAGTTTGACATTTTATATTGTTTCTAAGAAATATATCTACTGTAAAAGCGAACTAAATGTTAGAACGAATATTATAAATTAGAAAAATAATGTTACTACGATATGGTTTAACCCATATGCGGATAAGAAAGTTCGGTGCATGACACTGCAGATATTTATGCTTAATGTTCCATATATTTAATGCATTGTGTCCATATGAGTGTATTTCTTTCTTTAATTCTTCGATGTCAATAGTGTGGTGAAGATCACGTAGTACAACTTTGAATTTTCTTTCCGATTTTGATTGAAATGAATGGAATTCTGTTTTCTTTTCTTCTAGTTCTTTCGTTTTGACGCGATAAAATCTAGGCTCGGCCTGTTGGATTTTTGCTTTCGAACTTCCAATAAACTTAATTACGTAATTGTCTTTTGCGTGGAGGTTCAAGAGGTCAGTCAGAGGCTTTATGTTTCCTATGCCGTGTACGAAAATTGGTGGAGGTTTAATAATTTCAGGACTAATATCTTCTTCAATTAATTCTTCTACATTTAGTTTTTCGAATTTATTTTAGGTTTCTGGTCCATTGAGCCAGTAGTCTGTTAGGGTTCTCTGTCTTACGTTTCTATTTTCTTCCGGGCTGGATCTTTTGCTTTTTCTGGAATTGATAATTGTCCACCTGTCTTCAGTTTTATCTAGTACTGCAGGTTCCGAGATCGACTGGCTGTTTAAGATCGAAGCGATTTCTTGTTCATTTAGACTTCCTGTAGGGGTTGCTATTTGCTCTCGTGGTGGGGGTGTTGGTGGTACTATGTTAGATTCGAAGTTTGATAGTTTCCTAGTAAAAATGGGAGATCTTACTATTTTTGCGCTTTTTGAGAAGGCGGGCGATTTTTCGGTATCCATTATGCTGGTCGTTTGTTGGAGTGCGTGAGATGTTGAAGCCTGTGCGTAGAGTTGAGTGGCCGACTTCGCTCGTGCCTGCTCGGTGGATGGCAAAGGAGGCGTTGGTGGGATAAATCCCAAGTTCTTTAATTCAGCTGGTATAGCTTTCTTCCCTGATGAATATTTTCCGTCGGTTCTTTGTATAATTTTAGCAACTGTTTTTGGGTCACCTTTCATGGTGACCCAGTTACGTATATAAAATAAAACTATAACACTCGCGATTTAAATTTGCTGCGTTTGCATAATTAAGTAATACACAAATTGAGGTATGTGTAATTAGCTATTGGCAATGTCATTCATTTCATTTCAAAATTTCTTTATTATTTAAATTTTGTTACAGATTAATAATTAATCTATATGGAACGCATGGCGGGTTTTGTCAGAGATCCTACTCACAAAGGAGTTTAACAATGAGATGTGTATGAAATAACAATAGTATGAAAAGTGTAAATTTTATAATAATTGTGATTTTGTTTTGTGAGTTTTGGATTACATATGGGAAAAGGAGGAAATAAAAACCCATTTATTTACAAATGAAAAAACATTTTTTGTAAAACTTAAATCTACTCTTAATTAGTTAAAAACAATTAGGTTGTGGTGATGGATGGTATAATAATGTTAGTTGTGCATGATATGTTTAGAATTTTGTGTAGTTGTTTTGTATGTTGAGTGTAGTTTGGTTTGGTTGGCTGATGCTCTATGTGTGGTGGTGGTTGTATATGCATGAGGGGCCTGCATGTGGGATATGTTGTTTTTTTTTTTTTAATAGCAGGTTGTGTTTATGTATGGTTTGTGTGTTTAGTGTGTGGGTATGAGATGAGGTATGATTGGTGTGCTTTTGTTAGGTGATTTGCTCTGGGGGGCGCTCATGGTATACTGGAAGTAATTCGTAGGGGAGCTTGTGCTTTGTCCTGAAGGGAACGTTGTGTGCTTTGATGAGGGTGATGTTTTGAATGAGTGGATTGGGGTTGGTAGTAGTTTGTGTGTAAAATTTTTGTGCTTGTTGAGTGATGTAGTCATTGATGTAAGGCATGTTGGTCAGTAGGTGAAGGTCTGTGATGCGAATGTATCTTGAAGTCTGTGCGGCAAGGCGTAAACATTTATTTTGAAACCTCTGGAGTGGCAGGGTAGTAGTGTATGGGGCGCCACACCAGGCGGGAGCTGCGTAGGTAAGGATTGGTCGTAGGAGGGATTTGTAGAGGAGAAGTTTGGTTTTAAGGGATAATGGGCTGTTTTTGGTTAGAAGGCAGTATATATTGCGGAGGGATATTTGGGTTTTTAGGATAAGTTGTTGAATGTGGTGTGCATGATTGAGTCGAGGTGTGAGATGGAAGCCGAGGTATTTAACATGTTTTATGGTGGTGATTTTGTGGTTGTGAATGACTAAAGGCGTGTGTATTTTGAGATTAGTGTATTTCCGTGTGAAGACAATGGCTTCGGTCTTGTCGGCGTTTATAGTTATTTTCCATTTGTCCCAGTATTGATGCAGGATATTGATGTGGATCTGTAGCTGTTTGATAGCCACCTGTGCGTTATGGCTGTGCGCATAGATGGCGGTATCGTCAGCATATAATGCGGTGCGTGTTTTAGGGAAAGTTGAAAAATCGCAGAGGTAAAGGTTGAAGAGTTTGGGGCCGAGTACACTCCTTTGCGGTATTCCAGCCACGATTGGTCTGGGATCGGAGAGGGTGTCATTGATTTTGATTCTAAAGGATCTGTTAGTGAGGTAGGAGTGTAAAAGTTTGATTAGGAATGGAGGTAGGTTATGTTTGATTAATTTGTGGATTAACCCTATTATCCATACTTTATCGAATGCTTTTTCTATGTCTAACAGGGTCATAGCAGTCACATTATCTTTGTTGAAATTAATGGCTATATCTGTCGCAATTCTGCACACCTGCTGTACAGTATTGTGTTTGGTTCTGAAGCCGAACTGAAAGTCAGGTGTGATTTTTTGCTTTTTGTCTATGACTTCGAGGCGGGAAAGGATGATTTTCTCAGCTAGTTTGGAAAGGGTACTAAGTAGGCTGATGGGGCGGTAGCTGGTGGGTGTTGAGTGATTTTTATTGGGTTTAGGGATGGGATGAACCGTGGCTGTCTTCCAAGAGGAGGGGAAGTGATGGAGGATAAGGATGGCATTAACCAGGTAGTGCAGTTGGACGATAGCTTTTCGGGAGAGGTTCTTGAGGATGATGTTTTCGATGGAGTCAGGACCGGGTGACTTGCGATTGGGAAGGGTTCTGATTATTTTTAATAGTTCGGTAGGAGTGGTAAGGAATTTGTGCATCTGATGTTTGTTATAGGGGTGTTTGGTGTTTAGGTATGATTGTGTAGATTGTATGATGTCTGTCTGGTCTGGTGTGTCGGGGGTGTTGGATATATGTATTTGTTCGAATGTGTATGCGAGTGTTTGTGCTTTTTGTCTGTCGGTAATTGATTCTATGTTGTTGATGATGAGGGTGGGGATAGGTTTAAAAGGTTTCTTGAGGTTTCGGGTAAGTTTCCATAATGAGTTGTCGAAAGGGTTGATTGATGCGAGCTTGGTGGTCCAGGTCTCGTTTCTATGTCTTTTGATTTCTGTTTTGATTTTGTTGTTTAACGTGTTTAGTTCGAGTCTGTGTGTAGTGAGTTGGGTTCTCTGCCATTGTCTACGGACGTGGTTGCGGTATGTGATGAGGGTGGTTATGTGATCAGTAATGGGGTCGAGGTGTGGTTTGATAGTGATTAGATGTGTGTGTTTCTGTTTTGTTTTCAGTATAGTGCGTGTAAATGAGTGTATTTCGTGTTCAAGTTGTTGAGTGTTATTTATGTTGTTGTTAATGGTGATTGTTGAGTCAAGTGTTTTTCTGAAGGAGGTCCAGTCAGTGTGTTTGAAGGATGTTATTTGTCTTGTGTATTTATTTGTGTGTATGTTATGTAGTTGAAAGATGATTGGATTGTGGTCTGAGCTTAGTTCCGGGAGGGATTCTGGGTGAGAGATGTTAGGGACGTTTTTGTTTATGATTATGTCTATGTATGTGGGAGTAGTAGAGTTTTCAGGGTAGTGTGTGGGGATGTCAGTGTGATGAATGATGGCGACGTGTGAGTTGATGTATCTGGAGAGTGTGTTTCCGTTGGTGTTGTTTCGGTGGCAGCTCCAGTTAGTGTGGTTAGCGTTTAGGTCGCCGACTAGTATGGTTTTGTTGTGTGTCATGAGTGTGGAGATGTCTTGGGCGGAGAAGTGGTTTGTGGGTCTGTTGTATGCTGCGATGATGGAAGTGTTGTTGGCGAGCTTTATGTGTATGGTTTCGAGGGAGGTGTGGGGTGTGTGCATGAGTGTGTGGTTGACTGTGTGTTTTATTAGCACTGCAACTCCTCCAGAGGGTTTGCGCGTTTGCTGCGGTCGGTCGTGTCTGTGTACTATGAATTGTCGTAGTTTGAGGGTGTGCTGAGGTGATAGGTGTGTTTCGTTGAGTAGCATGATGTCGATGTTATGATTGTGAATGAAGAGCGCAAGCTCCCCCGTCTTACCCAATATTCCATTCGCGTTCCATGAGCAGATGGTGATGGATTGTGTGTTGGCTGGCTGGTGTGTCTGCATTATCAGTTGTTGATGATGTCGTATGAGTCGATGGTGGATGCGAATTCAATGAAAGTGGTGAATATTTGTTCCGGTGTGATGCAAGGCTCTAGACGTTGGTTGAGGTCCCTCGTGGCTTGTATTATATTTTGCAGTTTAATTTTTTGATTAAGTTTCTTTAATTCTGCGAAAAGACTGTTTGTTGAGTTTGAGTTTTGATTAACGTGGGGATTGGGCTCAGGGGGATTGGGCTCATGGGTGGGTGTTTTGGTAGTAGTGGTAGTTAAGGTGGTAGTGTGTTGCTTAGGTAGGGGTGGGAAGTTCATATTGACGTTACTGGTAGATGGAAGAGGGTTTGGCAAGAGGGGTTTTTTCCAAATGTTGAATTTGGGGGCGGGAGCAGGAATGTATTTAGGTGTTTGTTTGTTTATTTGTGTGTTGGTGTTGTTTGTTCGCTGGTTTTGTTGCGTGTCAAGTGCGTTGATTTTTTGTTTGTACACTGGGCAGTCTGTGGAGTTTGCCGGATGTGCGCCAGTGCAATTGAAACATTTTGCTGGTACATCAGGTTTCTTTAAGCATAAGTGTGTGAGGTGGGGCTCGGCGCATTTCAGGCAGTGTGGGGGCATACGACAATTAGCTGTTGCGTGGCCCCACTGTTGGCAGCGGTGACATTGGATGATTCGTTTTTTGTTGTGGTGTCTCTCCCAGGTGATTTTGGTGTGGAAGAGAAACTTGCAGTGGGAATTAAGGTGGGATAGGGTAATGTCGCTGGAAGTAGTTAGTAGGTATAGGGGGCGGAAGGTGTTTCTCATCTGGAAGATTTTTTGGATGCTTAGTGAATATTTGGTGTTTAGTTCTGCTGCGATGTCTTGCGTGTTGTCGGGAGGGCAGTCGAGGCCGCGCAGCACGAAAGCGTGTGTTTTGTTGTTTCTATCGGAGTATGTGTAGTATTTGATGTTATCTGTTTTATTCATTTCTTCCATTATTGTTTGTCGCTGTATCTCGTCATTGATGTAGAGGTTAGTGTTGTTGTTGGTGTGCTTGATATGGTATCCTTTTGTAGCGTATGATTGTAAAAAGTTCAGAATTTTATTTCGGTTAGCAGGGATGCCAGGGATGATTAGTGGTGGTGGAGGGCGTGTTTTGGGTGGGGCTGGGGTTGTTTGGTCGTCTGTATCTTCATCTTCGTTGTCTTCGTGGTCGTTGTTGGGAGTGGGTGTTAGAGGGGTGTATTTGTTTTGGGTTTTTGTTGGGATCGGGGTCGGGTCTTTTTAGGGGTTCGGGCAATTCGTTTGAGTTTGGGAGAGGTGTATAGTCCTTCGGTGGTCGATGACGTCGTTGTGGATTTATTAGTGTTTGTGTTTGTGGATTTTGTCATAATAAAGGCCTCGCTTACCTCTGATATGACTTTGTTGGTCAGGTCAGGTGTTGATGTTTCAGGTGGTGGTTTGGGGGCGAGGTATTCGTCCATCTCCATCACTGTTTCACCAGTGGAGTCAAGGTCTGATTCGGGGTCAATGTCTGGTTCCTGCAGTGAAAATTCGCACGTGGAGGCTAAGTCTTCTTCAGATGTCGTCCGAGAAGAACCTTCTGATTGGCGTCGCCCTGGAGAGGCTTTCTCCCTAAAGGGAGATGTTTCAAGGGCAGCTAGGGGGTTCAGACGGCGGTTCTCCTTATGTGATCTGGCCTTAAAGGCCAGTTTCGATGAAAAAACCGAACGTTTGTTGTAAAATTCACTGAATTTAAATAAATTTTAATTTGTTTAAACAATTTTAGACTGGTACGGACTAAAAAAAATCGCACAAATGTTCGCGTCAAACTCGTAGTCAAAGTTAAGTATATTATTTTTGATGGTGTATTACTCATGTCTCTTGTGCTTTCGAATATCACTCGTACTACGCACTCGTAATATTCATACTATAGCACAAGAGACATTCGTAATACACCATCAAAAATAATCGACATTACTTTGACTACTTACGGTATTACATGTGATTATTCTAAAAATAACACTCATAACATACCATTAGTAAATAAAATGTTTTTAGGAATAATGAAGGATGAAAACAATGGAAAAATTATGTTGGAGTTTGTAGGACTTCGCTCAAAATTATATAGCATCAAGGTTCAAAGCGGCGGTGAGAATGCTGAACGGGTTTGTAAAAAGGCCAAAGGGATCACTGGAGCTACAATGAGAGAAATAACTTTCAATGATTACTATGATTGTCTATTTTCAAATTCTGTGATAACAAGAACGCAAACCATGATTACATCCAAAAATCATAATGTTCATACAGTTACTCAGAAATAACTAGCTCTAAGTCCACATGATGATAAACGAATTGTTAATTATATTTACACTGACACCATTCCATGGGGGTACGCTGTAGCACAACACTGATATATACTTAGTATGTAAATTGTATACATTTTCTTTGACAATCAATAAATATTTTAGAAATATATTCTTATGTTTTTATCTAATCCCACCCCACATAAAACTGCATGTCTCCGGACCGATGTTATAATTTACCGATAAGGTGAATACAGGGTGTAACAGCGAAATGAGCTACCTCGAATAGCTTCTATGTTATCAAAGATACAATAAAATAGTATAATGGCCGTTTGCACTATCGAAGTTCATAATTTAACTATAGTTTAGAGCAGGGGTGGGCAAAAGCCGGCCCGCGGGCCGGATCCGGCCCTTTTGCTAATTTTATCCGGCCCGTTGAAAAATTCCGCACATAAATTTTTTTAAACTCTTTTATGAGATTTTGTGACATCAGCATTATTAGTGTGCGTACTGTATATATAATAGTCTTAATAAAATGGGCGGTCGGCTAACTACACTAGTGTGGACGATGTCGCGAGCTTGAAACAATCCTCGTGTGTTTCACACGGGTCGCTCGCGACCATCGCTCTCAGGGCGGTTTTTTCGTCGAACACAAAGGAGATCGCGCTAGGTTCGAAATGCCTGTGAGGACTGCATATGCTGCACTCCTCTCACTTTTCGAGGGACGACAGGTCGCACCACGTGTATTGTTAATTTTGATTTAGTACTGATCGCATACTCTTTTTTGTTCGAATCTAATATTAGTTTGCAAATATAAAATTGAAAAAGTGGACTTTTTGTAAGTAAAATTTTAAAACATTGGTTTTATTTTATTGTATTAATTAAATTATAGGTTTGTAGACCTTTGTAAAATGAGTCAATCTAAAAAAAGAAAAGTTGATTTGGAATGCAGAAACTTCAATGAAGCTTGGACGGTAAAATATCTTTTTACAAACATAAATAAGAAAGCAATTTGTTTAGTTTGTCAGGAAACAATTGCTGTTTTTAAAGAATACAATTTAAACAGGCACTTTACAACAAAACATCCAAAATATGCATCACATTCTTTAATAGAACTTCAAACTGTAGCAGAAAACTTAGCAAAAAACTTGAATAAGCAACAAAATATTTTTACCAAACAAAGTAATACAGAGAAATCTACCACAAAAGCAAGTTATGTTGTCGCACACAGAATTGCTAAGTTATGTAAGCCGTTTTCTGAAGCAGAATTTGTTAAACAATGCATGGTACAAGTGTCGGAGATATGTTGTCCTGAAAAGAAACATATTTTTGAAAATGTAAGCCTTTCAAGAAGAACAATAGTACGACGGATTGAAAATATTTCAGGAAACTTACTTGACCAGCTAAGAACAAAAATTGCTGATTTTACCTATTGTTCTCTGGCTTTAGATGAGTCCTGCGATATTACTGATACAAGTCAATTATTAATATTTATTCGCGGCATTAACAAGAAATGCGAAATTAGCGAGGAACTTCTTAGTGTGCATCCAATGAAAGATACAACTACTGGTGAAGACTTCTTTCTCGCTCTTGAAGAGTGTTTAGTTAAAGTAAGTTTAACTTGGAATAAAATAGTAAGCGTCACTACGGATGGTTGTCCTAGTTTAACAGGGAAAAATGTAGGCTTACTTAAACGAATTCGCAACAAAGTAAAAGAGTTACAACCAGAACACGATATATTATTTTTGCACTGCATTATTCATCAAGAAGTGCTATGCAGAAAGGTTTTAAAATTGAATCACGTAGTTACTGTTGTGACCAAAGTTGTGAATTTTATTCGAGGACGTGCTGTAAACCATCGACAGTTTGTTGAATTTTTAAAAGAAATTGAATGTGACTTCTATGAAATTCCTTATTACACTGAAGTGAGATGGCTTAGCATTGGTAAAGTTTTGGACAGATTTCAATATTTGCTTGATGAAATAGTATCCTTCTTGTCGATAAAAGAAAAACTACATGATTTTCCTGAATTGCAAAATAGAGCTTGGCTAAACGATTTCTCATTTTCAGTAGATATCGTAAAATATTTGAATGAACTAAATATAAATCTACAAGGGAAAAAACAATTCGCTTTCAATATGCACTCAAACGTCAAAGCATTTATGACAAAACTAAATTTATTTGCTGAAAACTTTAATAATAAATTATTAAATCATTTCCCCTCATTGCAAGCACGGCGAGAATCATTGAAAAATACAGATTTTTTTAAATATAGTGCAATAACACAAGACCTGCATTCTGAATTCCAAAGAAGATTTCAAGATTTCAAAGCTATTGATAAACCTTTATCATTAATTAGCCAACCTTTCAATTTCGATGTGCAAGAAGCCCCTATTGAAATTCAACTAGAACTAATTGACTTACAATCAAATAATATATTAAAAGAAAATTTTCACTCAAATGAATTGAGTGCTTTCTATGGCGCTTTGAATGATGAACATTTTAAACATTTTTTGAACTATGTTCAAAAATACCTTGTTTTATTTGGTTCGACATATATTTGTGAAAGAACTTTTTCTTTAATGGTTTCCACGAAAAATAAATATCGATCACAAATTACTGACGAAACTCGGTATTAAGGATTGCTACAAGTGATTTGGAACCCAATTTTGAAAAAATAATGTCAGATGAACATTCGAGATTTCACGTTTCGCATTAACTTTAAATATTTATTTTACCGTTTGATGTTTTTCTTTTCTTTTTTATATTCTATTTACTATTATATTTACGAAATGCAATATAAATGTTAAATTGTAATAACTATGTGTCAATATAAAATAATTTGTATCATTAAGACATAAATAAGTAACAAAATAAAATGTTTCAATGACTGGTTTATCTAATAGCCATTTATTTATAAAAATATTTCTTTGCAAATTACGTGACATAATTTATTCAAATTGAAATGATACTTAGTGTTTTTGTCAAAAAAAAATTGGCAGGGAAAAAACTCCATCCAAAACATCCGCTTGTGCAAAGCATATGCGGTATAGTCCTCCGGCCCGGGAGACATTTTGAAAATTTCATTTTGGCCCGCGCTTTAAAGTATTTGCCCACCCCTGGTTTAGAGACTAGTTATTGTATAAATTTGTTGCATCACTCCCTAAACTACGTTTACCATGACGTTTACGAATAAATATTTAAACGGTGAATATTCTTGGTTTAACTAGCCAACTTAGTTTATTTCTCACTGAAAAGATGCTGGGTATTTGATTACCTTTTTACTTTCTTATACGCAGTATAAGTAAGTATTGTAATCATGAAAAATCTCGATCTCGAGATTTTAACGGAAATATACGTTTTGACCTTCCCTGAATCGATTCCAATTATTTTTGGAATGACGTCCGTCTGTGTGTGTGTGTGTGTGTATGTTCTCTACAGCCTAAACGGTTGAAGCTAAAATTATGAAACTTTAAACTTAAGATTTGCATATGCCTGGGGTGTGACCTCCTATTTTTAAAACAAATCTTCAAACCGGAAGTGCCTGTTTACTCTAGTCATTTTTGGCAGTTTCTGCAATTACTCAAATATGGTTAGAGTTACAGAAAATTTTTATGAACAAAAATTAAAGGTATTCATATTTAACACGACTTTTGTTTGAATTTTTTATCCAAAAAGTGTACTGGTTTCAAAATATATTTCTGCTTATTATATATATTTTTACATAAATCGTATCATCTGCGCCTGTCAATTGTTTAACAAAATAGACGTAAATAATTTGAAATTTGACATTTAATATATGGTCTAAGAAATATATTTAGTGTTAAAGCGATCTAAAGGTTAGAACAAATATTATAAATTAGAAAAATAATGTAACTACGATATGGTTTAACCCATATGTGGATAAGAAAGTTCGGTGCATGACACTGCAGATATTTATTTAAGAAAAATATCGTCACGGTAAGTATTTTTACTCTCTTATACGCAGTATAAGTAAGTTTTGTAATCATGAAAAATTTCGATCTCGAGATTTCAACGGAAATTTTAGCTTCAACCGTTTAGGCTGTAGAGAACATACACACACACAAACAGACACACACACACACACACAGACGGACGTCATTCCAAAAATAGCTGGAATCGATTCAGGGAAGGTCAAAACGTATATATCCGTAAAAATCTCGAGTTCGAAATTTTTCATGATTACAATACTTATACTGCGTATAAAAAAGTAAAAAATATTCAAACCGGAAGTGCCTGTTTACTCGAGTCATTTTTGGCAGTTTCTGCAATTACTCTTTCCAAAAAGTGTACTGGTTTCAAAATATATTTCTGCCTTTTATATATATTTTTACATAAATCGTATCATCTGCGCCTGTCAATTGTTTAACAAAATAGACGTAAATAATTTGAAGTTTGACATTTAATATATATTCTAAGAAATATAATTAGTGTAAAAGTGATCTAAAGGTTAGAACAAATATTATAAATTAGAAAAATAATGAAACTACGAAGTGGCTTAACCCATATGCGTATAAGAAAGTTCGGTACATGACAATGCAGCTTTTTATATATCGTTTTATATTGCAAAATTAACTTATAATAATCATTTAGTTGTAATACAGATGAATAATTATTTAGATGTTGAAATCGAAGATGTTATAGATGATGAACTGGATGACATATTTGCAGTAAATTTTATTGAAAATAGAATAGTTCGAAGAGTTTATGAAAGAGCAAATTTATACGAGGAACTGGATGACATGCAATTCTGCAAGCGATTTAGGTTATCTAAAAACAGCGTGTTGCAACTACTTGTACTAATAGAACAACGACTAGAATTTCCGTATGACATGTATGTATGATGTAGATTGTATTTATGTTTTGTATTATTTTTAAACAATATTACAATAAGCAGGAACAATAGCGTTTCCCCAATGAACCAATTACTGGTATGCTTACGTGTATTTGCAACGGGAGGCCACTTACAATCAATGGCAGATTTTGGTGGAATGCATGTGTCTTCTGTCTCACGGATCGTCGTTAGGGTGTCACAAGCAATAGCAAGCCTACAGAGAACATTTATAACATTCTCATCAACTGCTAATGATATTAAAAAAACTCAAAACGATTTTTATAACATAGCTTCATTTCCGCGAGTTATTGGGGTAATCGGTATGGTACAGTAATATTTGCATTTTTTATGTATTTAGATATGATAATTTATTTTAGACTCTACTCACATAAGAGTTCAATCACCTGGTGGAAACGACGCCGAAATCTTTCGAAATAGAAAATCTTATTTTTCTTTAAACGTTCAAGTAGTCGGAAACGCAAATCTTGAAATTACAAATTTAGTCGCTCGCTGGCCATGTTCCTCGCATGATTCAACCATTTTTCAACACAGTAATTTACGCAGAAATTTTGAACAGGGTGTATATCCTAATTGCGTGTTGTTAGGTAAATCTGTTTTTGTCAAATATCCAATGTTAAATTAAAAACCAAACTTTAATTTTCTCTGTAGGTGACAGTGGGTATAACGTGCGTACATATTTATTTACTCTATTATTAAATACTAGAAATGGTTTAGAACAACTTTATAATCAAGCACATATAAGAACTAGAGTTAAAGTTGAAAATATTTTTGGAGTTTGGAAGAGGCGTTTTCCAATTCTGGCCTATGGGTGCAGGCTGAAATTGGAAACTGCCATGACCGTGATAGTTGCTACTGCCATTTTACACAACATTGCTCGTAGAAATAATGAAATGCAACCACCGATAGAAGAAAATATGGATGAACATGAATTACAACAACTATTAGCCTTGGGACAAATTCCAAACATCATTCAAGAACCAAATGAGCCGGCAGGTGCAGGTTTTCTTATGAGAAGAAATATTATTGAAAATTATTTCGGAAATTTGTAATTTCAATTACTTTTTATTTATCAAAAATACATTAAAATAAAATCATACTATTTATTTGTATTATATGAACTAGAAAGATGTACTTATTATAAATTATTGAAAATAAACAAAGAACAAAAGTTATATTTTGGTTGCGTTTTCTAAATGTGCGCGTTTAATTTGCAAATCTAAAACTAATGCTTCTTTGCGCAACTCATGTTCCACTTCTTCTCGCTCTCTTTTGCATTTAATGATTATTAGATTATTAGATTTTGTAGAAGAATAATAACAAAATTGAGCTTAAATACAACGAAACATAAATTAAATACACTAAATTATTTGTTATTTACTTTATAAATAGTGTTATAAAGTAAATAACAAATAATTTAATGTATTTAGGCTCAATTTTGTTTCATAGCCTACTGAAAAATAACTATAAAAATAAAATTTATTTAACTTTTAATCGCATTTTTCTCAATATTTTACTTAAGTAAGGGTATAAAACGAATACATAATGGAATTCAGAAAAAAATACTCTATCGAATGGACTTAAAAAATCTCATTTGAAAAAACATAACTTTGTGTGTTGCTGGTTTAAAAGAATATTTTCTTTTATAGTTGGATGTCCCCCTTGGTCCTGCATAAGATTGTCTTATACTATTTTATTGTATCTTTAATAACATAGAAGTTATTCGAGGTAGCTCGTTTCGCTGTTACACCCTGTATATTAATGTACTGCACCGCACATCTCACAATGGCAGATAATGCCTAGAGGCTCCTGCAGCATTTCCTTGTTTGGAATATGGTGGCCACCGCCGCTGCTGCTGCCGTTGCTAAATTTGCACGTTTTTTAACATTTAATATACTCGCAAATAAATATGTAGCGAAGTGTATTACTATCACGTATTTAATTGTACTGCAATTTTTTACTTTCTTATACGCAGTATAAGTAAGTATTGTAATCATGAAAAATTTCGAACTCGAGATTTTAACGAAAATATACGTTTTGACCTTCCCTGAATCGATTCCAACTATTTTTGGAATGACGTCTGTCTGACTGTGTGTGTGTGTGTGTGTGTGTGTGCGCGCGTGTGTGTGTGTATGTGTGTGTGTGTTTGTGTGTATGTTTGTGTGTGTGTGTATTCGAAGTGGAAGTGCCTGGTTACTCTAGTAATTTTGTGATGTTCCTGCAATTACTCTAAAATGGTTACAGTTACAGAAAAATTGTATGAACTCCAAATCATTCTTAATGCGGTCCTCGTTGAGTGCAGACGTTCTTCAGAAGCCTCCCGAGTAAACTTCAATTAGTGCGTTATTTTGTACATACGAGTCTATAATTTGTTTAAACAAATTAAAATTTATTTAAAATCAGTGAATTTGTCAACTCACGTTCGGATTTACATCAAAACTGGCCTTTAAGGCCAAATCACACAAGGAGAACCGCCATCTGAACCCCCTAGCTGCGCAAAAAACATCTCATTTTAGAGATAAAGCCTCACCAGGGCGACGCCAATCAGAGGGTTCATCTCTGACGATCTCAAAAGAAGATTTAGCATCCACGTGTGAATTTTCATTGCAAGAACCAGACCTAAATCCCGAATCAGATCTAGATTCCACTGATGAAATAGTGATGGAGATGGACGATTACCGCGCCTCCAAGGCACCATCTGAAGCATCGACACCTGACCTGATCACCAACACATTAACAAAGGTAAGCGAGGTCTTTACAATGGCCAAATTCCACAACACAAACACTAAAAAAATATAACGACGACACCGGTGGCCAAAACTACTGAAGAAACGTCTTCGAATCCCAAACGAAAAGAAAAATACACCCCTCTAACACCCACTCTTAACAACAATAATAAAGACGAGGAAGATGAAGACATAGACGACATAGCCCCTCCCAAAACACGCCCTACACCACCGCTAATCATCCCTGGCATCCCCGCCACAAAAGGATACCACATCAAGCACACCAACAACAACACTAACCTTTACATCGATGACGAAACACAGCGCCAAACAATAATGGAAGAAATGAACAAAACAGACAATATCAAATATTACACCTACTCTGACAGAAACAACAAAATACACGCTTTCGTGCTGCGCGGTTTCGACTGCCCTCCCGTAAACCCCCAAGACATCGCAGTAGAACTAAAAAGCAAATACTCATTAAATATCCAAAAAATCTTCCTGATAAAAAACCCCTTCCGCCCTCTATACCTACTAACCACTTCCAGCGACATTACATTATCGCACCTGGATTCCCACTGCACATTCCTTTTTCACACTAAAATCACCTGGGAGAGACATTTCAATAGAAAAAGGATTATCCAATGTCATCGTTGCCAGCAGTGGGGCCATGCAACAGATAACTGCCGTATGCCCCCTCACTGCATGAAATGCGCCGAGGCCCATCTTACACACCTGTGCTTAAATAAACCAGAAGTACCCGCAAAATGCTTCAATTGCACTGGCGCACATCCTTCGCTGGATGTGCGCCAGTGCAATTGAAGCATTTTGCGGGTACTTCTGGTTTATGGTTCGCCCCCTAAAGAATGCCCAGTGTACATACAAAAAATTAACGCACTCGACAAACAACAAAACCAACGAAGAAACAACACCAACATACAAATAAACAGACAAACACCTAAATACATTCTTGCTCCCGCCCCCAAAGACAACAAATGGAAAAAACCCTCCTGCAAAACCCTCATCCCTCCACCAGTAAAGTAAATATGAACTTCCCATCCCTACTTAAACAACAGACATCCACCTCAACTACCACTACCACCAAAACACCCACCGTCGAGCCTCCCGTTGTGCCCAATCCCTTCTATAATAAGAGCACGAACTCAACCAACAGTCTTTTCGCAGAGCTAAACAGACTAAACCAGGAAGCTAAACTGCAAAACATAATGCAAGCCATGAGGGACCTAAACCAAACACTAGAACCGTGTACCACACCGGAAGAAGTATTCACCACATTCATAGAATTTTCAGCCACCATCGACTCATACGACATCATCAACAACAACTAAACAATGCAGACACACCAGCCAGCCAACACACAATCCATCACCATCTGCTCTTGGAACGCAAATGGTATACTGGGTAAGACGGGGGAGCTTGCGCTCTCCATTCATAATCATAACATCGACATCATGCTACTCAACGAAACACACCTATCACCTCACCACATCCTCAGACTACGACTATTCGCTGTACATAGACACGACCGATCGCAACAAACATGCAAACCATCTGAAGGAGTCGCAGTGCGCGTAAAACACACAATCGACCACACACTCATGCCCACACCCCACACCTCTCTCCTGGCGCAATCCTATTCAACGACTTGCGACAGAAAGTCATCGTAAGACGTTGTGGAGGAGAAACAGAAAGTAATTTTGTTTATGCAAATTCGTTTCAAATGTGACATATTGCAGTCAAATACGCAAATGCAAGCATTAAAATTCAAATACCAGAAGAATTTATTTCTACTAAAGAATTATAAGCAGCCATAAAATATGTTCCGATATTGACACAAATTCGTTTCAAATGAGACATACTGCTGTCAAATACGCAAATGCAAACGGTAAATGCAAATACCAGAGGAATTTATTTCTAGTAACAAGTTATAGGCCTCCATAAAATATGTTCAGATATTGATACAAATTCGTTTCAAGTGCAACATACTGCCGTCATATACGCAAATGCAAGCGTTAAATTTCGAATACCAGCGGAATTTTTTCTACTAAAGAGTTATAAGCATCCAAAAAATATGTTCCGCTATTAATTCAAATTCGTTTCAAATGAGACATATTGCAGTCAAATAATACACAAATGCAAGCGTTAAAATGCAAATACCAGAGGAATTTATTTCCTTTAACAAGTTATAGACCTCCATAAAATATGTTCAGATATAGATACAAATTCATTTCAAATAAGACATACTGCTGTCACATATGCAAATGCAAGCGTTAAATATCAAATACCGGCGGAATTTATTTCTACTACATAGTTATTAGCATCCATAAAATATGTTCTGATATTGATACAAATTCGTTTCAAATGAGACATACTGCTGCCAAATACGCAAATTCAAGCGGTAAATGCAAATACCAGAGGAATTCATTTCTAGTACCAAATTATAGGCCTCCATAAAATATGTTCAGATATTGATACAAATTCGTTTCAAATGAGACATATTGCAGTCAAATACACAAGTGCAAGCGTTAAATTTCGAATACCACCGGAATTTCTTTATACTTAAGAGTTATAAGCATCCATAAAATATGTTCCGATATTGCTATAAATTCGTTTCAAATGAGACATACTGCTGTCAAATACGCAAATGCAAGCCTTAAATGCAAATACCAGAGGAATTTATTTCTAGTAAAAAGTTATATGCCTTCATAAAATATGTTCAGATATTGATACAAATTCGTTTCAAATGATACATACTGCTGTCATATATGCAAATGCAAGCGTTAAATTTCAAATACCAGTGGAATTTATTTCTACTAAAGAGTTATAGGCATACATAAAATATGTTCTGATATTGATACAAATTCGTTTCAGATGAGACATATTGCAGTCAAATTCGCAAATGCAAGCGCTAAAATGCAAATACCAGAGGAATTTATTTTTAGTAAAACGTTATAGTCCTCCATAAAATATGTTCGTATATTGATACAAATTCGTTTCAAATGAGACATACTGCTGTCATATACGCAAATGCAAGCGTTAAATTTCAAATACCGGCAAAATTTATTTCTACTAAGGAGTTATAAGCATCCATAAAATATGTGCTGATATTGATAAAAATTCGTTTCAAATGAGACATATTGCTGTCAAATGCGCAAATGCAAGCGGTAAATGCAAATACCAGAGGAATTTATTTTTAGTAACAAGTTATAGGCCTCCATAAAATATGTTCAGATATTGATACAAATTCGTTTTAAATGAGACATACTGCTGTCAAATACGCAAATGCAAGCCTTAAATGCAAATACCAGTGGAATTTATTTCTAGTAAAAAGTTATAGGCCTTCATACTCAGATATTCATACAAATTCGTTTCAAATGAGACATACTGCTGTCATATACGCAAATGCAAGCATTAAATTTCAAATACAGGCGGAATTTATTTCTACTAAGGAGTTAGAAGCATCAATAAAATTTGTTCCGATATTGATACAAATTCGTTTCAAATGAGACATACTGCTGCCAAATACGCAAATGCAAGCAGTAAATGCAAATACCAGAGGAATTTGTTTCTAGTAACAAGTTATAGGCCTCCGTAAAATATGTTCAAATATTGATACAAATTCGTTTCAAATGAGACATATTACAGTCAAATACACTAATGCAAGAGTTAAAATGCAAATACCAGAGGAATTTATTTCCTTTAACAAGTTGTAGACCTCCATAAAATATGTTCAGATAATTGATACAAATTCGTTTCAAATGAGACATACTGCTGTCACATACGCAAATGCAAGCGTTAAATATCAAATACCGGCGGAATTTATTCCTACTACAGAGTTATAAGCATCCTTAAAATATGTTAAGTTATTGATACAAATTCCTTTCAAATGAGACATGTTGCTGTCAAATATGGAAATGCAAGCGTTAAAATGCAAATACCAGAGGAATTTATTTCTAGTAACAAGTTATAGGCCTCCATAAAATATGTTCAGATATTGATACAAATTCGTTTCAAATGAGACATACTGCTGTCATATACGCAAATGTAAGCGTTAAATTTCAAATACCGACGGAATTTATTGGTACTACAGAGTTATAAGCATCCATAAAATATGTTAAGATATTGATAAAAATTCGTTTCAAATGAGACATTCTGCAGTCAAATATGGAAATGCAAGTGTTAAAATGCAAATACCGAGGAATTTATTTCTAGAAACATGTTATAAACCTCCATAAAATATGTTCAGATATTGATACAAATTCGTTTCAAATGAGACATACTGCTGTCATATACGCAAATGCAAGCGTTAAATTTCAACTACCGGCGGAATTTATTTCTACTAAAGAGTTATAGGCATCCAAAAAATATGTTCAGATATTGATACAAATTCGTTTCAAGTGAAACATATTGCAATCAAATACACAAATGCAAGCGTAAAAATGTAAATACCAGAGGAATTTAATTCTAGTAACAAGTTATAGGCCTCCATAAAATCAAACCGTCGAGCCCTGATGACCATTGGATTGCCTACAGCAGATATAAAGAATATGAAAACAAAAAGTCAAACAAGGGATGCCTGGTAACAAGACTGCGGTGCCACCCAGCACATGACAGCCCGACGAGAATGGCTCTCTCAACTAGTGGAGCTGGATGAACCTCTGAGCATCTCAATCGATGATTCAACGACCCTAGATGGCGTTGGAGTTGGAACCGTGAAGCTGGAAGCTTTCAAAGGCCAGATTTGGGAACCAGTCTCACTTGAAGACGTCGTATACGTACCCAAACTTGACTTTAACTTATTTTCAGTTGGACAGACATTAGATAAGGGCTATCTACAGCAGGCGAACAGTGAATAGTCGGAGTTCAAGACTGCAGATGGACAAGTTGCCATCCTAGCACAACGTGAGGGAAGCCTCTACAGTATGATGCTCAGTCGAGAACGTACGGAAACGTGCTTGGCAGCTACGTCAATCCGAGTCTGGCACGAAAGACTCGCACACCAAAATATCAAATATGTGAGGAACGCCCTAAGGAGAAGATGAATTGAATATGTCGACGACTGGGATGATTACGTCTGCGAAGGCTGTTTATATGGAAAACAGCATCGGATATCACATCCCGCAAATCTAAAGACAACGCAAGCACCACTAGACTTAGTCCTATTAGACATGGGAGAAATTAATATACCGTCGCTAGGAGGATCCAAGTAGTTTTTGCTCTTCAAGGACGATCATACTCACTACAGAACAGTCTACTTCATGAAAACGAGGGATGAAGCGGCCAAGAAACTGGAGGCGTACATCAAATTGGTCGAAAACCAATTTGGCAGGAACATAAAATGTCTGAGGTGCGACAAACGAAAAGAGATAAAAAATTCTAACACGCAGAAGCTACTTGAAGAAATGGGAACATTTCACACATTCTCAAATCCATACTCTCCGGAACAAAATGGGAGAATTGAGCGTGAGATGAGAACGGTTGTGTAATCTGCACGCTCAGCTATACACGCAAAAGGCCTAGACGAAAGACTATGGACCGAGGATATCAATTATGCAGTATTTACAATAAACCAAACTGGGACAAGCACCGTCGAAGGAAAAAGTCCTGCAGAATTTTGGTTTGGTCGCAAGTTGGACGTGAATAAGCTACGAATCTTCGGCTGCGAATGTTTTGTGTTAACTCCGGAACACAAAAGAAGCAAGTTGGATCCTAAGTAAAAAAAAAGGAATATTTGTCGGATACGATGTCGACTCGCCATGTTTTAGAATCTATATGCCACAAAAACGCGATATCATCAGCTCGGAAAATATCATCTTCAACGAAAACAAGAATCAAACACGACAGAGAACGGAAATCGAAACTCAAATGCAACGAGATACAACGAATGAGGAATCTCATGTGTCAGAAGAAGAAAAAGACGAGAGCGAAGAGATATTTTACGAAAGCTAAAGCAGATCAGACTCACCACAAAGAGGGTCACCACAGCAGCAGACAACAAGGAGAGCCCTACGAGATCGAACAACCCTGACACGACCAGCCAAATATTCGGACTATATCATGGGATATCTGCGAGGCAGAAACAGCACACACAGAAAAAAAAGATTTGAAAAATCTCCTAAAACTCTAGATAATTTATCTAATGTTCGTCATTGATTTTCAGCCTTCTAATTACAATAGTTGATTTATCTAATTAGGAATAGTCAACTCATCTAATATATACATATACCATATTATCTACTTAACTAGTCAAATTATATAATAGAAATAGTTAGTTTATCGAATGATGATTTGTTATTTTAGCAAAAACAGTACGTAAATTAACTATTTAGTTTAGATGAATAAACTAAAAATAACAGAAAATTTATCTATTTAAAATAGATACAAAATCCTTTTATATATTTAAATTGTCTAATGTTATTAGATACTTTAAATAATTGGAATATATTAATCAACTAATAATGTTAGATGTTTTCAATATAAATAAATATATGAATTATCTAATTATATTGGTTTATAAAATAATCTAAAACATATAAATTTAGTAAAAAAATTTATTTAAATAATAAAAAATTACATAATAGTTACATATACTGTTACAAAAATGGTGGTTTAACTTAATTATATGTGCACAATAATTAATTTTTTTACAACATCTGGAACGAAACCTTACAAATGCATCTGACGAGGTTCGTTCGGATTTCTAATAGAAATTGGAAGGGACTCAACCCAGCTTTGAACTGCATTTACTTCTCTTGTGGCTAATGTGTTTCAAAACCCTAAAATGGATTAGTTTCATTAATTATATACATAAATATATAGTACATAAATATATAAAAACGTGTCAGAATCCTTTATTTTGACAAACATTCTTAGGTTATATTTTATCGCAAAATCAACTTTAACTTACCTTTGAAATCAGGTATCAGGGCATCTAACATCCAAAGAATAAGAAGTCGTTCCCACTCACTAATGCCTTGACCCTCACTCATTATGTTCAAAATATGTTTGGTGCACAGACAACGCGAGTATGATATATATGTTGCACAATATTATTACATTGTAGTTTACTAAACTACACAGTTAAATAAGCAACGTATTCAAATTGATCTAATTCTTTAGATATATTATCTATTTGCATTAGGTAAAACCACCAATAATATTCAACTCACTCATTCCTTCTTTATCAGTTCCATATATTTTAAATAGCCGAATCATCAACAACTATAGACGAATCATCAAATTTTCAGTATTTGAAACAACTATATATATTAGCTGAAAGACCATTTTAATTTGTTCTCAGAAACATATATTTTAAGTAGATAAAACATCTATATTTTTAGTTGCACAGCAAAAACGAACATTAGATAATTGATCTATTTTGTAGAATAGCCAACTAAAGTTTTAAATGCTCTAATTTTTTAGGGAAAACAGCTAATGTATTAGGTCAAATAACTATTGTTTTATTTGAACGACCTATATTTTTAACTAAAAATATCATATATTCTTCATTAGATAATTCATCTATTCAACTTTAGTTGTTCTAACTAATATTATAGATATTTTAGCTAATGTAAAAACAACTAATTGCAATTAGTCAAATTCTCTAAAGTTTTTCTTTCTGTGCAGTCTTGATAGGAGAAGTACAGGATATTTCCGTGACTGCCGCATTGAAGGACTCGAAGTGGTATCGTGCAATGAAGGAAGAGTTTAACTCTCTGATTGAAATGAAGACTTGGAAGCTCGTCGACTGTCCAGCATATGTCAAGCCACTTTCATGCAGGTGGGTGCTACGTGAGAAGACAAATGGTAATTTTAAGCTCGACTGGTGGCCAGAGGATTTGAACAGAAGGAAGGCATTGATTTCTCAGAGACCGTTAGCCCTGTAGCTCGTCATGCGTCAATCAGATTACTTCTGAGCTACGCAGCATCGGAGAAGCTCAATCTCGTATCTTTTGTGATTGTCAATTATTTAAGTCGTCACTGCTCAAAACCGATGACAAGTCATTGGAAAAAGTAAAGCGCATATTCCAGTACCTGAGAGGAACGGTAAATTTAAATCAGTTTCGGAAGAGATGAAGAAATCGTAGCATACACGGACTCAGACTTTGGAGGAGATCCCGAATCCCTGAACTCAACAAGTGGAGTTCTCATTATGAGAGCATATAGAAATCCCTCGGAAACACATAAAGCAACATATTGGCAAAACTGTATCACTCTGTCACGTCAACAGTGCCAATCAAATTGCTGACATTCTTACAAAACCGCTAGGTAAAATTTTTTTTGTAAATCTACGAAACAATATAGCTAAGGAGGAGTGTTGAGGTTAACTATCTTGATCATAGAATTAACTGTTTGTTATATTTTTGGCTACCTGTGCGACGGCATTCAATTTTTTAATAGTCTAAATAATAAAATCATTGTCATTGTAATTATTTTTTGTATCTGTGTAAGTCGAGTGTAATTTCCTGTGCATTAAAATAAAGAACTTTGAAAAAGTTTGTAAAAACAGTCTCTTTATTCAACCCTCAATTTCTGGGAACATGCTACATTACCAACACAACTAAACGTCCAGTGTAAGCTCCATGGAACCCGCCATCTTTGCTAAACGTTTTACAACCGATTTAACGTTGAAATTCATCTCCCCATACTCTCTGGTTAGATCACTGAACATAGTTCAAAGAAACACGCCTCTTTATTATTAGAAAAATGTGAGAACGTGGTTATGGGCAGAAAAAGTGGCGTGTCACGGCGGGCGGGAAATACGATTGCGTGGTTCTGAAAAATTTTCTGTGAAAAGTCCCATGTTATTCTTATGGAGAAATACACAATTTTTGAAATGCAGAATAAACCCATTAACAATTTTTTAGTAGCATAATTATTGGTCTGAGCATAAAGATGGATAGTTAAAGTGTCAGCTACTATTAAAAATTACCAGGGCCCGTCCATAATTACAGATTTATAGCTATTGTATTTTTGCGTTTGATAATATTTTGTTGTTCTATTTGCCCGTTTTGTTTCTTTAATTAAATTCTGTTCGTTTATAAATTTAAATTCATATTCTATATGTAGATCTTTGATCGAACTTTAAGAATCCCCTTTACTATTGCTGTCGCTGATTTATTTTAATTTATTGATATGCGGACTTGAATTGTAAACACTCGAGAAAGAATTTAGTGTGCAAGTTAATATGTACGTTTCCCTGAAAAAGAAGGCGGGAAACCACTGGATAAACCATATTGTCTACGAATTGAGTTATTTTACGTCCAACCATAAATAATATATTTTATAGAATATTATCTCGGGAACCTAACTACAACGCACGCATTTGTGTTTGTTATTTTAAGGAGAGCTTAGAGAAAATGGTACCACAATCATTCCTTGGATTCAATGCAAGAAGGCTGCTTGTGAAACATCCAGACGTTTACATTATCACGTTTTACATTAATTTGTTACTGTGAAATTAAATATAATATGTAGCTAATATAATTATTCTTTTATAAATAAACAAAGTTTTAGTAGTAAACACAATTTCTTTATTTCGATTTATTTATATTATATAATATTTATTTTATAGTGCAAATATTTGAAACACTAAAAATAAAATTGATTTTTAATTAATCACAACAGATATATTGTAAATAGTTTTCACAATAAATTTTATAAAACCATCAGTATTGCAATTCTTCATCATAAATAACTTCCAATATGACGAGTATGTTTTTGAGCCATACTGAAGGAGATACTAATAAAACAACAGACAATAATATTAAAAGGGGTATCTTTAAAAAGACTGATTTCGATCCAAAAAGTATACTGAGAATATGAATTTAAATTTACAAACAAAAAGAATTTAAATTAAGAACCAAAATGTATACATTTCAATAAGCAAAATACGTTTTATTTAATACACGAAACGAACAAATAGAAGTAACAACTTCAACATTTCTGCGAATGTTAATGTCAGAGTGACAAATCAAGCAGTTAATCCGCTGCTTGATCAGTGAACATGAATATATCAAAAATAAATTATTTATAGGCCCATTTATTTATATTGATAACTAAATAAGGATATTATTTAATACTTATTGATTTTATATAAATTTTGATTTTTTCTATAGCAATTTCGGCGTTTTGGATTATAAATTAAATATTAATTTACATCAAAACATGTGTTTCTAAACGCATACATCGAAACTATCAGTCCCAGAAGTATAAAAAAGCGCCAAATTAGTATTTCAAATAGCAATAAATGTTTAATTATGGCTGGACCCCGGTAATTTTTAATAGTAACTAACACTTTAACTATCTAGCTTTATGCTAAGACTTATGATCATGCTACTAAAAATGTGTTAGTGGGTTTATTTTGCATTTAAAAAAGTGTATTTCTCCATAAGAATAACATGAGACTTTTCACAAAAAAAATTTTCGATCCACGTAATCGTATTTCCCGCCCGCCGTGACAAGCCACTTTTTCTGCCCATTGTCTGAAGGACATGCGTAGCCTATCACGAATGAACTGCGGCGTGGCAGAGCGCAGTGATGCCAACGCAATACATTAAGAAAAACATAGCCAAACATTATTTGACATATCTAAGTGATTGATGCACGCTATGTCGACTCCAATAGAACGAGTGGTACAAAGCTCTGTCTCTTTTTTTTGAAAAGGTTCCTTCCCCGTACACATAGCGCTGCTGTGCCTCAGATGAGGTTACTTCTGCGCGTGCGTCAATCATAAACGTCAGTCCACGCTATGTCGACTCCAATAGAACGAGTGGTACAAAGCTCTGTCTCTTTTTTTTGAAAAGGTTCTTTCCCCGTACACATAGCGCTGCTGTGCCTCAGATGAGGTTACTTCTGCGCGTGCGTCAATCATAAACGTCAGTCGCAGTTTTAAACTTGACGAAGTTGTTTACATAAACAGGTTACCAGTTTTAATTTATTTGTGACTTTATCGAAGTTATTGTTGTATATCATGCCGACCTTTGTTGTGTTCCCGGTTGTGATTTTGTGTGTCTCGTCACCCGCCACAGATTACCTTTATACGAGCCGGAGATTTCTAATAAATGAGTTGAACGTATTGCAAAACCTAAATTTGTAAGCTATGATGATTTATACATATATGAATCATTTCGTATATGTAGTGTTCATTTTATCGAAGAATGTAAAAATTCTGGGACTAAAAGACTGAAAAAGTACTCAGTACCGTCAATAAAATTGCCAGGTAATATTAAATAATTATGTTGAATACATGGTATCTATCTATTCATATATATTGAAAATTTACTACATTTATATGTTATTTAAGACAGATATATCAATTTGTAATTTGTAGGATTCCATGAAGAACTTTTCTTATCTTCTGCTGCACTTTCCACGCGAGGTAAGCTAGGTTATGTTATAGCCGAAATAATCAGTAGTGTCACTAACTCGATTATCACTAGTGCATTCGTTATGTTTGTTTCCTGTGTTCGTACTGTGAGGGCGAGTCCAAATAGCCTCAAGCCGTTGTTTCTTAGCATTAACAATATTGCAATTGCTGTGATGACATTCCATATGTAAAGTCTATTAAAATCTCTATGGTACCTCAATAATGGCCAGTCCAGCGGTGCGTTTTGTATACTTGTCCACTCAATTTAGTCTGACATTCCACTAATGGATGGTAAATTCAAATGTGTTATCTGACTAGTCTAATTATGATTTAAACATTCAGATAGATTGTTGTATGTTGGTATATTTTGTGCGTATAGTGGATTTAGTTTGAATGATTTCATGTTCGACCAGGTTCCTGGGAGTACGTGTACTATTCCGAATGTCATACTGTCTTCTCCACATGGAATTTTTCTTGGGATAATCTGTTTATCGTTCACGTTACAAGGCAACTGAATTTGTAACGATCCTGGTTGATTTATATGTTTCCTTGATGCTTCTTATCTCCTTTGGGCAACGTATCTTGGTATTATTTTGCAGGTGAGTTATCACGTATGTGTCAGAAGATTCTTAGATTAATATTTAATAAAACTATGTATTTCTTTTCAGATTCTTAAATTAATATTTTATTCAACTCTATTTCTTTTCAGATCCTTAAATTAATAATATTTTTACACTATGTATAATAATTTTTTATATTTACTAATAAATAAGTATTATAATACATATATATATAATCTCAGTTTTTTTTTAATATTCATTATTTTACTCAATTTTTGGTGATGGATTACAATATAATTAGAGCGATTTTTAGTGAAGACCACAATATTCTGAATCATAAATAGAGAAGCGAGAACAACGTCTTTGTATAAATTGATATACTAAGAGCGTTATTTTCGCATCTCTATTCATGATTCAGAGTGTTGTGGTCTTCACTAAAAACCGCTCCAATTTTTATGCAACCTGCACTGCATGTGGAATTCATATTTCCCGCCATCTATTAGTTCAATTTCCATACGCCAAAATATACTCTTACAGCGCTTCTTTAAGGAGTCGACGATCTATTAGTGAATGGATTGATGGTTAACCAAACAATTGTATTCTAACAGTATCGATGATTTTCTTTAATTTTTTTAAATTGGTGATGCCTAATAATATGTCAAATTGATCGTGAAAGTTGAGCAAGTGGTATTTTAATTGTAAATAATTTTCGATGAAATCAAATACTATTGATATGGGAACATGTGTACTATGGGTGCTTTCTAACAAGGGAACTTTGTCCAACAGAGTCAGACATTTTCAAACACTGTGTTGATTGCTAGTTGGAACACTTTAGGAGTTACGTATTCTACCCAATCGAGTGCGCCAAAGTCATTTATCCCTAGATCCTGACAAATTCAATAAGTGACAGCACCGTTAGTATAACCTCTGTATATCGTATTAATAATGAATTATATTAATCAAATTCAAGGTGTGCAATTTAATTAAAGGACGGATTGCGGATAGTAGGACTTGCTGTAAATGGGGTAAATTTTAAAAATATTGCAAAATTACCATTATATACCTCTCAAAGACTTAATATTAGGCCGCGGAAGCACATTTTTATGTATTTTTATAGAGAAGAAACAACATTTTATGCAAAAAACGTGTAAAATTTATGGAAATGTCATGTAATTATGATGCGCCATTATTTAGTTTGGCAATTAACTTTGACAGGCCTGATTTTTAACCTTCATAGGCGGCGACTATGCTACATTAAGGGGGGGCAGTAATTTCCTGATATATTTTTTGAAAAGCATTCTAAATTTTGGTCATTTTATTGATAAATTGCACTTTGCAATTGACACCACAACTATTTCGTGTTATTTTTAAAAAACTTACTACCACACCTGGTTCTTACCCTAATTGATGGTAAGGAGTCTCTTAATTTTGGTTACTTTCATGGCGAATCACGCTTTGCAATTCACACCGCAACTGTTTACTGTTATTTTTAAAAAACTTACTACCACACCTGATTCCTACCTTAATTAATGATAAACAGTTTCTTAATTTTGGTCATTTTATTGATGAATTGCACTTTGCAATTGACACCTCAACTGCTACCTCTTATTTTAAAAAAACTTACTACCACACCTGATTCTTACCCAAATTGATGATAAACAGTCTCTTAATTTTGATCACTTTCATGGGGAATCACACTTTGCAATTCACACCACAACCGTTTCCTGTTATTTTTAAAAAACTTACTAAAAAACCTGATTCTTACCCTAATTGATGATAAACAGTCTCTTAAATTTGGTCACTTTCATGGTGAATCACACTTTGCAATTCACATCACAAATAAGAGTTGTGTAGGTCACAATTAAGATTTGCCCCCCGTTAACCAGTGTAGTGAACGCCCATGAAGTGTTAGTACTATTTTTTGCCACTTGAAACAAGAATGGTGCTAGAAATCATTGTGACAGTTCATTTATGGCAGCATATCATGTTGATATTTTTGTTAAAAAGCACATAAAAAAGGGCTTCCGCGCCCTAAATTAATATTTTTAAGAAAGGTAAAACATTAATATAACATTATTTTCAGGTTAAATTGATTTTCAAGCAAGTCCTATTATCTGTACTCTACCCTAATTAAATATTTAACACATTTGTTACAGATGAATAAAAACGAAATATTGTTCCACTTATTACAAAAACCAGGTTTGAGTGATGACAGTAGTACTAGTAGCAGTTCCGATGATAGTTCGGAGATTTCTATTTCATCTGCCAACAGCGACCATGACGTTGATTTATTATATTTCCCTCTTATGCAGTACTTAGCAAATAATAACAGGAGACATCGTGTTGATAATTATCTAGAAATTATCGATTTGTGGACAGATGCAGAATATAAAGAACATTTGCGGTTATCACGGGGGACTGCATTACGGTTAGTTGGTATTGAACATATATTAATTATATAATATAATTAAAAAAACTTAATAATTAAAATGAATAAAATTAATGTTGATATTTCAGATGAACTTGAACAATTGGATTGTATTCCGTCGCACATATTTCGAATAAGGCCTATTACAGCAAAATTGAGTTTCCATATATTTCTCTGGTTTATGGCGAATACCGAACCTTTGCGAACCATGTCTGACGGATTTGACGTTTCCATTTCATCTGTATTTCAAGACAACGTGGATATTAAGCAAGTTAAACGAGGTGATCAGGTGGCCACAAGGAAATCGCATTTTCAGAGTGTGTGAATAGTTCCGCGCAAAGAATGGCATTGAAAGTGTTCTAGGAGCAACATTGGAAGTGGTTCCATGCGCAAAACGACTTCTTTCTTTTGATGGACCAGGTGTTGCTTCAGTTCCACTAGCCTGAATAGTGCATCCATGCCGACCTTGTCTCTCTGGAGTAATTGGTGTTGCATTTTTATTGGAACTTGCTCTTCTTGGAGTGGCGTTTAGGAGCGAACTCCTTATTTTTGATGGACCAGGTGTTTCTTCAGTTCCACTAGCCTGAATTGTGCATCCATGCTGACCTTGTCTCTCTGGAGTAATTGGTGTTGCATTTTTATTGGAACTTGCTCTTCTTGGAGTGGCGTTTAGGAGCGAACTCCTTATTTTTGATGGACCAGGTGTTGCTTCAGTTCCACTAGCCTGAATAGTGCATCTATGCCGACCTTGTCTCTCTGGAGTAATTGGTGTTGCATTTTTATTGGAACTTGCTCTTCTTGGAGTGGCGTTTAGGAGCGAACTCCTTAATGTTGATGGACCAGGTGTTGCTTCAGTTCCACTAGCCTGAATAGTGCATCCATGCCGACCTTGTCTCTCTGGAGTAATTGGTGTTGCATTTTTATTGGAACTTGCTCTTCTTGGAGTGGCGTTTAGGAGCGAACTCCTTATTTTTGATGGACCAGGTGTTGCTTCAGTTCCACTAGCCTGAATAGTGCATCCATGCCGACCTTGTCTCTCTGGAGTAATTGGTGTTGCATTTTTATTGGAACTTGCTCTTCTTGGAGTGGCGTTTAGGAGCGAACTCCTTATTTTTGATGGACCAGGTGTTTCTTCAGTTCCACTAGCCTGAATTGTGCATCCATGCTGACCTTGTCTCTCTGGAGTAATTGGTGTTGCATTTTTATGGAACTTGCTCTTCTTGGAGTGGCGTTTAGGAGCGAACTCCTTATTTTTGATGGACCAGGTGTTGCTTCAGTTCCACTAGCCTGAATAGTGCATCTATGCCGACCTTGTCTCTCTGGAGTAATTGGTGTTGCATTTTTATTGGAACTTGCTCTTCTTGGAGTGGCGTTTAGGAGCGAACTCCTTAATGTTGATGGACCAGGTGTTGCTTCAGTTCCACTAGCCTGAATAGTGCATCCATGCCGACCTTGTCTCTCTGGAGTAATTGGTGTTGCATTTTTATTGGAACTTGCTCTTCTTGGAGTGGCGTTTAGGAGCGAACTCCTTATTTTTGATGGACCAGGTGTTGCTTCAGTTCCACTAGCCTGAATAGTGCATCCATGCCGACCTTGTCTCTCTGGAGTAATTGGTGTTGCATTTTTATTGGAACTTGCTCTTCTTGGAGTGGCGTTTAGGAGCGAACTCCTTATTTTTGATGGACCAGGTGTTGCTCCAGTTCCACTAGCCTGAATAGTGCATCCTTGCCGACCTTGTCTTTCTGGAGTAATTGGTGTTGCATTTTTATTGGAACTTGCTCTTTATGAAGTGGCATTTAGGACCGAAATTGTTGATATTGTATGGGCAGCAACCGCATTCCTCTGCTTTCCAAATATTTCATCCAGATTATCGAAGTACTCAAATTCAATCGAGCCTCTGCCTGATTTGTTGTTGCAGAGTTTATCCTTCTTTATCATTGCACACATTTTCCACTTTATCTGCTCGGCGGACATTTACATCGTACAAAATTTTTAATATTTGTTTATAATTTATTTATATATATATATATATATATATATATATATATATATATATATATATATATATATATATATATATATATATATATATAAATTATGTTTTGCAACTTGCGGATATCGTTACAAGCTTGATTCTCATAGAGAGACTGTCTAATCTAGGTGTCACATATCCTGATTATGTCTCGTGGAAAGTTTACAACTAACTCTAGACTCAGCATTTTTATATGTGGTCGGATTATATTATTTATATATAACTTAACTTTTTTCAGAACGTTAATGCCTTTTTAAAAATTAAGATTTTATTTGAAAAGTATAACTTCTTAATACAACCCATAAATCATAACTAAACTATTTTACATAATAACCCTACTTCTAATAAAAATGATGACTATTCTAATTCTATTTATTACTAACAACGAAAGGGAGAGAAACTGTTATGCTAAGCATAATATCTTAACGTAGCACTGTAACTCCTCCATCCTCAGAAAGGAAGCCCCTTCTGGTATTTCCGAGTCTTCTTGTTTTTTACGCAGTTCGGATTTCGATGGTATCTTAACCCTTGTATTACGACGTAGATTGTTAATTTTACTTTGTCGAAACCATTTAATTATGAAGTAGGACCCGAGGATAATTATTGCAATGTACAATAATATAAGTTGAATAGTTGAAATTGGATTAATTTTTATATCACCGAGTGTAAGTGGGTTTAATTTAATCGAAAAGTTAGAGATTTTGCTATTTTTTAGTTCGAAGTTTAATTTGGGTAATATGATGGGTTTTCCTTGCACTTTGTCCATAAATTGTAGTGTTTGTTCTTTAAATTTTTATCATTATTTGCCAAGTATGCGCCGGACAGAGATTCAATGTTAATTCCTTCGGAGCATTTGATAGTGATTTTTTCTTCTTTTGGGAGTATGGCTATATATTGGTTGATATTCAGAACTACTTCGAAGTGGTTATCTTTGATTTCCAATTTTGTGCAGTGGCATTGTTTCGAATTTTGCTCGTTGCGAACTTTTTCTTCGCATGTTGTGTTATGGTGGGCATAGAATTTATTTGGACACTGATATATTTTGCTTTGAATACACATATCACTCAGAGGTATAGTATCAGTATTAGATTTTAGAATGTATCTGATATTGGGTATAATAGTTACAAATTCTGAATCGTACTTCGTGGGGATTGAATACAGGTAGAAAAGTTCAAAATCAATTTCGAAATTAATGGGAATTGATATAAAATAATTTATTTGTAATGGTTCGATTTTGCAATGTACTTTTAATAGAGATTCGTAATTTAGTATGTTTTCTTCATTTGGTTCATAAGGTAATTGACCTTTATAGTGTGTTGAGATTTTCGTTAGTTCTGCTAGTAATTCCTCTGCATGTATTATACTTGGATGTAGGGTTCTTAATCTACAAAATGTTACAGAGTTTTCAATATCTTGCAAAATGTTCAAAATTGTGTTATAGAGTATAATTAACTGATCGTAAAGATTTTTTGCAAAGAAAATATCTTGGATATGCATATCATTTATTATTTCCGTTAATTGTATAATTTTTGACTTTAGAATTAATTCGTTATGTTGTATTTCTAAGATTGTACTATTAAAATTTTTTATTGTTTGCAGGTTTAAGGAGTAAGCTAACTTTAATTGGTTTTCCATATTATCCTCGTTATGTTGCATGTGTTCTAATATTTGATTATATTTTTTGCCATCTTCTGCATCAAGATTGCCAGTGATAAATTTAAAAATTGACCCTAATCCGTCTATAAGCCCTCTTTTATTTCTAGAAGAATGTGAGTGGATTCTTAGGTTGTTTATTTTATTATTAATGTTAGTCCGAATGAATTCAAGGATTTTGTCGTAATTGTGAAGTTCTTCCATATATTGTGTATTATTTGCAATTGTTAATTTAAGATTTTCGAATTGACTGTTTAGATTATCATACTGTTCAAAGAGAGGTTTTAGGTTGTAGTAGTGAATAAATGTGTGTGTTGATTTTTCAAGTTTAGCGGGACCCAAACTGATAGGTAGTATTCCTAAGTTTTCGGTTATATTCCTGATGATTGATCCACGTCCGATCGTGAACAACCTGGAAGAATTTTAAAAGAATAAGTCTTTTTCCTTGGTCTTTTTACTTTCTTATACGCAGTATAAGTAAGTATTGTAATCATGAAAAATTTCGATCTCGAGATTTCAACGGAAATATACGTTTTGACCTTCCCTGAATCGATTTCAACTATTTTTGGAATGACGTCCGTCTGTGTGTGTGTGTGTGTGTGTGTATGTTCTCTACAGCCTAAACGGTTGAAGCTAAAATTATGAAACTTTAAACATAAGATTTGCATATGCCTGAGGTGTGCACCTCCTATTTTTGAAAAAAAGTTTCAAAGTGGAAGTGCCGGTTTACTCTTGTCATTTTTTGCAGTTTCTGCAATTACGCAAAAATGGTTACCGCTACAGAAAATTTTCTTGAACAAAAATTAAAGGTATATATATTTTGCACAACTTTTGTTTGAAATATTTTTCCAAATAGAGTACTGGTTTCAAAATAAATTTCTGACATTTTATAATGTTTCTAAGAAATATATTTACTGTAAAAGCGATCTAAAGGTTAGAACAAATATTATAAATTAGAAAAATAAGATAACTACGATTTGGTTTAACCCATATGCGTATAAGAAAGTTCGGTGCATGAGACTGCAGATATTTTATAAAGATTTGTTCAGGAATTTGGGGCAATTCTTCTCGAGTTTCGTTAATTTTTCCTATAAGTTTCGTTTTGTATTGTTCTATTTTGTTGTTAATTGTTTGGTATAGTAGTTTTGTTTTATTTCTGTGACTTTCAATGTAGTTATTAATAAGTTGTTTGTTAATGTCTATGTTGAATGGAGATTTGGTTTCTAAATGACCATATGTTATTTCGCAGGGTTTCAATTTAGTAACTGATTGTGTGGTGTTGTTATAAGCCAATAGTGCATAATTTACTTTCATTTCTATAGGTTCTTTATTGTATTTTGGTTGGTTGTTAAATAATCTAATGTGTTCTATTAATCGCTTAATGCACACCTCCGTGACATATACGGGCAACGTTTACCGACAGAATTGTGCACCTCCGTGAACGTCACGGTCACTGTAATTTTATATGTCAAAAAATATTACAGCTTCGTTAATATAGAGATATAATTTGCCAAATATTTTAAGTCCGTATCTGTCACGTTGGATGGTAGGTTATTGCCATTTTAGCAATTTTCGTTTGCTTATGCTAGATGTTTATGACTCACATTATCCTGGGACTCTGCGAAGTACCTTGTTCTAAAATTTACCATGCACAATTAAGTTACTAATAAAAAAAAAATTTTTTGCATAAATTAGTTAAAGTAAGCATAAATAATAATTATTTGCAAAAAAAAGATTTTGTTTTGTACCTAAATCGATTAAAGAAACGTGCATTATGGGGTTAATGTAGAGTGGAAACGTTCGATGATACCGTTTGACTCAGGGTGTTGTGAACTGATGAAATGTATATTTTTAATGTAACAAACGCGCGTCTTATGAGAACTTGCACGCGTTTGGCTCCCTCTTAACTATGTGCGTGTAGTGATGTTTCTTCTTATACTCACCTGGTGGTTGGTTTTTAGATGAAGTCTTCTAATACACACTTCAAGGTCCAAACTGGGGTTAGCTCGTTAGAGATTAAATTGGTTTAACAATATATAACAATTTAATTCAAAACAATAAAAATATAACAAATATGATAACGAAAATGGATATACAAAAAGATACTGAATAAAGCTTAAGTTACTTACTGACAAAATAATACTCGCTAATCGCAATCTGAACTGAGACCTCGATGTCAAGCGACATCGCGGTTTTATACTCAATTTTGACCCAAATTCAAATGGCCGATATTGTAAACAAATCCCGACCTAGCAACATTTCGTTAAATGCGGAAGGCACAATTTTATGCAACTAGTTGCATTTTCTAATGGCGAATTACCTAGCTCAGCCAAACTGAACTAGGTCGGTACGCAACTAGCTTGATTTGCTACATTAAATTCATGTCCATTATCAGATATGATTTGTTCGGGGATACCATGATGTGTAAAATATTTAATATATTATATATATATATATATATATATATATATATATATATATATATATATATATATATATATATTTCATCATATATATATATATATATATATATATATATATATATATATATATATATATATATATATAATATATATATATATATATATATATATATATATATATATATATATATATATATATATAAATATATATATATATATATATATATATATATATATATTTATATATATATATTTATATATATATATATATATATATATATATATATATATATATATATATATATATATTAAATATTTTACACATCATGGTATCCCCGAACAAATCAAATCTGATAATGGACAGTCGTGTAGTAGATGCCAGAGTGAGCGGACGTTCGTTACGTGAGCTCTGTGCGTATACATTTTATTTGTAAACAAATAAAATTCGTGTCGAAACTTAGGTTTTTTCTTGTTCGTTTGTGTTTATTTTGCTGTGTATGGTGTTGTTTTGGTGGTTTATCGACTGATTTCATTCGGTTTTAGCTCAAATCGATTGAATATTGTTCTTTTTTCGTAGTTTTGGCTACATTTTCTTATTTTCAGGTGGGTTTTATTACTTTCTTTCGTTTTAGTTAATAGTCCGCGTTGGCGGACGGGGTGTTCGACGGAGGGGGTAACCCCTCCGTTACATTAAATCCTGCGAAAAAGCAGAAGGTGATGAGCCAGTTGACGGTGGAACAATCTCTGACTCTGGTCATTAAGAAAAAAGATGGGTCTGATTTTTTCAAGGTCAGCCCATTTTTAATCAGTAAACAATTGTACAGTTTGGCTGGCGAGGTTCAATCCTCAAAAAAAAAAAATAATTAAAGATGGTCTGCTTGTTGAAACGAAAACAGCCAAGCAAGCAACTCGGTTGCTACAAACCACTACTTGCTCTGATTTTCCAGTTGAGGTGTCATCTCACTCGACCCTCAATACCGTCAAGGGCATGATTACTTGTCGCGATTTACTTAATTGCACAAGCGATGAGCTTTGTTCAGAGCTTAAATCACAAGGAGTTTCTGAAGGTAGGCGGATAACCCGCAAGGTCAATGGCGTAGTGGAGAACACTGCGTCTATAATCGTTTCTTTTTCTCTGCATAAGTTGCCATCTAAAATACGGGTAGCCATGTACAGTTTACCTGTCAGGCCTTACATCCCCAATCCTATGCGTTGCTTCAATTGCAAAAAGTTTGGGCACAGTTCAAAGTATTGCAAGGACACAAAAATCTGTATCTGTGATAAAGCACCCAACGAGGAGAAGCGCTGTACCGATCCGGTAAAGTGCGTTAATTGTGGAGAAAGCCACCTGGCTTTGTCAAAAAATTTAAAGAAGAGTATACTATTATGAAACACAAAACTCTAAACAATTGTAGTTTTCCTGAAGCTAGAGCTTTTGTGCGTCAGAACTCTGCAGTTCCGACACTTAGCCTTGCCAAGGTTGCTCCAGCTAAACCTGCTACTTCTGCTACCTCTGTTAACGACATTGCTGCTCTTCTTTTACCTGAAATCAAAAAAATGATTATAGAGGCGATCTCCACTAATATGGGCGCCATCATTAACGCTGTTCTTTCTAATACCTGTACAACAACCAGTAACACTACAATGCCGCCACTCCCTATTGTTCCAGTACCTGTTTTACCAGGTACATCGCATTCTCTGAATAAAGTGCTTTCTTCAAATATTATGCCATCTCCTGCTCCTGTTCTGTCAGGACAGGATAAATATCTTTCTTTCTGCGACTCAGAGTCAAGCGCTATTATTATTCAACTTCTCTCTATCCACTTGCACTGAAACTCCCAAGGTTGTTAAATACCATCATTGACAACCAAGGGCCTGTTTTATCGAGAATTTTTACCAACATCCCTCCATGGGCATCTCTTTCTTTAACGACAAATCTACAGCTGACCAACTTGCCAAAAGATTCTACTCCTAACGCCATATACTTGATTGAATTCTTCATTCAATTGCAACAGTACACAGACTTTCAACAAATATACTGATGTCTCCAAGACAGCCTCCGGTACAGGCTGCGATTTTGTGACTGATGGCGTATTCCAGTCGTTCACATTGTCACCCATATGCTCAGTATACACTGCTGAGTTATATGTAGAGTCCGGATTTATATGCGACAAAAAAATCGAAAAAAGGTTCTTATATGCTGTTAAAATATACTAATATATGCAATGACATTTCTTAAATATTGATTATGTATGCGGTAAAAAGAATGATACAAATAAGAACAGAAAATTTATACGTTTGCAAAATGTATATTTAATTTAATTTTTAAATGTTAGGATTACAGTAAATTACTAATAATTGGTTGAGGTTTTCCATGGTAAAATTATGTCGTTTGTCCGTAAGGACGTTTTTGTACATTGAAAATGAGCGCTCGACATCACAAGAAGTAATCGGTGCGTATTTCATCGATGCTATGGCTGAAGGGTCCATATCATAAATGTCCTCAGTTTGTCCCTTTAAAATCCCACAAATCTTCTTCATTTTTTCGTATCCCGGGTTTCGAAGCAATACCTTCTCAAACTTTCTCACTACTTTCTCACCTATAGCGCCTGGAATTAGTTTCAAATTTTAGCTACCTTTTATATAATTTTCAATGCATCATTTAATGGCATCTGGGCACTTTCCAACTCTTTAATTGCAGATGATAAGATGGAAAAATGAGCTTTAATAAAGGCTAATTGTTGCCAAACATTCCTGTCTGAAACACATTCTTTCAAAGCTTTAAGAGCTACTGATTTCTCATCAAATTCAAGAAAACAATTTTTTATTTGTTCAAAATTATTTGCATAGAATACAGCAGCATCAATCCATGTTCCCCATCTTGTAATAATAGGCTCAGGTGGTAAAGGTAGATCAGGAGCTATTTCTTTATAACGTTGCACTCGCAAGGGCGCTTTTAGGAATGCTTTTTTGTCATTGTTGATTAGTTTATCGATAATAGGATATTCTAACCGTACTAATTCAGCTAGCCTATTTAACGCATGAGCCATGCAGGTAAAGTGTATCATATGAGGGTAGAATATATGTAAGGCTTGCCCTGCTTTAATCATGTAACTTCTTGCAGCATCAGATAACATTAACTTAATGTTTTCTGATTTTACTGGATTCGGCGAATACAAAAGAGTTAAACTGTCGTTTATAAAACGAGCGACCGTCGAATGGTTAGTTTTTTCTAATGCTGCAGTATTTATCTAGAAGCTATGATGATCAAACTGATGGAGCGCATGGACACCATGCTAAATCTCCTCACTACCCTTGTGGCTAAAATGAAATAATGCCCCAGCTCCTAAAAATCGCTCTCTGGAACGCCAATGGTCTTGGACAACACAGCCAAGAAGTAAAAATATTTATAGCAGAACACAACATAGATGTGATGCTCATTTCCGAAACTCACTTTACAAATAAGACGTATCTGAAGATACCAGGATACTCAATATACAATACTAAACACCCAGATGGTACTGCCCATGGAGGCACTGCCGTAATCATCCGACAGCAAATTAAACACCATGAACTAAATAAATACCAGCACGAACACCTCCAAGCTACTAGCATTGTAATTAACGAAGAGACAACAGGACCTCTAACTATCGCAGCTGTCTACTGTCCACCTAGACACACAATTAACAAAGCACAATTTAAAGACTTTTATAACACTTTGGGGTCTAGATTTATAGCTGGAGGTGACTACAATGCGAAACATCCCTACTGGGGTTCACGACTGACCACCCCTAAAGGTAGACAACTATACCAAGCAATGCAAGAGAATAATCTACATCATTTATCTACTGGCCAACCTACATACTGGCCTAGCGACAGAAGAAAAGTTCCGGATCTCATAGACTTTTGTGTAGTAAAAGGCGTGTCATCACATTATCTAAATGCCGAAAGTTGCTTAGATCTATCATCGGACCACTCTCCAGTCATAATTACTGTAAATAGGCAAATAACAATAAAACAAAAACCTCCATCACTCATTAGTAAAAAAACAGACTGGCACACATTCAGAAATCTGCTGGACAACAAGCTTTCACTCGAAATTTCACTCAAAACCGAACACGAAATAGACGAAGCCATAGAATTCCTAAATGACGCAATACAAAAATCAGCATGGGGCGCAACACCGGTACAAAACGCCAATCAAAAAACGAGAAAATTGTCCAAAAATCGTTAGGGACATCGTCGCTGAAAAACGGAAGCTACGCAAACAATGGCAAATAACAAGATCACCACAGGACAAAACAAAACTTAACCAGGCAATAAAAGCAGTCAAAAAGTTACTAAGCAACCTGCGAAATAAATCTGTCGAAGAATACTTACAAAATCTCACTCCGTCAGCATACACAGACTATTCTCTCTGGCGAGCAACAAAAAAGCTCAAACAACCGGAACAGTCAAATCCACCCTTACTCCTAGCAAATGGTAGCTGGGCCAGAACCGATCAGTCAAAAGCGAACACATTTGCGCAACATTTATCATCAGTATTCCAACCCTTTCCTAGTGAAATTTCGGTAGAAGAAGAACAAGAAATCCTGCAGTACCTAGAGACCCCCCTACAACTCTGCTTGCCTATAGTCAAATTAAAAACTAGTGAAATAAAAAACGCTATAACAAATCTTGACCCCAAAAAAGCTTCAGGATATGACCTAATAACAGGAAGGATTCTGCAAGAACTTTCTTCTAAAGGAATCAAGCTGATAACAATGATCTGTAACTCAGTTCTTAGATTAGAATACTTTCCCTCTCAGTGGAAAGTAGCCCAAATTATCCTTATACCCAAGCCAGGAAAACCACCACAAGAAGTAAGCTCCTACAGACCCATCAGTCTCCTTCCTATAATCTCCAAACTTTTCGAAAAGTTATTGCTTAAGCGCCTAAAGCCAGTTCTAGAAGAAAAAGACATAATTCCAAACCACCAATTTGGATTTCGTTCGCAACACGCAACGATTGAACAAATCCACAGAGTCGTGAACGAAATACGCAAAAATTTAGAAGAGAAAAAATACTGCTCGGCTGCCTTCTTAGATATAAGTCAAGCTTTCGATAAAGTCTGGCACACCGGGCTATTGTTTAAAATTAAAAGAATCCTACCACATAATTACTACCAAATCCTCAAATCATACCTTTCCAACAGATATTTCTATATTAAATATAAAGATGAACAAACCAGACTCTACCCAATAGAATCCAGTGTCCCACAAGGTAGTGTACTAGGACCCATACTATATCTCCTATACACAGCCGACCTGCCAACATCTGAAACAACATTCATCGCAACATTCGCCGATGATACAGCAATACTTGCCTCTCACGAAGATCACAACGTGGCCATCTGGATATCTTCAGGCACATCTGAACAAAATTCAACTATGGTTAACAAAATGGAGAATTAGGGCAAATGAAACCAAATCTACCCATGTCACATTTACGATGAGAAAAGAAACCTGTCCTCCTGTGACACTGTATGGCAAGCCCCTCCCACAGACAGAAGAAGCGAAATATCTAGGCATGCACTTAGATCGTCGTTTAACATGGAAAAAACACATTTGGACAAAAAGAAAACAACTTGGCCTGAAATTCAGTCGCATGTACTGGCTAATAGGCCGCAAATCTCAACTCTCTACAGAAAACAAAATTCTTCTTTACAAGACTATCCTCAAACCAGTCTGGACGTACGGAATCCAACTATGGGGTACCGCCAGTAACTCTAACATTGAAATCCTGCAGAGATTTCAGTCCAAAATCTAGAATAAGAAGAGGACTATCACAGGATAGCACCCTCTACATGCCAATGTATTTTTTGTACATCTTACTATAAGTTTTACTGAATGTCAGTTATTAAGACAGATTGTAAATAAAAATGGGTTATAAAAAAAAAAAAAAAAAAAGTATTTATCAAGTAAGATACTGGAATATTTAAATCGCTTAATATTCCTACACGTATATTTGCAATATAACGACCACAAACGTCTGTCGTTTCATCGACTATAAAATAAATGTTTTTATTGCAAATCTTATCTTTAATAATATTGAGACGTTCCTGGTAGCATTTTTTTAAATAATTTTTTCGAAGTGTTAATTCATTGGGTATGCGACGATTGCAATATTTTTCCAAAAACGCACGAAACGCCGGTTGCTCTAATTTGTTCCAAGGTATATGTTTTGATGTTGCGGGTTTTCTCGTCGATAAAAAGTTGGGATTGTTTAAAACACACACTGCTCTTTGACACTAAATGATTTTATTTAAGAACAGATATATTTTAAAAAGTATATACACATATTTTACAACATAAAACTTTGATTGTTAACAAAACTAACGTAAAGTCTCACGCACTAAATTAAAGTATATTTGATTGAACCATGGTATTGCATAATTCGAAAAAAAAAACCTTTTTCCGAATCTAACTCATGCTGAGAGCCACCAGTTGACATGGAAATAAAAGACTGACTAAGATTACCATCCGATTTAGTTTCTGATTCTTTGTGCAATTTTGTTGACAAGTGTTGGTCAATTTGATATTTTTGATTTGATGAAACCTTAATCAATAAATCAACAATGGGCAATTATAACATTATAACCATTCAATTACGACTTACCTGCTTTGAGCAAGCGTTGCAGAAAACAACTTTTCCATCGGTAGTTAAATACTTATGCAGATACTTTAATCCACTTTTGAAGCATGTCTCGATTTGATGTTCCCACTTTCGGCATGATCACTTGATTGTTCACTACTCACTACCTACTTGGAGTCACACGTCACACTACTCTGAGTCGGCGTTATATCTATTTGAGGGATTCCCCGAGTTCCACACTTATTTAACAATACAATGTTTCTGCTTAACCAGGACCGTAATAATAATTTTGACAAACAAAATTAAATAACTATATGCCGTTATATGCAGTTATATGCTGTTATATGCAGTTACATGCGGTAATATGCGGTTATATGCAATTATATGGACAATAGATATTTATGCGGTAAAAAAATCAAAATAATAAGTTATATGCGAAATAAAACTTTGTATTTAGTTCACTTTCTTAGGGATTCGTGTAAACACTATTCAACAGCTTCATATGGTTAAACCAACAGAACATGTAAAGAATTATAAATCTGGACTCTAGTTATATGGTATTCTCTACAGTCTTCGACACTCCCGTCAAGCTATCGATGAGCAACGTCACCTGCTCATCTGCACCGATTCCCTGAGTTCGATCTTAAGCATCGGTAGCAGAATCTCTACAGATCCAACCGTTTTGGACATCCGTGGAGAAATCGATAGATTACGGGAGCTAGAGAGAGATGTCGTTCTCATGTGGATACCCGGACATGCTGGGATACCCGGTAATCACTGTGCGGACCGAGCTGCTCTTGGAGCAGCCAATGGCAACTACATTGTCCGTCATCCCTTGAGCGCCGATGATGTGTTGAGGTCTGTGGCTGTGCATTGTCTGAAGTTAAGGCAGGAGAAGTGGAATGCATCTACTAGCAAATTGCGACGTGTGAAGGTGTCAGTGGAGCGCTGGATATCACCAATCCGCTTAACAAGGTGTTTGCAAGTGGTCATCTCTCTTTTTAGAATAAGCCATACTTGTCTCACACAATTGCATCTTTTACTAGGAGAACAACCACCGCTCTGCTCCATTTGTAACACTAGGCTCACTCTCGAACATATTTTCGAGCAGTGTCCTAGTTACAAATTTAATCGTCGCAATGCAGGTATTGAGGGTCCCATGCGTATTTCTTTAAGCAATAATGCAACAAGCATTGGTAAAGTGCTCTTATTTCTCCGGGTAGCTGATTTGCTTACACAAATCTGAAACGGTTCTCTTCTTTTCGCTCCATAAATGTTAATACTCCAATTATCATTTCTTTTCGTTTTTCTCTACACTATATATCAGCCAGGGCTGTGGGTTTTGTGGTTTCTATAAAAGATTTCAGTTCTTGACTGGTGTCTGCACATTCCAACCGTGCAATGTTCTTTCGCACATGTGAAAGTATACCGTTTTTCTTAAGGTTTTATTTAAGCTAAAGCTGATGTTTTTTTTTCTCAATTGATACATTCTTTTAATTTTTGTAAGTTATTAATCATGTATTTATTTCCCCTTTTATTTTCTCTCGTTACATAGAATCCGGTTTTCCTCTGCATATACTATTTTTCAATTTCACTTGCACAAGCGGTAATGACCATAGTCGATCCGCAATTTAAATAAAATAATATATATATATATATATATATATATATATATATATATATATATATATATATATATATATATATGTATATATATATATATATATAAATATATATATATATATATATATATATATATATATATATATATATATATATAAAATAAATCAACGACTCGGAGAGTTTGGTTTTTAAAAATTTATTTTAAATTTAAGCTAAGTATACAATGTCTCGATCCTTTGAGAGTTCTGCACAATCTAACTATGTTACTTATTTCTGTCTAACAGCTAAAGTGTTTTGTTACGGATGTTTCAGGTTTATGGAAAAGTACCGTGTGACTGATATATTGCTGATACTGCAGATTTGTTGATTATATAATTCCTCCACTACCAGATGAAAGAATACCTGTTGTATTTTCAATTGGTATTGTTTCAATGGTGATTACTTTATCTTTTCTTATTTTAGGTTTACATATTTTCCTTATGATTATTGAATACATTTGTTTTATGAATAGTATTACAAGTATTACAAATATTACATAAAGTAAAATATCATAGAATATTGAATGTGGTTCTGTTAAAGAAGTTTCTTTTAAATGCATTATTTCTTGCCGAGGTACTTTAACTGTTTCTAAACTTTTTATGTTCAGTGTTCTATTGATGACTAATTTGTTTTTATTATTATCGATATTTAAATTTATTACTTTGTGAAAGTTAATTTTCATGTAAAATCTTTGTTTGTTAATTAAGCAATTTTGTATTGAGTAAATAACAGAAATTTCTTTCTCTTGTATTTCGTTTCCACATTCAATGTTCATTAATTCCTTATTAGGTAAATAGAGGTATACAATATTTGAATTGGGAATTGGAATTATTTCGTTATGATAAAGGAGTTTAATATATTTGCAATTGTTATTATTTCTATTAAAATACATGTTTTCTAAACATTTGTCTGGTAATGCGTTTCCTTGAGTACATATGTGTAAATTATCTTCTACTAGTGTACATTTATTTAAATAGTTGATTTGTACATTTGTTTTTGAATAATATCCTTTTAGTATGTTTAAAGTTACATAATTATTTTCGTGTGTAGTAGGAACTGGTGTAAATTGTAAGAGTTCGGTTTCCAAAAGAGGGATAGGAATGTCGATCAATATGTTGAGAACGAGTTTTTCATATTTACAATAGGTTTTAACTAATTGTTGATTTTGCCAGTTTTTTATTATTAGGTTTTTAAGATCATCCGGTAGTAGTTTATTGATTTCTACTTTTATTTCCTCTCTAGGTAATATACCAAAATAGAGCGTGTTTGTTTCGCAAAAGGCAAAAGTTGTTTCGATTTCGTTAAGGACACTTATTAAATTTGTTGCGGTGAATACTAATTGTGTAATAATATTTTCTAAATATAGCATATCGGTATTATCTATGATTTTGCCAACAATGCTTTCCAGTTCGTTAATTTTGGTTTGGATCATCTCATTATTATTGTTTATTTTATCTATTTGCTTATTGAAGTAATTTGAAATATTATTGAATACAATAACCTGGTTAAGATTATCTTGGAGTATATTTTGATTTTCGTGTATTGATTTTAGTGCATTGTCGTATTTTTGTTCGTCTGTATAGTCTAAATTTCCGGTAATGCTTTTAACAATAGAACCTAGTCCGTTTATTAGTCCACGTTTTTCTTTACTATTGTCATTCAAAAGAATTTGTATTTTATTATTAATTATGTCCAAGAAGTTCTCTAGCATTATGAAGTTATTATACAAATATTTAATTTGTTTGTCTTTATATTTTGTAGTTATTTCTGACTTAACTTTATTATAATGTAGCGTGAGATTACTATATGATTCTTTAATTTTATTTAGTTTAAGATTAACTTAGATATACTTATTGTTAGTGGAAATTAGGGCCTTTCCTAATTTTAAGATGTTGATTCCGGGATTGTCTCTTTCGTCTTTATATCGTACCAATTTTGTTTATCTAAACCGGATCCTATTTTAGGCATATTGATAGAATTAATATTATTTTGAAGTAAATATTCTCTCAATTGTTTCAGGCAAGTTTCTATATCTTTTAAATTTGGTTTGTCATAGTAATTATTTTTTGTTATTAAATGAATAATCGGTTTTGGTGACATTTGAATAGCGATTTTTCCTTGAATTTTGATTTTGTCTAGGTTACTTGTTGTTTCAAATTTTTCATTAATTTGTTTAGCGAAACCTTGATTCATTTTAAAATCTTTAGATATACAGTGTGTTATGAGTTCTGGGTGATCGAAAATGTTTGTGTCTAAGTAATTTATTGTAAAAGAATTTGGAATTCTGGACAAGTAATCTGCGACATAATTTTGTTTATCTTTTTGGTATTCAATATCATAGTTATATTCAGATAATTTGAGTTTCCATCTTATTAATTTGTTAATTTGAGAATTTACTTCATCTTTATAAATTATAGGGTATTTATAAGATCTTTGATATACGGGTGTTTCGTCTAACGTATTAATTTTATGTTTGATTTTATTAGTGAAGGTGAGATTTTGCTTTTCAGAAATAGTTAAATCTTGAAATTCTTTTATTAATTTATTTAAGTGGTTCTTTTCTATATCGTTGAGATGTTCTGTTCTGAGATTTAGTTTTTCGCAAGTTTCGTGAAAATTTAATTCCAAATTATTTTGGTGGAAGTAACTAAATTTTAATTTATGTTTATTTAATAAACTAATCGTTTCATTAGGGTAGTCTATGATTGCTCGTAATAATTTTAAACCAGAATTACCTATTACAATATTAAAGTCTTTGTGAAATTCATAAATGTGACATTTTAATTTTATATTAAATAATTCTGCAAAAGTATAATAATTTCCGTGAGAGATAGCGTTGGCTGTTTGTATTTGAAAATATTCGGGATATTTTTTGAATTTATTTTTGTTTTCGTCTACAAATTTTTGACTTATAAAATTTTCAGATGATCCGGTGTCTATTAAGATTCGGCAATTTTTGAATTGAATAAATGGTAATTTCGAGGTATAGTTGGCTAAGGATTCAAATTTTCTTGCGGGAGTATGCAAAAATTTTCATTGTCTATTTCTGGTTCTGTGTTACTATATTCGAAATTTTCATTATCTGTTTGTTCACCGTTTTCTAATTCAATTTCGTGAGTGAGTTCGTTATCATGTTCGAGTAATTGCAAGTCTTCTCGAATTCTTTTTATTTGTGGTCGAAATGTATTTGTACTAATCGACATAGGTTGTGGATAATTGTTTCTTTGTTGTTGTGAATAGTTAGGTTTTGGTTTAAAATTTGGACTTGGGAAACTTTGGGGTTGAGAGTATCGAATCATTGGAGATCGATGCGATGTTTGGTATTGGGTGTTCGGTTTGTATGTGGGTGCTGGTGGATTAATTTTTGGTTTTACAAAATGATTTTTACTTATATTTGTGTGAATATATTGGAAGTCATTATTTATTAGACTCTGAACGTCACTTAATGATTTTGGGTTTCTGGCCGCAAGTTGGCTTCTGTATGGTTCTTTACAATTAATTATGAAGTTATGAGCAGCGTACGTTGTCATAAATATTTCTAAATTTTCGAACCCGGTACCAAAGTTTAATTTTAATAAGCCCATGAGTCTGTTAAAGATGTCTTCGTATTTATATAGATATGCGAAAATATCTTCATTAGATTTTTGCTCTAAATAGGATAATTCAGTTAAGAAGTGAACTTCATTTCTTTTATCTCCATATTCTCCAACTAATAAATTTTTTAAGGAAGTCCAGTCAGTGTAAGTTTTAGTTGCTAATTTAGCGTTAGCTTCTCTAATAATTTTTTTTCGTATTGTATGAAGTATTATTCTTTTAGTAAGTTTGGATAAATTTTGTTTATTTATAATTTCGAGAATTTCGTCACAAATTGTGATGAAATGTGATAAAGTGCCCGTACTTCCATCATATTCGGGAATGATTTCAATTAATTCCTTAATATCGGATGGTATTTTAGGAATTGTATTGATTAGGGGTGGTTGAATTATTTGTGTAGGTGTGGCCATTGTCGTGTAGTGTTAGGCAATGACGTTAATATTTATGTGTTGAATAATATAATATGATTGTTGAAACAATATTATTTATTTATTTATTTATATATATATATTTTTTTTTTTGCTTGTATTGTTACGTGTAATATTATTAGACAGTGATTCGCTCAAGTTACGTTAATATATATCAGTGATTCGACTTCTTGCGTTAATTTAATCTAACAGTGATTCGTTCAACAATCAGTACAGCTTATGCAAAAATATATATGACTTACAGTAATATTAATATGAGATTGGTGGTGGCCAATTTCATGATTGGTTGTGGGTGTAGATTGATTGGTCTGATCGGATGAATGGTCTCGATGCAGCTGGTGTGTTGAGGTGCCGTTGATCGGGTTGCAGTTTCTGAACAGGATCGGGCGCCTCTAAGTTGACGACGATATGATTTGCCTTTCTTCGTCGGAGAGTTGTAGTAGAATCTTCTTTATTTGTGTCGATTGAGACACTGATAAAGTCAAAATCGTATTGTATTGATTTTGAGTAAGAAATCTTCAACGAATTGATCTCATCAAGAGTTTTAGTGAGATTTCGGATTTCTTGCACTCGGAGTCTTGCTTGTTCTTTTGATGCCGTATTTAACACTTAAAAGTGACGATTTTAACTTTTAAACGAAATAGAACTCGCGTTGAGATATTATTCGTAGTTAAAATCTTTTTGGCATCCTACCGACTGCGCCAAATAAATCAACGACTCGGAGAGTTTGGTTTTTAAAAATTTATTTTAAATTTAAGCTAAGTATACAATGTCTTGATTCTTTGAGAGTTCTGCACAATCTAACTATGTTACTTATTTCTGTCTAACAGCTAAAGTGTTTTGTTACGGATGTCTCAGGTTTATGGAAAAGTACCGAGTGACTGATATATTGCTGATACTGCAGATTTGTTGATTATATAATTTATATATATATATATATATATATATATATATATATATATATATATATATATATATATATATATATATTATTATATATATGTTAGGACTATTTAAATAACAACGCACATTTGTTATAGTTAAATATAGTTTTTGTTTTTATTTCCTCAACCTCGTTTCTACACCTTAACCGCCCTTCTTATCCTCTCTTCTTCTTCCTTTTTTCTCTCCACAGTTGGCAACAACGGATGTTACCCTTACAGCTCGTCCATCCTCACAGCAGGATCATCCTCGACTCCTGGTACGTCGTCGATTGTTCATTTTCCGATTGCAGGTATCCTTCGTTTTCCGGTTCATCTGCGTTTTCAGGCAATACGCACCATTTCTTCATTTTATCAGCAGCGAAAACGGAACTAAACGATCTCTGAGTGCGGGGAGCTCCTGGTACATCTTCTAGTAGATACCGGTCATGCCCTATGACAGCGGTAACAATATACGGACCTTTGTATTTTGGAGCAAGTTTCCTGGACTGTCGCGTTGCGGCCGTTTCTCGTTCAATAAGGACCAGATCTCCCTCACCGTATGGATGCGGTGGTTTTCGTCGGGAGTCAAATCTTACTTTTTGCTTTTCTTGATCGCGCTCTATCGCGTGTAGAGCAGCTTGTCGTAGATTTTCGATTGCAACTCCTTCGTTGTCAACCGATTGGTCGTCTTCGTCTAGTGCGAGCAATATTTTATTTTTCAACGCATTCCGTGGCGTAAAACTGTATAACAGTTCATGTGGCGATTTCCCCGTCGTTTTGTTAGCAAGACTATTTAATCCCCACTGTATTGAATGGAGGTTTTTATCCCAGCTTTTCTCGTCGTCGCTTGCCACTGTCGTAATTGCGGTCAGCAACGTACGATTGTATCTCTCGATTTGTCCATTTGCACGGGGCGTCGCTGTTGCGTTTTTTATATGCCGTATGTCGCTGGAAGAGCATAAATCTCTAAATTCTTTAGCAGTGAATGCCGTCCCTTGATCTGTCACGAGTTGGTGTGGTGGGCCGAATATACCGATAATCTCCTCCAAGAAGTCGCATGTTGGTTTTGCTTTCGTGGTTTTTACAGTCCTTAAGACAATAAATTTCGTGAAGGAATCTATACAGGCGAGTACGTACGTATTTCCCTTTGAACTAGATGGAAATGGTCCCAAATGGTCAATGTGGATGGTATGAAAGGGTATTGGAACTCGTTGCATATTATGCATGGTACCCTCCCTCTTTCCTCCCGGAATTTTGTGATACGCGCATTCAACACATGACGCAATGTAACTTTTTACGTATCGTCGCATTCTAGGAAACCAATAATGCTTCTGAAGGCCCAACAACGTTTTGTCGACGCCGTAGTGTCCTATGTCATCATGTTGACTTTTCACTATCCTCCACCGAATGCTTTGTGGTACTACCCATTTTTGCCCGTCTGTTTCTTTTCGGTAGATTCTCCCTTTTTCAAAACAATAATTTCTTTGCAACTGTTTTTCGTCAGCGTTTTGCGGTTGCCGTTGCAGAGCGTTGTAGATGAGTTGTAGCTTTGGATCCTGCCGTTGCATAGTTAGAAGCCAATCCTCGTTACCCACACGTAAGGTCATCATTTTCATATCCGCTATCTGTGGTTCTACTGGTTCTTCGTTTTGTTGTCGGCTGAGCGCATCAGCATGTTGCATTCCGCTTCCAGGGCGATATTCTACGTCGAAATCGTACTCCTGAAGACGTAACCACCATCTCGCGATTCTCGGCACAATATTTTTCTTGGTCATTGCTGTTTTAAGCGCACTGCAATCAGTCACGACCTTAAACCTTCTACCAAGTAGATACATTCTAAATCGATCTATCGACTCTACGACTTCCAAAGCTTCTAGTTCATAACTGTGATAGTTCATTTCGGTCAAACTCGTTTGTCGACTGTAATATGATAACGCTTTCAATCTTCCATCCTCTTCTTGCATGAGTATACCCGTTATTCCAAGATGACTTGCATCCGTATGCACCTCGTGTTTACAGTTTATATCAAACAACGTCAATATCGGTCGACTGGTTAACATCAACTTTACTGTTTCGAAGGCTTCTTGCTGTTTGATTCCCCACGTAAAAGTCGTTTCTTTTCTCGTAAGACTTGTAAGTGGCCTCACTATGGTAGCGAATTGGGGCACGAACCGTCTAAAGAAACTAACTAATCCTATGAACTGTCGAACCTCGTGGACGTTCGTTGGAGGTTTTAGTTGATCAATTGCGTTGGTTTTTCGATTTCCAGGTCGTATACCATTTTTGTCTATTTGATAGCCTAATTAGGCAACTTGCTCACCAAAGAATATGCATTTTCTCAATTTGATGGTCAGGCCCGCGTTTCTTATTATATCCAAGAATCGACATATTTTTTCGATTCCTTCGCCAACCGTTGTGCTGGGAATCAAGATGTCATCCATGTAAACCAATACATCACAAGGTCGAGTTCGTTGAACTATCTTGTTCATCATCCGGTTAAAAACAGCTGGTGCGTTTACTGGTCCAAACGGCATCTTCTGGAACTCGTAGTGTCCATCTTGTGTTGTAAATGCTGTGAGTTCCTTCGAATTTTCGTCCACAGCAATCTGGTAATACCCACTGGCGAGATCCAATGTAGTAAAGAATTGATTTCCAGCTAGCCGATCAAGTTGATCATCGATTGTCGGCATTGGGAAACTATCTTTCTTGCTGATTGAATTCAATTTTCTGTAGTCTATACAGAGACGTTCGTCGCCGGTCTTCTTTGCCACGTGTAAAGCGGGGCTTGCGTATTCCGATTTACTTTCACGAATAATGTCAGTGTCCAGTAGTTCTTGTATCATGTTACGTACGATTTCACGTTGTGCGTACGGCTGCCTATACGGTCTACAATTTACGGGTGTTACACTCGCATCTTTGAGCTCTATTTTGAATTTAACCAAATCGGTGGTTCCTAATTCTTGTAGATTCTGCGCGAAACAATCCCGATATTTGTTTATAATATCGCAAAGTTCCTGTTTCGTATCATTGTCTAATTTTTCATTTACTGGAACTTGTTCCAACATTATTGGTTCGACGTGATTCACCTTATAAATTTTCTTTGCTTCCAGATCTTCTGTGGTTGGTGTTGCTTTTGGGATCGTGTTGGCTTTAATTTTAAGTTCGTTGTTGCAACGGATGACCATTACGGTAGGTCTATCCAGCAAACTGCGTCCAACTATCATTGGTACATCTTGCGCTTCATTCGGAACGATTAATACCTCTATTTCTTCGCTGATTTCGTCGATTTTAATCAACAAGGTGCGTTTTCCGACGGTTATGCTCCGTCCTTCACCGAATCCTCTAAGTTCAACATGGTGCGATATGTATTTCACATCCAGTTTTTCGGCGTCTTGCTGTCGCAAAGTCACACAGTCGCTACCCATGTCCACGAATGCGATTGTTTCTTCTTCATCAATGTTGACTATCTTGTGGTATTCATCTGGTAGCGTCGTTATCGTTGTTGCAATTTTGTTTATCCTGGGATTCGCTGACGTGCTGGTTTCTGATTGTTGGTTCGGCCTTTGTGCACAACTATTTGCCAATTGACCCACTTTGTTACATTTAAAGCATCGTTTTCTTTTTTGGGGCATCGGACAATCCCTCGATATGTGACCGATATCTTCACAATTGTAGCATTTCGTTGTTTCGGTTGTGTGGTTTCCGCGAATTCCATCATGTTTTCGAAGCGGCGTTGTATAAGATTGAGTTTGCGTTTTGTATGGATCTCTACGCTGTTTTTCATGAATCATGGTGTCTTCGTACATCTTGATTTTCTTCAACAATTCTTGTGGCGACTTATGACTCATCACGGACAATGATTTGGTGAGTTTATGGTCACCGAATCCCGTAACAATGTACTTGATTAGCGCTTGATCGCTAATCTCACCACGTCGTCCAATAGCGATCATGTCATAAACGTCATCTTCATGACTTTCTTCTCGTTTTTTCTTTCGTTTCATCAATTCGATGTGTGTATCCGACTCGTATTTTGCATTCGGGAAGGCTTGAAGAAACTGTCGGCAGAACATTGGCCATGTTGTCGTGTATTCTGTTGACCCATCGTACCATACCCTGACGGCACCACGCAATTTTGAAATTGCATGTAAAACTGTAACTGCATCATCTCATTCATACGCGACAGACACACTGTCTACCTTTTTTATCCATTGTTGGGCTGTAATGCACGCAGGTTTTGATGGATTGAATTCCGGAATCATATCGATTACGTATCTTGAATCGGTCGTTGATCTAACGCTCGATTGTCGCCGAACCGAATTGTTCATCATTTCGCGTTCCCGTGCTAGCAGTTCTCGTTCACGTCGTAGTAACTCGCGTTCCCATTTCAGCAGTTCTCGTTCCTGCTGCGTAGCATTCATCGTCACATGAGTTTGAGGAACACCATTTACATTCGCATTTATCGATACGCTTGATTCATTTAGATTTGATTCGGGTTGTTCATTGCTCAATATATTGTTCACTTCTGCACTGTCGTCATGCATTTTTGTCGTATTTGTTTCGTTTTTCTTTTCGCACGTCAAATCTCGGTTATTTCAATCGCACTCGTATTTTCGACCACGTTCTTGCAAAAATGTCTGTTTTCGTTTTTCTGGATTACTTATCCCACTTCTGCATTGTTAGGACTATTTAAATAACAACGCACATTTGTTGTAGTTAAATATAGTTTTTGTCTTTATTTCCTTAACCTCGTTTCTACACCTTAACCGCCCTTCTTATCCACTCTTCTTCCTTTTTTCTCTCCACAGTTGGCAACAACGGATGTTACCCTGACATATATATATATATATATATATATATATATATATATATATATATATATATATATATATATATATTATATATATATATATATATATATATATAAATATATATATATATATATATATATATATATATATATATATATATATATATATATATATATATATATTGTAACGAAGCGTGAGCATGCGCTAGAGAGCAAGGCAGTCTGAGTCCGAATGCAGAATCAATTGGGTAAGCAAACAACTGTTATATAAGTCAGAGCTTCGGTTATTGTCCAGCCTGACCCCGTAGCTAGTTCCCGTAGTAGAACCGTGCCTTGGATTTGTCCGGCCCGGGTTGTAGAACTATAGGTGTCAGAGCTTCGGTTATTTCCAGCCTGACAGCGTAGTTATTTCCCGTAGTAGATCCGTGCCTTGGATTTGTCCGGTCGGATTTGTAGAACTGTAGATGTCAGAGCTTCGGTTATTTCCAGCCTGACACAGTAGTTATTTCCCGTAGTAGATCCGTGCCTTGGTTCCGTCCGGCCGGGTTTGTAGAACTATAGATGTCAGAGCTTCGGTTATTTCCAGCCTGACACCGTAGATATCTTCCGTAGTAGATCCGTGCCTTGGTTCCGTCCGGCCGGTGTTGTAACTTGTAGAAAGTCAGGGGAGTGGATAAGGTAGATCACCACTAGAGTGAAATTTCGTAGAACTGTAAATTACAAGTCGTTTGGTCGTCTAGCGACATCTGTACCCAATAATCAGAAATAAGGGGAGTGGATAAGGTAGATCACCACTAGAGTGAAATTTCGTAGAACTGTAAATTACAAGTCGTTTGGTCGTCTAGCGACATCTGTACCCAATAATCAGAAATAAAGAAAATAAACTAATGAATTCTGTGAGTGTATGTTAATCTCCACTATAGCTATCCGGACGACTGGCGCCCGAATTTATTTCAGAGCCAACTAGGTGACGCCCACGACGAAAGGGCATCACAATATATATATATATATATATATATATATATATATATATATATATATATATATATATATATATATATATATTAGTTGTCACTAAAAAAAACTAAAGTCCTCACTTGAATTCCAAATTCTTCCAGGCCGACTTCAATAGCATTCCACAATTTGCCCTTCTTTTTGGGATTATCCAACATCTCCTTCTTAGCGTCTTATAGGCTGAGAAGTCCCAACGTAGCAGCACGCGTCCACACTGCATATCAGAAAAAACAAGTAAGACAAAAACAAACAAATTTTGTATGTAGTGCGTGAATTATCATATATTTACTGCTTACATCGTTTGGACGTCGTTTTCCCGAGAAATTCGTTTTTCATGGTAGGTGAGAAAACATCTTTCTTTGCTATGAGTTCTACAAAAAATATATACATAATACAATTACAGAAATATATCAATATATTACAGAAAACACTTACCGTCAACGTTACCAATATTCTCTGTCGACACCGGTAGATCGTCACTACTAAAAAGTATATTGTTTTCATCCATATATACTTCTTTTTCAGCAAAACATTGGTGATGGGGAATTTCATCTAAAGATGAAATACCAGTTTTGCATTTTTTGCAGAAATATGGACCTGCAATTAAAATTAATATATATATATATATATATATAAAATTCGATTTTAAGGGATTTAAACAATAACTAAACAATATAATAAATATGTCAATATTACTTACCATTTACAAGAAAATGGGTAGTATCCATAGTATATTGAAATATATTAAACAAAAATCAATGTCGAAACTGCACTATGAATACAAGCCAAATATCAAACAGTATAAATATGGTTATGTTGTAATTTACGTGGGACGCAGTAGTACCACACATAAAACTATAGTTGGTATGCGACTTACTTACAGCACCGGACTTTGCCTTTTAGCTGTGTATGGCAGAGTCGAGTTGAGTCGTACTCTGGCGTAGTTGGAACGCAGGTATCATGCACTGTAACACAGTGTTAACTTTGTACCTAGCTGGAAAGCATCCTATATAATTCGCTTAATGTATCGGGTGGGGTAGTAATTTGAAACGGATCTTTCCTGATAAAGTTTGTATAATGCTTAAATGTAAAGATATTTTACTGCCCGTATCTACTAGAATTTTTAAATTATTTTAAATTCATTAATTCAAAATGTGGGGTGATTCTTGTGGCGAAGCTTGTGTTTCTAAAAAAGAGACTTCGGTTAAGTTTTCAACGGCATAAGAATCTTCTAATGGACTTTTCTCAATATCTGGTTCACAATTTTTAGTTTAGTCATTTTTAGGATTATAGCAATTATTTTCGCCAAAATAATTGATTTCGGGGGAATTTGTGTATTTTGTCTTTGGAAATTTGGGCGTTGGTTTGATGGTTTAGTTTGGTACATTTGAGTGTTTAGTGTGTGTGTGTGTAGGTTTAGGAAAGTTTTCTCTATTAGGAGGACCTCGGTTGTTCGAATTATAATAAATTATCTTGCTAGTACCCACATAACACATGGACAGCTGATGGATATTCTAGGGATATCCGTCATGGGATATTCATATCTCCGTCGGACATCCTATATCCCGATTCGACGTCCTATGGATATTCTGCGGACAGCCCAATGTCGCACATTGGTTCTTAATTTGAATGTCCTAAGGATGATTTAAGGGATATCCTTGGGATTACAGTTAGCCATTTTAAGGATACGATTAGGATTAGATATGTCTCTGATACGGATATCCCAGACGGATATATAGGAGATTATTTGTACTTAAAACGGATATCTGTTTTGGTTATTTAAAATAACAGACCATTCAAAATTAAACACATTTATTTAGAATATTCTATTAATATATGATAATAATGATAAATATCTTTAGTTATGGTATTTAGTTACCTTCCTTTGCCCTTTTAGCGTTTGCTCTCTCCTTACATCTTCGCAACCAATTCTTGACGCAAATTTCGACGTCTTTTTCCGTGGAAATTGGTATTGTCTTCTGAATAGCAACTAAATTATTGAAGCCAAGATTAGGTATTGTTGTAAAATATTTACACTGATTTAAATAATTGAAATCAGTCATACCTATTATAGCACGGGCCAAATTAAGATTATAAAATTTTTTCTTCCCTTTGGCACCTTCCCAACTATACATATTTCCAAAATTATATGTCATAAGTCGTTGCAAACTAGTTTTTGTCATTTCATTGGTAGTTCTTCCACCTATCTTGGATATATCAAACACCTATAAATGCAATTTATATAATAAAAATTAAATTTTCGAAAGTTATCTGTTAGCTGTTCCTGAATATGATCTATCTGTAACTGTATTGCATTCAGTTTTCTAAAAATTCTTCTTTGGAACTCTGTTGGATAAAATAATATATATATATATATATATATATATATATATATATATATATATATATATATATATATATATATATAATAATAATAATAATAATAATAAAAATGGCCATAACACTAGTACAGGGGATAAAAACTAATGAAGCATACCATATTCAGGAAGTTGTGTTGGCTTATTTCCATCACGTTCCATTGTGTTAGAAGTCTTTGACGTTGGAAGTTGCTCATTAGCATAACTAGTACTTTGAGGTGTTCTAATCAATTTTGCAGAGCGCGGTGTGACTGTATTAGAATCGATCTCTTTATCAAGTGCCCTACGATCTACGAGAAGATCAAAGTATTTAAATTAACCTAATGACTATTTAATACTCCTGATGTATCATTACCATTATTTTCTGTTAATGTATAACAGATTTGGGACGCTGATCTGTTCTCATTAGTAGAACTCGAGGTAAGAGTTGAATTAGGTATTTTTTCTGAACACGTAATAGTTGAAGAAGAACTTTGAGACATATTTTCTTTCCAAGTTGTACGCGAGTCAATTTCTTTATCAATTGTTCTGTGATCTAAGAATAGTATTTATAATTTTATTATAGAAAATGTATAAAAATTAACGATATACTTCTATTAATATCCTGTACTATGGTAGATATTTGTGATCGATGCAGATTAACAAGACTAGATCTTGGAATTTTTACAGCTCCTTTGGTATGCGGTATAATAGGCTTTGAATTTTCCTTTATATTTTCATCAGGGTCCGTTTCTATTTCTGAAATCTCATGATTAATTAGTGAATAAAAGGAATATTATTATTAACATATCGAACCAATATTATTTACCACTAGAACTAAGAAAGACATCTGATGTACCGCTGCCAGAAGAATCTGAAGAAATGGCGGATTTTTTTGTTTTGAATTTAATAACCGATCCTTTTCGAAATTTGTCTAAATCTGATGACAGATCCGACGTATTTTCAGCTTTTGCTGCTTTGTTTCTGGTTTTTGCCATGTAATCTACAACATTAACATGAATTACCAATGGAATTAAACGCAAATGTTTATTATTAGTAAATAATTGCGTACAGCACCCTTAGATTTACCATAAATTTTACCTTTGCCAAGTAACCTACATTTGTGCTTCATCCAGTCATGTTCAGGTTTATGACACGATTGTATTAATTTTTTCAGGTGAAAACTCTGCACTCCTTCTGGCCAGAAACATTCCGTTCCATTATTTATTACCCAATTGTTTGGGCAAGCTTGGACGGCGTTTTCATCAAAAAAATGAACTACTACCCATTGCTTTTTTTCCATGCTAGTTATTTCTGCAAAAGTTCAACGTGTACGTAAAAATAACTGGCGTGCTTTTAGGTTATGCATGTTATAAACTTAATTTGTATACACGTCGACGGCAACCTGTTACGATGATATACCTTTTATGGTATACTGAGTGGTTAGCGTTCCAATCTGACAGTTCTCAAACATAACCTCAATTCACGTCACAAAAATGATATAAAACCTGTATTTTTGAAAGAATCACCAGATGATATGTCAATATTTATTAATTTAAAATATTAAACAAGTCGAAAAACGGAGGAGTATATATATATATATATATATATATATATATATATATATATATATATATATATATAGCAGCATACTTATACTAATAAAAATATCCAACGAAGGTAGTTGCCCATAAAATTAGGGCATGGTACAGGTCAGGGGTACGGGGGGTATCAACCCCCCAGCCCATAACGAACAAGGGAGCAACCCCTTAACTCACAGACCATATTAAAAAGCACCCGCTAACGAATTGCCAGAGTGGTACGCTAATCCCTTAGTACTACCCTATTTTATAAATGAATATAATATATTACCTGCATTCATATGACCAAGTTTCAAACGTAACAGCACTTAAACGGATAACCACACAAAGATACTGACAGATCGGCAGATGCATAAATGGAAATATAGACTGACATAGACAAAGAACAAAATGGATCAGGCATCTAATCCGGTCCGCAATATATTAGACCAAATGTAGCAATGGAAACACAATAAAATAATTTTTGTACTTCACTCTAACATATTTAGTGATTACATTATCAAAATTCCAAATTGGAAGTGTACTTAAATTACTTTACACAATGTATATTCTAATCTGATGACTTACAGGGCTTATGATAAAAATCCGCAACATTGCGATATTTTCTACCAATAATTACTATACACCCTTCATTGTTCGTAGCGAAATTTTCAATAACATCTATATCACCATTATTCAAACCACAACAGTTGTTACCATTGCTAGTATTTAATACGAATTGCTCTGTAACAACTTCCTTGTACTGTGGCAAATAACAGCCAGGTAGAAGAGGACCGGCATTATGTTCTTTTTTAAAATGTATCTTAGATTTAGCATCTAATGGAATATGTCTTGATATATTTGACTCTGCTAACCGGCGAATAATTTGCGGCAGTGGTTGATTCGATTTTCGCACTAGGTTTTTTAAATGTTGCATATAATTTTCGAAATTAAATGCGCTATAAGCGTCTAAATTACCAAATTTCAAGGCATCACTTGCTACATGAAGTAATCCATGAACATTGTGCGTTATATTATGAATTCCATAGATACTACCGAATTGTTTAACAAAATTCTTAAGTAAAGTGTTTGCATACTCTAAATATCTATTATAATATATTTTACTACATAATATAACCACAGCCACATGTAAAGTCAGAAAGTTTTCGTACATTTCTTTGCTTAATATTGATTTTAGAACTATTGGACCTGTATATAAGAGAAACGTACGAAATTCCGTGGCTTTCCAACGCTTAGCTTCCGTTAGAGAACGAGGTTTCCTAGAAAATTCTTTTGGAAAAAATTTCGTTTGTAAAATCAATTTTTTGGAAATATGATTGATTTCGTTACATGATAGTTTAATATGAGGCTTACCACACATCCAAAGATTTACAACTAATTTTTTCACAACACCCAAGCATATTAAATGCATATAATCAAGAGGAAAATCAAGGATTAAATCAAGGTTTGGTATTTCTTCTAAAGCTGATATTCCCAAGTGATGCTCTTCCTGTGTTTTCATTCTAAAACTATCATCGGTTCTAGCAGTATTATTTGTTAGAAGAAAACATACACGTCCGTTTAAATAAGATACGCATTCCTGAATGCATTTTGTACATGAGAAATATGCAGTGTGTCCTTTACAGTATGTCATAAAAGCTTTAGCAGGAGCATCGCATATGAACGCGGCAATTTTAAAAGACATGACTCTATTAGAAATACTGATTCCGTTGACAGTAAGTTCTTTTGCTTCTTCTATAAAATCTTTCATATATTCATTCGCGTTTTTAGGTTTCTCTTTGCCATGGTAAATTCCAATAACTTCAACATTCTGAGGACAGTTCACTAGTGAGCAAATAATAGGGTATATTTGACTACCGGAACTTTTAGACAATGGCAAACCGTCTATGTTAATGAAAATTTCAATCGAATAAACTTCTGTTGATATTTTCGAAATAAATTTCGGTACTGCAGTTAATATTCCTACATGACAATATGTTCCAGGATCAACTTTCTTGTAGACATCAATAGCTCGTGGTGTACGAAGAAGTGTTCTAGCATCAATTGGCAAAGTTGTAGATATATCATTTTCTTCTCGCAATATTTTCAATAAACCATTGAGCGCAATATGCGTAATGTTATATTTCAAAGCCCAAGATTGTAATCTTACATTTAAAATTTCTATAGGCTTGACAATTGTTTTGTAGCATATATCATCAGTAACTGATGAGTGTGCTTCAGCATCAAAATTTGTTTCAATTCTAAATTGATCAATATCGTTATTATGCGTATCTAAAACTGCGAGGACATATATATGTTATACCTCTACCAGAATTATTTCTAACAAAATAGGTAGCACTTACGGTTATCATATGTCAATTCTGCCGTTTCTTGCAAATTTTCCTCTGTTTCTTGCGACTTTTCATCAGCGAGAACTAAACCATGATCAACGAAATTGTCAAATCTCATGTCTTCGTTCATGCATTTGCTTAATTTTCTATAAAACTGTCTGCTTCAGTTCTTTAGACATTTTTTCTTTAGACATTTTCCTGCTATGTACAAAGATAAACTACGTATGTGTTATACGGCATACCAATGAATAAAAAGTCGGACATCTTTAAGTCCTATTTGGGATATTTTCCGAAGATTCAGTGGATATCCTAAAGCAGATCCAAAATAGCTCCTACAGGATATCCACAGATCATCACATTTTCTAAATGAAAGCGCGTCATAATTCTATAATCATTGTAGTATATATTTAAAAATAATTCAGTTTTCAAACTTGTATTACAAATGTTAACTGTAGGATATCATATACAGAGCTAGAGAATATCCAAAGAGATATCGGAATCCGGATATATAAGGATATGTAATTTCGAAAATCGTGTAGATATTATGGATATATCATACGTATCCATCAGATATCCATGACTGGATATCCTTTGGGGGATATTCTAGGACACATTTTGAATATCCATAGGAAATCCTGTGCTATGTGGGTAGTATGTTGCTGTAGGTGTTCTATCAAATGTGTAGCGATATTGTGGAGCTAAATGTGTGCTAATAGGTTTAAGCGGAGTAAATTATGTTTTGCGGATTTGGTCTTTGAGTATTTCTCTGAAAATTTGTAGAAATGCTTTTTTGAATCTCGGGCGTGTTTTCAAACTGAAAAACATTTGTAAGCATGCTTTATGCAGAATTTAGGTTGCTGGGGTTTTTTTGTCCTATAGGTTCTTTTAACCCATTTAAAAAAACTCTAAGAGCATAATTTATGAAATACGCAATTAAAATGGGTGCTTCATTATTATGGCCGTGCGTTGGAACATATGAGACTTGTGAATTTAAAATATGTTGCATTCTAGACATAGAAATCAAATACAGATTCTGTTTCATTTTGTTTCATCTCAGTCATTTCTATACATAGGGTATGACAGTCTCTTTTATTCGCGTCTGTGGTTAATAGACCGAGTTTAAAATCAGCCCCATATTTAACATAGTCTATTTATTCACATGGTAAAATAATAAAATAAAAGTATTATTTTAACAGTCTGACGCGAACATTTGTACGGGCTAGACGTGCGGTTCCTCGCTCATGCGAGTAATATTGCTTACATTGCAAATAGCTAATTACACATACCTCAATTTGTGTATTACTTAATTATGCAAACGCAGCAAATTTAAATCGCGAGTGTAATAGTTTTATTTTATATACGTAACTGGGTCACCATGAAAGGTGACCCAAAAACAGTTGCTAAAATTATACAAAGAACCGACGGAAAATATTCAATAATTCCACCAACAGGGAAGAAAGCTATACCAGCTGAATTAAAGAACTTGGGATTTATCCCACCAACGCCTCCTTTGCCATCCACCGAGCACGCACGAGCGAAGTCGGCCACTCAACTCTACGCACAGGCTTCAACATCTCACGCACTCCAACAAACGACCAGCATAATGGATACCGAAGGATCGCCCGCCTTCTCAAAAAGCGCAAAAATAGTAAGATCTCCCATTTTTACTAGGAAACTATCAAACTTCGAATCTAACATAGTACCACCAACACCCCCACCACGAGAGCAAATAGCAACCCCTACAGGAAGCCTAAATGAACAAGAAATCGCTTCGACCTTAAACACCCAGTCGATCTCGAAACCTGCAGTACTAGATAAAACTGAAGACAGCTGGACAGTTATCAATTCCAGAAAGAGCAAAAGATCCAGCCCGGAAGAAAATAGAAACGTAAGACAGAAAACCCTAACAGACTACTGGCTCAATGGACCAGAAACCTCAAATAAATTCGAAAAACTAAATGTAGAAGAATTAATTGAAGAAGATATTAGTCCTGAAATCATTAAACCTCCACCAATTTTCGTACACGGCATAGGAAACATAAAGCCTCTGACTGACCTCTTGAACCTCCACGCAAAAGACAATTACGTAATTAAGCTTATTGGAAGTTCGCAAGCAAAAATCCAACTGACCGAGCCTAGATTTTATCGCGTCATAACGAAAGAACTAGAAGAAAAGAAAACAGAATTCCATTCATTTCAACCAAAATCGGAAAGAAAATTCAAAGTTGTACTACGTGATCTGCACCACACTGTTGACATCGAAGAACTAAAGAAAGAAATACACTCATATGGACATAATGCATTAAATATATGGAACATTAAGCATAAAATAACAAAAGCCCCTCTACCTATGTTCTTTATTGAGTTGCAACAAAAGGACAATAATAAAGAAATTTACGACACTAAATACCTTATGCACTCGAAAATCAAATTTGAACCTCCACGCCAAAAAAGAGAAATACCTCAATGTACAAGATGCCAAAGATTTAATCATACAAAAAATTTCTGCAACCTTTCACCACGTTGCGTGAAGTGCACTGGTGATCATCTGACTAGAGACTGCCCCAAACAAGATAAAAGTACTGCCGCAACCTGCACCAACTGTGGAGGAAACCACCCAGCGAACTACAAAGGCTGTAGTGTCTTTAAAGAAATACAGTCACGTAAGTTCCCACCCCTTAGACAAAAACAGAATACAGTCAACCATAACATAACCGGAAATCCAACACAACCAGGCGTATCATACGCCCAAAAGACAAGAGCCAATGTCCAACAGACACAAGAAGAACATAACATACAACAAAATCTAAATCATATTTCCGACAAACAGCAAAATAGTAAACTAGAAGCTATGATGATCAAACTGATGGAGCGCATGGACACCATGCTAAATCTCCTCACTACCCTTGTGGCTAAAATGAAATAATGCTCCAGCTTCTAAAAATCGCTCTCTGGAACGCCAATGGTCTTGGACAACACAGCCAAGAAGTAAAAATATTTATAGCAGAACACAACATAGATGTGATGCTCATTTCCGAAACTCACTTTACAAATAAGACGTATCTGAAGATACCAGGATACTCAATATACAATACTAAACACCCAGATGGTACTGCCCATGGAGGCACTGCCGTAATCATCCGACAGCAAATTAAACACCATGAACTAAATAAATACCAGCACGAACACCTCCAAGTTACTAGCATTGTAATTAACGAAGAGACAACAGGACCTCTAACTATCGCAGCTGTCTACTGTCCACCTAGACACACAATTAACAAAGCACAATTTAAAGACTTTTATAACACTTTGGGGTCTAGATTTATAGCTGGAGGTGACTACAATGCGAAACATCCCTACTGGGGTTCACGACTGACCACCCCTAAAGGTAGACAACTATACCAAGCAATGCAAGAGAATAATCTACATCATTTATCTACTGGCCAACCTACATACTGGCCTAGCGACAGAAGAAAAGTTCCGGATCTCATAGACTTTTGTGTAGTAAAAGGCGTGTCATCACATTATCTAAATGCCGAAAGTTGCTTAGATCTATCATCGGACCACTCTCCAGTCATAATTACTGTAAATAGGCAAATAACAATAAAACAAAAACCTCCATCACTCATTAGTAAAAAAACAGACTGGCACACATTCAGAAATCTGCTGGACAACAAGCTTTCACTCGAAATTTCACTCAAAACCGAACACGAAATAGACGAAGCCATAGAATTCCTAAATGACGCAATACAAAAATCAGCATGGGGCGCAACACCGGTACAAAACGCCAATCAAAAAACGAGAAAATTGTCCAAAAATCGTTAGGGACATCGTCGCTGAAAAACGGAAGCTACGCAAACAATGGCAAATAACAAGATCACCACAGGACAAAACAAAACTTAACCAGGCAATAAAAGCAGTCAAAAAGTTACTAAGCAACCTGCGAAATAAATCTGTCGAAGAATACTTACAAAATCTCACTCCGTCAGCATACACAGACTATTCTCTCTGGCGAGCAACAAAAAAGCTCAAACAACCGGAACAGTCAAATCCACCCTTACTCCTAGCAAATGGTAGCTGGGCCAGAACCGATCAGTCAAAAGCGAACACATTTGCGCAACATTTATCATCAGTATTCCAACCCTTTCCTAGTGAAATTTCGGTAGAAGAAGAACAAGAAATCCTGCAGTACCTAGAGACCCCCCTACAACTCTGCTTGCCTATAGTCAAATTAAAAACTAGTGAAATAAAAAACGCTATAACAAATCTTGACCCCAAAAAAGCTTCAGGATATGACCTAATAACAGGAAGGATTCTACAAGAACTTTCTTCTAAAGGAATCAAGCTGATAACAATGATCTGTAACTCAGTTCTTAGATTAGAATACTTTCCCTCTCAGTGGAAAGTAGCCCAAATTATCCTTATACCCAAGCCAGGAAAACCACCACAAGAAGTAAGCTCCTACAGACCCATCAGTCTCCTTCCTATAATCTCCAAACTTTTCGAAAAGTTATTGCTTAAGCGCCTAAAGCCAGTTCTAGAAGAAAAAGACATAATTCCAAACCACCAATTTGGATTTCGTTCGCAACACGCAACGATTGAACAAATCCACAGAGTCGTGAACGAAATACGCAAAAATTTAGAAGAGAAAAAATACTGCTCGGCTGCCTTCTTAGATATAAGTCAAGCTTTCGATAAAGTCTGGCACACCGGGCTATTGTTTAAAATTAAAAGAATCCTGCCACATAATTACTACCAAATCCTCAAATCATACCTTTCCAACAGATATTTCTATATTAAATATAAAGATGAACAAACCAGACTCTACCCAATAGAATCCAGTGTCCCACAAGGTAGTGTACTAGGACCCATACTATATCTCCTATACACAGCCGACCTGCCAACATCTGAAACAACATTCATCGCAACATTCGCCGATGATACAGCAATACTTGCCTCTCACGAAGATCACAACGTGGCCACAAGATATCTTCAGGCACATCTGAACAAAATTCAACTATGGTTAACAAAATGGAGAATTAGGGCAAATGAAACCAAATCTACCCATGTCACATTTACGATGAGAAAAGAAACCTGTCCTCCTGTGACACTGTATGGCAAGCCCCTCCCACAGACAGAAGAAGCGAAATATCTAGGCATGCACTTAGATCGTCGTTTAACATGGAAAAAACACATTTGGACAAAAAGAAAACAACTTGGCCTGAAATTCAGTCGCATGTACTGGCTAATAGGCCGCAAATCTCAACTCTCTACAGAAAACAAAATTCTTCTTTACAAGACTATCCTCAAACCAGTCTGGACGTACGGAATCCAACTATGGGGTACCGCCAGTAACTCTAACATTGAAATCCTGCAGAGATTTCAGTCCAAAGTGCTCCGCTCTGTCCTTAATGCACCATGGTTCGTCACCAACGCCATAATTCACCGCGATCTCTCCGTAGTGACAGTGAAAGAAGAAATAAAAAACTTCAGTGAGAAATATCATAGCAGATTACGTGCGCATCCAAATACTTTAGCAAGTAATTTGCTGACAGTGAAGATAAAAAAACGCTTAAAACGTGATAACATACTTGACCTACCTAATAAATAACTAACAATTTCAATGTTTTTAGTGTCATCATACCTGTCATGCAGAGTCAACAGAAAAAAAAGCCACCTAGCAAATTCCGGACCTGTCATGCAGAGTCGACAGAAAAGAAGCCAGCTAGCAAATTCCCGACAAGGTGACTAGAAATAGTCACCAACATTGACACAATTAGCACCTAATCTAGAATAAGAAGAGGACTATCACAGGATAGCACCCTCTACATGCCAATGTATTTTTTGTACATCTTACTATAAGTTTTACTGAATGTCAGTTATTAAGACAGATTGTAAATAAAAATGGGTTATAAAAAAAAAAAAAAAAATTATTTTAACGCCAATCTACCCTCCTCTACCCTTACGGCTTCGTCATACTAAAACTTAAATGTACGCGCGAATATTCTTTACAATGCCTTCTTCTTGGGAATATTGCTATCCAACATGGGTGAGCGATGTTCCTAGGACCCTAGGACCCGCTAACAAAGAAAATAATTATCAATTAAATTTTAAACACTAATATTACCCAACACCAGAAAGTAATACAATAGAAAACTTATATTAATACAAACATATTATGTGTCTAATCATCTTATTCTAACATCAAGAATTTCATTACATTGTCTCCTTTTTTTTCGCGCACTGCACAGGTGTGGGTGTCCGGGCTTGACGACCGTCTTGCGCGTATTCTTCGGAATGGGGGGGTGGGTGAATAATTGGCTGGTTTCTCTTCCTCTCACATGAAACCCAAAGTGATGGGTGGTGTTGCCACTTTTTCTACTGGCTCGGCAATGTTTACAATTTCTTGCAACTCCAGACTTTTGCTGTTGTGTTCGACCTCCGTCGTACTCTTTTTAAAAGTGGTGGTTGCGCATTTTAATTATGAAACATAGGTTATTATAAATACAATAGCCGTTATTAGGAAACCTGCAAACACATAAACTAGTATATTTATCTTCTTTCGATGGTCTTCTTGACACCTTGATCCTTGGGGTCGGTGATACTATTCAAGATTACGCTAACTCTGGTTCGATTTACTGGTGTCTGGAACGTAGGTTATACCGTGTGACGCTTTTTGGTTCCACACGTCACTTCTTGGCGTGCCGGGATGCTCGGGCGCCAGTCGTCCGGGTAGCTATTTAGTGGAGATGTGATCGGGTAGGGGTAAATGAAATTGATAACTTCATAAAAAACATTTGGAGGTTTTATTCTTTATCTGGTTACATGTTGTTTCCCCTAAGGCTGTTGAGGGCTTGAAATGTAGCGTCTCCTCGTCGACGACGAACGTTGGAGAGTTAAGCGGCGCGTTGAAGGAATACCCACAATGCTAACTAATTCGCCTTTATAGCGCAGACGCAGCGAAAATAAACCCGGACATTTGAGTATCGCGAGATACCAAATGAAATATCAAAATAATAAACTACTTCGTCTTTATAGCGCAGACGCAGCGACAATAAACCCGGACATTTGAGTATCACGAGATACCAAATGAAATATCAAAATAATAAACTACTTCGTCTTTATATCGCAGATGCAGCGACAATAAACCCGGACATTTGAGTATCACGAGATACCAAATGAAATAAACAAAAATTAAACTTCTTCGTCTTTATATCGCAGGCGCAGCGACAATAAACCCGGACATTTGAGTATCACGAGATACCAAATGAAATAAACAAAGAAATAAACTGATTGACAACTATATGATATTTAAATAATAAATTGTAACGCTGTTCTTACCGACGGTATACTGGTTTTCGGTGTTCTCGGATCGGTTCCCTGTTACCAGGTAGGCATTTGAATGTCTATTTCGTTGAGCCGGGCCTGGTTATATACTTAGCGTCCCTACTCGGGGCGCGGTCCCCACTCTGTATACTGCGCGCACCTGTGCACTCGTACGGCTCACGCTAGGCCGGCCAGCAGTGGGGCTCGCGCGTTGAGCGCGTGACCTTGTGACGAACAATATTTGTGTTCACAAATATTGCTTCGTTACATCCCCTCCTTACTTCGGGGTGGGTTTGAAGCATTATACAACCCTTTTCCATTCCTTAACCGTAGAACTGCTGTGCAATCCGGGTGGCGGTTTTGGCTATGCCCATGTGCCCATTTCCATTCTCGTCCGGGCTCGTGTTCGGTGAGATCGCTGTTGTCCCAAAACCTCCTGCTAAGCCGGCCTTCGCGAATTTGGAAGTCTGGGTATGATTCTGGGTCGGTTTTTACTGCGGTCAGTTGCCGTGTGTACCAGCCGTTGGTTTTTGTGATTGTGCATATTTCCTGTGTTGCCAGTGTCGGGTCGCTTGGTCACGGTTCGCGAGAGAGAGAGCGTCTGCCCCTTGTTCAATGCTCCCCGTTGATACTTGATCTCGAAGTCGAACTGTTGGAGAAATATGGCCCAGCGGGCTATTCGTCCTGACGGATTTTGGATGGAGTGTAGCCATCGTAGGGACTGGTGGTCGGTGACGACTTGGAATGTATACCCTTCCAAGTATGGTCGCATTTTTTGAACCCTCCATACGATTGCTAGGCATTCCTTCTCGGTTGTGGAATAATTTCTCTCGGGTCGGGTGAGTGTGCGGCTGGCGTAGGCTATTACATAATTGCCATCGGAGTGGTTTTGCACCAGTATTGCCCCCAGCCCGGTGTCGGACGCATCTGTTTGTAGTTCAAACCGCTGGGAGAAATCGAGGCATGCGAGAACGGGTGCTTCGGTTAATCGGGCTTTTAGTGTTTCGAACGCTTTCTGTTGGGCCTCGGTCCACTGCCAGCGGTGGTTCTTCTGTAGCAACCTGGTCACAGGTGAGGCGACCGTCGAAAACCCAGGTATGAAGCGTCTGTACCAAGAGGCTGCTCCTAAAAATTGCCTCAGTGCTCGAACCTTGGTTGGTGCTGGTATTTCACGGATGGCCTCGACCTTGTCGGGGTCGGTCTGGATGCCATCGGCGGTGATGATATGGCCCGAGTAACGGATCCGTTCACAGCCAAAGTGGCATTTTTCCAGGTTGACGTGTAGATTGGCCCGCCTTAGTCGTTGGAAGACTTCTCGTAGGTGCCTGGCATGTACGGCGAAGGATGGGCTTGCGACCACGATGTCGTCAAGATAGGCGTACGCATGCGGGGCCATGTCCGGTCCGATTACTTGGTCTAGTAATCGCTGAAACGTCGCTGGGGCCGAGTGTAAGCCGAAGGGCATGACCCGAAACTCGTACAGTCCTCGCCCTGGTACGTGAAGGCCGTGAGAGGCTTACTTTCGGGGGTTAGTTTAACCTGCCAGTAACCTGCCTTCAGGTCGAGGGTGGAGAAATATTTGGCTTTTCGCAGTTGTTCCAAGATGGTATTGATCCTGCGTAACGGATACGCATCCTTGGCTGATACCCTGTTTAGCTGCCGGAAGTCTATGCAGAAACGTGCCCGTCCGTCCTTTTTTCTCACGATGACGGTGGGGGAGCTCCACGCGCTATTGGAGGGTTCGATTATTCCGTCGGCGAGCATTATATCCACCTCATCGTTGATTATTGCTTGCATCTTCGGATTCCGATTCTGGTATCGTTGATTGATAGGAATGGTATAGGTGAGTTTAATCCGATGTTCCAATAAGGGGGTGGTTCCAGGTGCCGTTGGAAATTTGGCTACCTCTTCCTGGACCACTGTTTGAATGAGGTTCGGTAGTGCCGTGGGGAAGGCGTGATTTAGAGGTGGCGGTTGCGGCAGCTGGCATGTTATCATGTTGGCCGCGCTATCGATGAGCAACCGGAATTGGCGGATAATGTTCATCCCCAATAGTACCCTGGTTGACAGAGTGGCCATAGTCATTAGTTTGACCTGGCGTCGTCTGCCCTGTATTGTGCACTCCGCGGTGCATTCACTAGCTATCTCCGCTAGGTCTCCATTTGCCATTCGGGCGGTTGCGTAGGGGTCCCCACTCTGTATACTGCGCGCACCTGTGCACTCGTACGGTTCACGCTAGGCCGGCCAGCAGTGGGGCTCGCGCGTTGAGCGCGTGACCTTGTGACGAACAATATTTGTGTTCACAAATATTGCTTCGTTACAACCGTGGTACCATTGCGGTCTGTAGTTACTAACCGGGGTATATTTGGCGTTGCAACTGTATCTCCTAGTTTCGAATCGGGTAGCAATTACTAATTGGCAGTGGGGGAATTCTTCCAAGTATCCCGTACCGTTAACCCTTTGAGTTCCGATTTATTTGACACTTTTTTAACCTATGGAATCAATTTAATTTGGAAATGTATAGATTACTATATAAAAGTAATAGATTCTATCTAAGAATACATCTGTTTTATTAATGTAGGTACATAATTAAATCATAATTTATTTTAGAAGACAAATAAATGAATGGAAGATTAGCAACGAAAAATAAACATAACATGTTATTCCTAATAATAGTTATGTTCTAGTAAATTTTTACAGTGTGATACTTTTCAAAGCAAGTTGGTAGATGCAAAGGTATTTGGCATTGTTTGCATTGCCAGGTTGTTTCTTTTCTAATATTGTGCTGATAGCAAACGCGGCATCTTTTCGTAGGGTGTTGCTTCGACTTCGTTGGTGGAATATTATCCGGGAAATGTGCCCATTTTTTCGCCTGTAAACGAAGTGGTGTATCGCTCGTTGAGGGACGCCCACGACAATTATAATTTGGCAAGGACACTTGCTCCAATAATTCTTCGGCGATTGCTAAACGATATGAAACAATGCCTGTTCTGTTTACGCAATTGATTTTAGTATGTAGAATGTGTGCATTGTAAATCGCTATGTCTAATAGATAAAAGGCAATTTTTTTGTAACCTTTCATACATTTCCTCATAACAGGGAAGCACGCCAGCAATTGGTCGTGTCTATCTACGCCACACATACCAATATTGTACTCAATCACACACGATGGTTTGATGATATTTTCATAATTGGCACCTTTCTTTCTTTGTTTCCCAGTATCTACTAAGTCAATTTTTGAATTTTTAGTGCTAAGCATGTAAACATCTTTTTTATCTTTCCATTTTAGCGCTAATAATCCGCGAGACGACAATACTTTCATTGCCCCTTTTTTCAGTTCTAACAAAGCAGGCTTCTTTGGTATATGTTTTCTGTTCTTTCGAACAGTTCCAACTGCATTCGTGTCTTTTTGCAATAAATTTAGATATAATTGTGGCGATGAATACCAGTTTTCCAAGTATAAAGTATAACCTTTGTTTAGAATTGGTTGCGCCATTTCCATGACGACAATCTCGGAAGCCGGTGTATCAGTTCCTTGCACTTTGTCTTTGCCAACATAAATTTTGAACCGAATACAATATCCGGAAGACGACTCACAGAGTTTATAGAACTTTATGCCAAATCGCGCTCGTTTAGAAGGATTGTATTGAACGTTACTCAATCGTCCCTTGAATTTCATCAGAGATTCATCAATTGATACTTTACTCTCTGGAGTATAATGATAATGTAGCGTGCTTTCTTGTGATCGTTTGTATTAAACACACAGATTATTAGGTAGATTCTTTATTCTATAGGAATACATTTATAGCTTGCATACACACTTAATTGTATATCATGCTTGACTGCCTATCGTCCTCGTCTACCATCTTCGCCCCCTACAGTCTATATTATAGTAGAGAAATAACGCGTACGTTATAGTACAGATGAACGCTACAATAACTAAATTCATGTTTTCATTGTCTGTGAAGTGCAAAAATCTTGAAATATCGTGCCGTAAAATGCCCTCTAGCAAGTATCCTTTAAACTGTCGACACACGGTCACTAGGGCTAATCATTCACGACGTGTGACGCAATATCGTAGTTCGACTTTGGTCAGGGCGCGGCTAAAGTACGCAATTACTCTTTCCTGGCCATCTTGCATTTGACTTAGTACGCCACCTATTCCCGTACCGCTGGCGTCTGCGTCAATAATAAATGGTTCGCGGAGTCTAGGATACGCCAGCATTGGCGCACACATTAAGTATTCCTTCAGGATGCGGAATGCTGTCTCGCGTTCCTCGCTCCAAGCATAGTTCGCGCCCTTACTCAACAAGCGATGAAGTGGGTCTGCAAGGGTCGCAAATCCCTTGATAAATCGGCGATAATACGATGCGAGCCCCAAGAAGGCTCGGAGTTCCGTTAAAGTGGCAGGGGTTGGCCAGTCGCGGACAGCACGTACCTTAGTGGGGTCTTTGTTAGCCGTGTTCGTGAAGGTCTCAGTTGATTATTTCCGACGCGTTCCCACAAGTTCTACCGAATAAAACAACGCGACGCACCTGTGTCGATAAGGAAGCTAGTCTTATAATTGTTTAATTCACCTTGCACTTGCATAACCGGTGCGTCTTCATCCTCTGGTCCCGCGCTGTTGTGTACTCCCACTCCGGGACGTCGGGGGGTACACTTTAGTTTTCCGCTCGTGGGGTGGGACAATCTCGCTGCAGGTGTCCTCGACCATCGCAGTTGTAACATCGGCTTTCAGGCCTCTCCGTTGTCCCCGCAAGTCGTTTCATGCCCCGATGGGCACTGTTAGGACTTCTGTTTTTCCTTGGCGGCCTGGGTGATCTAGTACGTCGTGGCGCCACTACCTGGTGGTCCTCTTCATAGTGTGCTCGGCGTTCCTTAGCTATAAGTTGGACCGCCATGGTCAGCTTAGCCACTTCTTCCCTAAGTTCTTTTATGTCAGTATTTACCTCAGATCTCGACGTACATATTTGCGTCGTGTGGCTCTTTACGGTTTCTTCAACGGCCCTGGGCAGTGGTGGCAACACCAACGTTCCAGTCGCCGCTTGTTTGATCTCGTCCAGCGTCTTGCGAACTTTCAAGGCTGCACGTGTGGCTTGCACGGCGTCATGCAACGTCGCTGGGTTCTGTCTCGCTGCCTCCTCAGCTACCCTCTCGTCCAGACCCCGAAAAAACTGCTTAAGCAGTAACTTCTCTTTAGTTACTTCGTTATGATCTGGGAAACTTAAATTTCCCAGGGCACGCAGTACCGCTGCAAATGTTGCGCTGGTTTCGCCAGGCAGCTGTTTCCTTGCCCAGAAACGTGTCTCTTGGCTGTCGTCTTCTGGATCGAACGCGAGTGCGAGTGCAGCACATGTTTCATCCCAGTCCGATCGGGTTCCTGCTGGCAGCCCGATAAATGTTTGCCGAGCAGAGCCTTCTAAAAATAGAGGGAGTGCCGTTAACTTTTTAGGGTTGTCCCATTCCTTTAGTAATGCGTAACCCTCAAATTCCTGGATCCATTCCTCCCAGTTCCCTAATTTAAATCGCTGACAATATACGCCCGACACTGATGTAGCCATTTTATTTTTATTTTATGTATCTCGCTAACGTAGTTGCCCGCACTCTATTGTCCGCAGTTCTATTCACACGCTATGCAGTGTATCCACAGTACACGTTTGCTGATAACGCAGTTGCCCGCACTCTATTGCTCGCGCTAACCGTGACCTGCAACGTAATTTCGCGAACTGTTTTACACATGTACACAGAACTTTTGCACCTATAAACTCTTTATTCACTAACTTAGCAATAATCCCACCGCTGTCACCAATGTAGCGTGCTTTCTTGTGATCGTTTGTATTAAACAAACAGATTATTAGGTAGATTCTTTATTCTATAGGAATACATTTATAGCTTGCATACACACTTAATTGTATATCATGCTTGACTGCCTATCGTCCTCGTCTACCATCTTCCCCCCCTACAGTCTATATTATAGTAGAGAAATAACGCGTACGTCATAGTATAGATGAACGCTACAATAACTAAATTCATGTTTTCATTGTCTGTGAAGTGCAAAAATCTTGAAATATCGAAAAATCTCTGTCGTGGCATGGTGTTTGCAAAAACGGGAGTACCTATCATATTTCTTTTTGTCCAATACATATGTAGTTTTGATTTGGCAAAAGCTAGAAGAATTGTTCGGAAGAGTAAGAAAGCGTCATGGCAGAAATACATTTCTTCCATTACAACCTCCACTCCAGTTACAAAGGTATGGGAGAAGGTCAGAAAAATATCTGGCAGCTCAAAATCTAGCACTTTTTCTGGCCTAAAAATCAATGGCAATGTCATTACCTGTCGGTCTGATGTTGCTAATATTATAGCATCCACTTTCGTGGATACTTCAAGTTCCAATCACTATCCAGCTGAGTTCCTCGCTCGAATATCAATATTGGAACGTCAATGTCTCAATTTTATTTTTCCGGGCGACGAAATCTACAATCTTTCTTTCAGCGTGGATGAACTTGAAAGTGCGATTTCAGATTCGCACGATAGCACTCCTGGACCTGATTCTATTCACTACCAGATGCTTCGCCATTTGGATCCTGCTGTAAAAACGTTTCTTTTACAAATATATAATCGCATTTGGTTTTCCGGTATTTGCCCAACACCATAGCGTGATGCAAATATTGTACCAATCCCAAAGCCTGGAAAAGACAAAACACTGCCATCTACCTATCGCCCAGTCTCGCTTACCAGTTGTGTCTGCAAGCTCATGGAACGCATGATCAACAGGCGTCTTGTTTGGTTCCTGGAATCAAACAACGTGTTGGATAACATCCAGTGCGGCTTCCGCCGTTACCGTTCCACTGCAGACCACCTGGTAAGACTTGAATCAACCATCCGGGATGCTTTTCTCAACAAGCAACATATGGTAGCTGTGTTCTTTGATATTGCCCGGGCCTATGATACCACTTGGCGTTTTGGTGTTATGCGCACTTTACACTCCTGGGGTTTGAGAGGTAATCTTTCCATATTTCTTGAAAGCTTTCTTTCCTTAAGGAAATTTCAAGTTCGTGTGGGAAATGACCTCTCCAACATTTTTACTCAAGAAAACTGAGTACCACAAGGATCAATTTTGAGTGTCACGTTGTTTGCTGTGGCCATCAACGGTGTTGCTCAGTGTATTCGTTCACCTGTCCTGGGATCCCTGTACGTGGACGACTTGGCGATTTTCTGCAGGTCTCGCAATATGGCTTCCATAGAGCGTCAGCTGCAGTTAAAAATCAATCGTCTGCATACCTGGGCTACTGAGCAAGGTTTCGTATTTTCTGCAGCCAAGACAGAGTGTATTCACTTCTGTCAACGCCGTCACTTTCACTTAGATCCTGTTCTCTCTCTCAACGGTACTGATCTTCCATTTGTGGAAACAGTCCGTTTTCTTGGTCTTCTATTTGACAAGAAGCTTAACTGGCGTGCCCATCTTGTGGCTTTGAAGGCGAAATGTCGGCTTTCTCTAAATTTGTTGCGAGTTCTTTCTTCCAAATCGTGGGGTGCCGATAGAATTTCTATGCTGCGCCTGTATCGGGCTTTGATACGTTCCAAGCTGGACTACGGCTGTATCGCTTACGCTTCTGCCAGGCCATCCGTTATCAAAACCATTGATACGATACACCATACAGGTATTCGTCCAGCTACTGGTGCTTTTCGTACCAGCCCAATACCAAGTGTATTGTGCGAAGCTGGCGAGCTTTCTCTGTATGATCGTCGCAGGCTTTTGACCATGAACTACACGGCAGCCATGAAGTCGAGACCATATCACCTGGTTTTTGACACTGTCTTTGGTCAACAGTTTGCGGAGATTTATGACAGAAGGGCTCGTTCGGTGGGTTCCTTCACTATCAGAACTCGCAATACTTTTGGAGAAGTTAATTTTGAACTTCCTTCAACCCCAGACACTTCTTTTAGCTCCTTTCCTCCTTGGACATTCTCCCGTTCGAATACCAACTATGCGCTTTCAAAGCTAGATCGATCCTCTACTCCACCCATTCTGTTCCAACGTGAGTTTGCTCGAATCATTGCCAACTATCGGCAATGGATTCGCATTCACACCGACGGTTCGAAGAGCAACGACAGGGTTGCATGTGCTTATATATCGGCAAGAAGTGCATGTGAGTTTCGACTTCACAAACTCTCGTCCGTATACACGGCAGAGCTGTATGCACTCTACCAAGCACTTCTCTATATTAGCAAACTAGCACGTAATTCCTTCGTTATTTTGTCGGACTCAATGAGCGCTTTGAAAGCGATTGATTCTTTGTACCCTAAACATCCTCTCTTGCAGCAGATACAAGCAACTTTGATGACACTATCGTCAAAAGGGTCTATCGTGCGCTTTATTTGGGTACCGAGTCATGTTGGTATTCGCGGGAATGAAGCAGCTGATGCAGCTACTAAGCGAGCTTTGTCCAAGGCCCCCATTGATTGTGATCGGGTGCTTGTTGATGACCTCAGAGGTTATTTTAAGCATCTGATCATGGATCAGTGGCAGGAAAGGTGGAGTCATATAGTTTCCAACAAACTTAAAAATGTTAAGCACAACGTGAGGCCATGGGATTCTTCCCATAGGGCATCCCGAAAGGAATAGGTCGCTGTGGCGAGACTCCGAATAGGGCACACCTGGTGGACGCATGGTCATCTTCTGCGCCGTGAGGAGGCTCGGATGTGCGAAACGTGTGACACTGCTTTGACAGTGGCGCACGTTTTGTGGGAGTGCTCGCAGTTAACCGAGCAGCGAAACAGGGAGGGTCTGTCACTTGACCTGACGGTGGCCCTTGGTGACCATTCGACACTCTTTGACAGGGTCGTCCTGTTCCTCAGGAATACAGGTCTATTTGTCTTTATTTAAAAGTGCTAGCTTTGTCTTTAATTTTATTTATACACGTATTTTTTGTAGCACTCAATAATATTTTACAATATCATTTTATTCTTACAATTTTAAACCTGTACATTTCATTTATTTATAAATAATTTTTGAATCCTTTTTATTAATATTTTACATTTAATAGATTTTAAGTTTATAATTTTATTTTTACACAATATATATTTAAAATGTAAGTTTATTTCATAATATAGTTTATGGCGTGAATAGCCCAAGAGGCTGATACGCCTTTAAATTTTAATCCTACCTACCTACGGTGTTTGGGAGAGGAGTAAGGGAAGGGGCGGAGACGGTGCGTGCGGGTCCGGGATAGCTCGGTGGAGGTTATGTCCAGGTTCCGTGTAATCAGTGACTAACTTCTGTTTTTAAACGGTATTTATTTTCGGTAAAAACACAGGGTACAACTTAATATACCCTATCGGAGACGGTGTTGCGGATGCTAAGACGTTGGTGAGACACCTAGAGGGAGGTAACTTAAGTTCTACCTTCGTTGGCAACACCTGCGGTATTATAACAAGAAACTACGAGGTAATCCCTTGGCGGAAACGCCGGCAAGACACCTGGAGAACAGATAAATAGTATTTACCCTCGGTGGACACACCTGCATGTACTATAATAAGAAACTACTAGGTAATCCCTTGGCGGACCCGCCGGCAAGATACCTGGAGAACAGTTACACAGTGGTTACCCTCGGCGGACACTCCTGCAGGTACTATAATAAGAAACTACTAGGTAATCTCTTGGCGGACACGCCGGCGAGATACCTGGAGAACAGTTACACAGTGGTTACCCTCGGTGGACACACCTGCAGGTACTATAATAAGAAACTACTAGGAAATCCCTTGGCGGACACGCCGGCAGGATACCTGGAGAACAGATAGATAGATTTTTACCCTCGGTGGACACACCTGCAGGTACTACAGTAAGACTACTAGGTGATCTCTTGGCGGACACGCCGGCGAGATACCTTAAGAACAGTTAAACCCAGCAATGCAAATAAATACGGTAGTTAGTTTGTCTCACCAAGTGTGTTTCGGCTTCGGTATCGAGATATGAACGGAGATACGGTGTGTTGATAATGCGGTGCGGTCCTTTAGGCTACGCTAACGGTGATCGACTGTCTCTTGATAAGAGATGTAGGCCCTTTTTATATCAATCGGGGTATAGGTGAATACATGAGTAAAACAAAGATAAAAATACTATCCAAACCGATTTTTGGTTTTGACTAGATAACGGACAGAAAATATCGGCAGAGACTAGTATTTTTGGTCGATGACCTGACTTTAACAATTCTTAAAAACAAAAATGCATCGGCCGGGCTCGAACCACCGACCCACAGAGCCGTAGTCATTTTCATTTCATTTTGAAAGTTTTTTATTGTTAATTAATTTTATTACATTATATGCAAATATCTAATGTGGGAACAACATGATTGGTTTTGTCAGAGATCCTACTCACCTGAGGAGTGTATATCTGTTTATGTGTGTGTTGCATTGTAAGCTTGAGTATTGTACTGTTGTGTGTTTACTTTTGTTTATGATGTTTTTTTGTGGTAGGATTGTGTTTATGGGAAAAGGGGGAACAAAAAACCATTTAAATACAATGTTTTATATAAAACTTATATACTAACTTAACTAGTTTAAAATTGAAGTTATTTACATTATAAGATGAAGGATGACCATTTTAAATTATGAGTGATGTTTTGTATTAGTGGTTAACTCTAGTGCTGTGTAGTGATGAGTGTTGTGTGTTATACGGTGTTGTTGTGCGTGTTTATGTTAGGTGTTCAGCTCAGGGAGGCTTTCGAAAAATATGAGTAGGGTTTGGTAGGGGAGCTTACGTTTTAGTGTAATTGTAGTGTTATCGTGTCTGGTTTTGGTGATGTTTTTTGTTAGGTCATTTGTGTGTGTAAGTGTGTTTCGGTAAAATTTTTGAGATAGGCGTTGTATGTAGTGTTTAATGTACTCAATTCAGTATAAGTAAGTATTGTAATCATGAAAAATGTTGATCTCGAGATTTTAACGGAAATATACGTTTTGACCTTCCCTGAATGACGTCCGTCTCTCCCTCTCTCTCTCTCTCTCTCTCTCTCTCTCTCTGTGTGTGTGTGTGTGTGTGTGTGTGTGTGTGTGTGTGTGTGTGTGTGTGTGTGTGTGTGTGTGTGTGTGTGTGTGTGTGTGTGCGTGTGGGTGTGGGTTTTTTTTTTCGTGGGCAGGTGTAAATCTTCAAAAGACGCCGCGAAGCCCGTGCTTCAACGGTGTGTGGGATTTCTACCCACTAAAAACACCTCCCATAACATCCCACCACCCCGCGGAACCGCCGTCAGGCATTACTTCGCGGGGGGCAAACTGGCTGTTACACGCCCTCCATGGCTGCTAGCCCACTTTTACGCGGGCAGGCCTCTCCTCTGCTTCTCCGTCTGTCGGAGCTTTTTTATGACTACGGCCGCGAAGCTAGACACCGCGTCCCACGTAGTCACTCTGGCCAACATCTCACCGACGATGGTCTCCGGCGACAGCTGCTGTCGGAGGCTCCTCTGAAGTGTCTCCCTTTCCTCCTCGAAGCACGTGCAGTGGAAGAACACATGCTCCACGTCTTCGTGGGTCGGCTGGCAGGCGGGGCATGCCGCGTTGTCGTCCAGCTTGAAACGGTGTTGATACGCTCTGAAGGCGCCATGTCCCGTCAGAAGCTGCGTGAGGTAGTGGTCCACCTCACCATGCTGCCTAGTTGTCCAAGCCGTTATGTCCGGGATGAGCCGATGGGTCCAACGCCCATTGGCAGAAGCGTCCCAGAGTCGCTGCCACTGCTCTGTCATCATCGTCCTGGTTTCTGCGGCGATGGTGCTTCGGTCGGTGACCGTATCATCGCGCCTTCGCCTGTAGATAACCGCCCGTTCCTCTGCCATCAGGTGGATCGGCATCATGTCAGCAATAACGCACACGGCGTCATACGACACCGTGCGGAATGCCCGGGTCACTCGCAGGGCACTCCTACGGTAGACCGAGATCAAGCCTCGCGCGTATGAAGGTACTACCGTGGCTGTCGACCAGATCGCGGATGCGTACAGAATCACCGAGATGACGACGGTCGACAGAAGTTTCCGTCGCGACTGCCTCGGGCCGCCAATATTTGGCATGATCCGTGCGAGCGTGTTGCAGACTGCTCCCGCCCTCGTGCTCGCAATCTGCAGGTGCTCGTTGAAATTGAGTCTCGCATCGATTTGAACCCCCAAGTAGCGTAGAGATGGCTGCGAGAGGATCTCGCATCCTCCGACTCTCAGGATAAAAGTCTCCTTGGCTTTTCTGCTGGTTACAAGGACTGCCTCCGTCTTGTGCTCGGCCAGTTGCAGGCCGTTCGCCGCTAGCCATCCACGGATTTTGCCGACGGCCTCGTTCGCCATCTGCGTAACTTCTTCCAGGTGCTTGGCAACTACCACTACCGCGACGTCGTCTGCAAAGCCGACAGTCGTGGTCCCTGAGGGTAGCGGTAGTTTGAGTACCCCATCGTACATTATGTTCCACAGCAGAGGGCCAAGTACTGAACCCTGTGGAACGCCTCCCGTGATGTTGCAGGTCTTGAGTCCTACGTCTGTGTTGTACATCAGAGTTCGGTAACTAAAATAGCTCACGATTATTCTTCTGATGTATTGCGGGACCTCCATCTCCCTCAGTGAGCACAGGATGCGATCCCAGTTTGCTGAGTTGAACGCGTTCCTCACGTCCAGAGTGACGATAGCGCAATACTTCTTGGCCCCATGTTTCCACTGGCTGCCAGCGATGGCCTGGCGCGCGGTGTGCACGACGACGTTGATGGCATCCACTGTGGACCTTGCCTTCCGGAACCCGTATTGACTAGTTGACAGACCCCGGGTTCCTTCGGTGAACATCTCTAGCCGACTGCAGATGATCCTCTCAAGCACTTTTCCCGCCGTATCCAGCAAGCAGATCGGACGGTACGATGACGGTTCGTGTGGTGGCTTGTTCCCTTTCGGGAGGAGGACCAGCTTCTGCTTCTTCCACTTTCTAGGAAAAATTCCTTCCTCAAGGCAGGTATCGTACGTTCGTAGGAAGACGTCTGGTCGCGATCTGATGGCGATTTTCAGAGCGGCGTTTGGGATGCCATCCGGGCCTGGTGCCTTCGAGACCCCGATCCTACTGCAGGACTTGAGCAACTCGTCTACTGAGATCGCAGGCACGTGGTCGGTGGGCGAATCCTCGGTGTATGTGAGATCCGGTTGGTCTGGAAACAGGGTTGTCACTATCCTATCCAGGAAAACGGGACAGGATGGAGAAGTTATCCTCGAGTTCTTAAGCTTCGACATGACAGTCCTGTAAGGCCGTCCCCATGGATCACCATCGACTGCGTTGCACAGATCTCTCCATGTACGCCGCTTGCTATTCTTGATCTCCCTCTTTAGGGCCCCCCGAGCTTCGTGATGTTGAATCCGTAAAGCTTCGTGGTCCTCACGACCTCTAGCGCGCTGTGCCTGTCGTCGAAAGCGGTGGCATATCCTTCGAAGTTCGGCGATCTTCTCACTCCACCAGTAGACTGGCGAATGGCGATTCTTCCCGCTGCTCGTCGTCATACTCGCGTCGCAGGCGTCGGTGACTAGCGACATAAGCCGGGAAGACATGTGATCTGCGGAACCGGCCAGCTGCACGTCTTCTTTCATCATAACTTGGAACGATTCGCAGTCCAGGGACCTGGCGTTCCACTTCGCTGGGGTTGGCATCTCCTTGGATGTTCGTCCACCCTTTGCTGCAATGTCGAGGACTATGGCCTGGTGGTCGCTATGAATATAGTGGGCACTGACCTGCCACGACGTGACTCGGGGAGAGAGGTTCTCGCTGGCAAAAGTCACGTCTATTATGGAAGAATTTCCGTTTCGGGTAAACGTGGGAGTTGTCCCAGTGTTTAAGAGGGTTGCTTCCAAAGACGCGGCAAAGTCCAACAGCGCCTCGCCCCTCCTGTTGGTCGCTCTACTGCCCCATTGTGCTGCCCATGCGTTGAAATCGCCTGCAATAATGTGGGGACGTCGGTGTCTCGCATCCTCGGCTAGGTCATTCAGGAAATCCTCGAATTCACAATGTGTTGCACTTGGTGGAGCATAAACGCTGTATACGTAGATACCATTCACTCTAGCCCAGATGAATCCGGCACTCAGTGTATGCGGAGCTTCCTGGACAAAGATTTTTCCACACACCCAGATCGCTGCCCGACTCGACACGTCCGAGATCCAGGAACGTGAGTTTGCGATGTCCCTGTACTGCTCCGACAAAATTGCGACATCGATGTCCAGGTCGCGCACGGATTGCGCCAGCAGGTCCTGGCGCTGCCTCGCAGTGGTTGAGATTTAGCTGGAGGATTCTCATCTTACAACTGCCGCTACTTTCGCCGCTGCTTGGTACGCCGGGCACCCGAAGCTCCCCGTCGGATGGTTTCTCTTGTCCGTGCAGAGGACGCAAATTGCCTCCTCGCTCTTGCAGGTCCGGCGGGTGTGGCCCACCTCACTGCATCGCAAACAGCATTTGGACCTGTCTGTCCCCTTACAGTTCCGCGGTAGGTGTCCGAACGCCCAGCACTTGTAGCACTTCCGCACGTCGATCTTTTGCTTGATTCGGCAGTTGACCCAGCCTATACGCACGTGTGAGTGTGTGTGTGTGGGTGTGTGTGGGTATGTGTTTGTGCGTGCGTGCGTGCGTGCGTGTGTGTGTGTGTGTGTGTGTGTGTGTGTGTGTGTGTGTGTGTGTGTGTCTGTGTGTGTGTGTCTGTGTGTGTGTGTGTGTCTGTTCTCTACAGCCTAAACGGTTGAAACTAAAATTATGAAACTTTAAACTTAAGATTAGCATATGCCTTGAGTGCGCACCTCCTATTTTTGAAAAAAATATTCAAAGCGGAAGTTTCTGTTTACTCTAGTAAATTTTTGCATTTTCTGCAATTACTCAAAAATGGTTACAGTTACAGAAAATTTCATGAACAAAAATTAAAGGTATTTATATTTAGCACAACTTTTGTTTGAATTATTTTTCCAAAAAGAGTAATGGCTTCAAATTAAATTATTATATATATTTTTACATAAATCGTATCATCTGCGCCTGTCAATTGTTTAACAAAATAGAAGTAAATAATTTGAAGTTTGACATTTTATATTGTTTCTAAGAAATATATCTACTGTAAAAGCGAACTTAATGTAAGAACGAATATTATAAATTAGAAAAACAATGTAACTACGATATAGTTTAACCCATATGCGGATAAGAAAGTTCGGTGCATGACACTGCAGATATTTTTATTAGTGTATTCAGAACGTTGAGTCGTTGTCTGTCCTGGGGTAAGCGAGTCCTCTGCCATTGCCTTCTCGTGTTGTTACGTTGTGTGATTAAATTGAGGGTTTGTTGTGTTAAGTTGATTTTATGGGTTCGTGTTTTAATTTTGTGTGTGTTTGTAGATGGCGTTATGTAGTGAGTGTGTAAATTTAATTATTTCTTCCTCGATTTGTTGTGTTGTGCTAATTGTGTTATTAATTAGAATGTGTTTATCGAGTGTGTGGCGGAAGTGTTGCCAATTAGTGTGTTTATAAGATATAATTGTTTTTGTTGTGTTGTTTGTTTTCTGTTAGTAAGTGTAAATATGATGGGATTATAATCAGAGTTAAGCTCTGCAAGGGATATGGGGTGTGTGATATTAGCAACGTTTTTGTTAATGATGAGGTCGATAGTGGTTGGTTTAGTCCCGTTTTGAGGGTAGTGTGTTGGTGTGTCTGTGTTCAAGATGATGGAAACGTGTGAGTTTATGTATCTTTTGAGTGTATGGCCGTTAGTGTTATTTCTGTTGCAGTTCCAGTCCGAATGTTTCGCGTTCAGATCCCCGACTACAAGTGTTTTGTTTTTGTATAGCAGGGTTGCAAGGTCTGCTTTTGTGATGTTGTGGCTTGGTCTGTTGTATGCTGCGGTTATTATGGTGTTGTCTGTAAGTTTTATGCTATGTGTCTCTAGTGTAGTGTGTGCTGAATTTAATATTGTGTGTGGTACGTTATTTTTGACTAATATCGCAACGCCTCCGGCAGGCACCGGACCTTGGTTTGGCCTATCAGCCCGATAGGTTGTGTTGGAGTGTATTTTGAGTTTGTGTGAGTGTGTGAGTTTAGTTTCATTTAGTGTCATTATGTGTATGTTATGTGTGTTTATAAAATGGATAAGCTCGCCTATCTTACCCATAATTCCGTTGGCGTTCCAGTAGTCGGCTACGCTGTCGCGCCGCTACGGCTTACTTATAATATAACATACATCTTAACATATAAATAACGAGGGTTTTTAACATAGGAAAAACATACTTCTTTACAATACATATATTGGCTAAATAATTATGCTAAAAAGAATATTCTATCCAGGGGATTAGGGGGTGAAAATTCAGTATTGTCACTTATTAATGTGTGTATGCAGGCAGAAATAAACCTAGTTTAGTATCTCTAGACGTTTTTGACACTACCATAAAAATAGGGGTGGTAGATATATTGGCTAAATAATTATGCCAAAAAGAATATTCTATCCAGGGAATTAGGGGGTGAAAATTCAGTATAGTCACCTATTTATGTGTGTATGCAGGCAGATATAAACCTAGTTTAGTATCTCTAGACGTTTGTGACACTACCATAAAAATAGGGGTTTGAAGATACATATATTGGCTAAATAATTATGCTAAAAAGAATATTCTATCCAGGGGATAAGGGGGTGAAAATTCAGTATTGTCACCAATTTATGTGTGAATGCTGCACAATTGAGCCTAATTTAGTATCTCTAGACGTTTGTGACACTACCATAAAAATGGGGGTGGTAGATACATATATTGGCTAAATAATTATGCTAAAAAGAATATTCTATCCAGGGAATAAAGGGCTGAAAATTCAGTATTGTCACCAATTTATGTGTGAATGCTGCACAATTGAACCTAATTTAGTATCTCTAGACGTTTGTGACACTACCATAAAAATAGGGGTGGTAGATATATATATTGGCTAAATAATTATGCTAAAAAGAATATTCTATCCAGGGGATTAGGGGGTGAAAATTCAGTATTGTCACCTATTAATGTGTGTATGCAGGCAGATATAAACCTAGTTTAGTATCTCTAGACGTTTGTGACACTACCATAAAAATAGGGGTGGTAGATACATATATTGGCTAAATCGGAGAAACTAATGTACTATAAAATTTTGTCATTGCGCCGGGCATTAATGAGCCAGTCAGCTGTTTGTTCCGTTAATGGCCAGCTGTCTATTTATTTCATAAATATCGAAGGAACAAAATATCTATCATATCTTACGAAGTATATTCTTCGGATAAATAACACATAAATTTTAAATAAGTCACAATCAAAATATAGCATTAAAGATCACAAAATAAAAGATTCTGACTCCCAGAGTGATTCGTTTTGGCAAGACAGGGACATAAAAAGGTCCCTAAAGACGAATATAGCACGTAACACAAAATATGTATCTTCCAACCGCTATTTTTATGGTAGTGTCACAAACGTCTAGAGATACTAAACTAGGTTTATATCTGCCTGCATACACACATAAATAGGTGACATTACTGAATTTTCCCCCCCTAATCCCCTGGATAGAATATTATTTTTAGCATAATTATTTAGCCAATATATGTATCTACCACCCCTATTTTTATGGTAGTGTCACAAACGTCGAGAGATACTAAACTAGGTTCATTTCTGCCTGCATACACACATAAATAGGTGACAATACTGAATGTTCACCCCCTAATCCCCTGGATAGAATATTATTTTTAGCATAATTATTTAGCCAATATATGTATCTACCACCCCTATTTTTATGGTAGTATCACAAACGTCTAGAGATACTACACTAGGTTTATTTCTGCCTGCATACACACATAAATAGGTGACAATACTGAATTCTCACCCCCTAATCCCCTGGATAGAATATTCTTTTTAGCATAATTATTTGGACAATATATGTATCTACCACCCCTATTTTTATGGTAGTGTCACAAACGTCTAGAGATACTAAATTAGGTTTAATTGTGCAGCATTCACACGTAAATTGGTGACAATACTGAATTTTCACCCCCTAATTCCCTGGATAGAATATTCTTTTTGGCATAATTATTTACCCAATATATTTATCTACGACCCCTAATTTTATGGTAGTGTCACAAACGTCTAGAGATACTAAATTAGGTTCAATTGTGCAGCATTCACACATAAATTGGTGACAATACTGAATTTTCACCCCCTTATCCCCTGTATAGAATATTCTTTTTAGCATAATTATTTAGCCAATTGTAACGTGCCTTTTTACACGGTACCGAAAATCCTCGCATAGAGTGAGGGTGCCGGCTTCTCAGTGGAGAACGGGTGGTTAAAAAAAAATACCAATAGGTTTGGGCGCCACGTAATTTATAGGTAGTGCTTACCTCAACCAGACTAAATCACGAAAATCCCTAGGATTTAATACAAGATCGATACGGTGGGCAACGTTTTACTCTGACGATACCTTACGTATCGCACGGCTATCCTGAGTGAGTTTGCATCGGCCTAAAAAGAGGGCAGCGGGGGGTCGAATAAACAAGTACGCCAGTAAGTTTAAATGTGTAGTTTAATATAAACACCCAACAGAATTAAATAAATGAGTAATCCTTAAGAACAGTTACACTAATAAGGGTAACCCCTTAATACAAATTTACAACAATCAATACAATTGAAATCCTCGCAGTATTCCACGATGTGCGAGTCGGTTTTCTGAACGTAATACGCGCGGATGTTCGCGAAGTAACGCGATAGTGCTTGTGCCGTTGGAATTCTACCCGTGACACTACCCGGTAAGAAACATTTACCTAAATTGGAATGCCCTTGTTGATCAACTCGGTTCACACAAATGTACATATGTTTTTGTAAGAAGGTGAGTCACAGAAGAAGGCGTTACGGAACGGCCCAAGGTACGAATAACTACACGCAAATCGAGTGCGTATTAAAAACCGCGATTATTTACAGCAACTCAATCAAATGGAGACAACGAACATCAGCGTTCACAAAAACGTTCACGGAATACATGGAATCTGAACGTAAATATAGATATGTATATATATTACAAGTCGCATGTGCTTACAATATTATCTTTACAGCGATACTGCGCGGGCGCAGCTATAATTAGGGTGAATCTCACTCACGACTGAGTTAAATTTATAATACCAAATAAGTCTCTAAGTGGGCGAATTTTTCTTGAATTGATATTCTTAAGGAAAATTAAATCTGGTTTAATGAAAATATCTGGCGGTACTTAGCTTATTCACTCCACTTTGTCTCTAGGTCACCTTGACTCGACTCGACGAGAGCCGACGAGAGTTCCGTTGAGCTTGGATACAAAATGGGCGGGTCAGGTATTCCTGTTGAAATTTCTGGACGCAATTCCAGGAAATCGTAGATTTAGTGACGCTGGATGCGCGGATGATGATCGCCGGATCACTAACGCACTAAACGGTTACTTTTCAGCAAGAAAAGAAAAAGTCTGAGCCACGTGCTAATCCCCTTACGGGCAATCCACCGGAGTTTTAACTCGAAAATACGCACAGCGCAATAATTCACTCTGCGTAGAAAATGAACGGTACTTTCCTTGATCCCGAATACGGATTACTCAAATTAAGTAAATGACAAAAATACCGTCTCACCGTAACTCTTTATTTTTTCTTTTCGCTATCAAAAACACTCTCTGTTCACCGGTCCAAAAAAAGTCTCTCCTGTCACGACCTTTCTTTTTCTCCACCCTAGCCAAACGAGAGAAAACGAAAATAGCCAGATAGCCGAGAAGAACAGAAATGGAAAATACACTTGCGCGCCAATATGCACAAGAAGGTCAAGCCAGGTTTACTCCACTGACGGTATGCTCAACCGCTATACTTCTCTATCTACCGGGACAGTCACGAAAGATACTATTTATTTTTAAAAGGGTTTGTCAATGTCAGATTTCAATAAATACCTAAATATTCCTATGTGGTGACAATATGATATCGATAACCTATGACTCCATCTATTTCCTAATGTAAACCGCTCTTGGTCACGTGAGATACGTGTTGACGTTTGAAAACGAGGTTAGCATCAATAATATTGATTGGCAAGATCCAAAACATTACTAATATATAGCTATATATATACACACATATACATACACATATACATATATATCTATATATATATTTAAATACATATGAACGCGTGACGGTAAGAAAGTTGCTGCTAACTAAAATATCCACCCTTCAATCAGGTCCTTGTTTTGGGTCTTTAGGGGAGCCTCAGTGACTTCAAGAAAAAAAATTAAAAGAGACGAAACAAACAGAAACAACAAAAAAAAGGGACAAGACAGGGACATAAAAAGGGGCGAACGGAGCAGCTGATTGCCAATTGCGCAATTGGTCCCTAAAGACGAATATAGCACGTAACACAAAATATGTATCTTCCAACCGCTATTTTTATGGTAGTGTCACAAACGTCTAGATATACTAAACTAGGTTTATATCTGCCTGCATACACACATAAATAGGTGACATTACTGAATTTACCCCCCCTAATCCCCTGGATAGAATATTATTTTTAGCATAATTATTTAGCCAATATATGTATCTACCACCCCTATTTTTATGGTAGTGTCACAAACGTCGAGAGATACTAAACTAGGTTTATTTCTGCCTGCATACACACATAAATAGGTGACAATACTGAATGTTCACCCCCTAATCCCCTGGATAGAATATTATTTTTAGCATAATTATTTAGCCAATATATGTATCTACCACCCCTATTTTTATGGTAGTGTCACAAACGTCTAGAGATACTACACTAGGTTTATTTCTGCCTGCATACACACATAAATAGGTGACAATACTGAATTCTCACCCCCTAATCCCCTGGATAGAATATTCTTTTTAGCATAATTATTTGGACAATATATGTATCTACCACCCCTATTTTTATGGTAGTGTCACAAACGTCTAGAGATACTAAATTAGGTTTAATTGTGCAGCATTCACACGTAAATTGGTGACAATACTGAATTTTCACCCCCTAATTCCCTGGATAGAATATTCTTTTTGGCATAATTATTTACCCAATATATTTATCTACGACCCCTATTTTTATGGTAGTGTCACAAACGTCTAGAGATACTAAACTAGGTTTATTTCTGCCTGCATACACACATAAATAGGTGACAATACTGAATTTTCACCCCCTAATCCCCTGGATAGAATATTCTTTTTGTCATAATTATTTAGCCAATATATGTATCTACCACCCCTATTTTTATGGTAGTGTCACAAACGTCTAGAGATACTAAACTAGGTTTATTTCTGCCTGCATACACACATAAATAGGTGACAATACTGAATTTTCACCCCCTAATCCCCTGGATAGAATATTCTTTTTAGCATAATTATTTAGCCAATATATGTATCTACCACCCCTATTTTTATGGTAGTGTCACAAACGTCTAGAGATACTAAATTAGGTTCAATTGTGCAGCATTCACACATAAATTGGTGACAATACTGAATTTTCAGCCCTTTATTCCCTGGATAGAATATTCTTTTTAGCATAATTATTTAGCCAATATATGTATCTACCACCCCTATTTTTATGGTAGTGTCACAAACGTCTAGAGATACTAAATTAGGCTCAATTATGCAGCATTCACACATAAATTGGTGACAATACTGAATTTTCACCCCCTTATCCCCTGGATAGAATATTATTTTTAGCATAATTATTTAGCCAATATATGTATCTTCCAACCCCTATTTTTATGGTAGTGTCACAAACGTCGAGAGATACTAAACTAGGTTTATATCTGCCTGCATACACACATAAATAGGTGACAATACTGAATGTTCACCCCCTAATCCGCTGGATAGAATATTATTTTAAGCATAATTATTTAGCCAATATATGTATCTACCACCCCTATTTTTATGGTAGTGTCACAAACGTCTAGAGATACTAAATCAGGTTCAATCGTGCAGCATTCACACATAAATTGGTGACAATACTGAATTTTCATCCCCTTATCCCCTGGATAGAATAGTCTTTTTAGCATAATTATTTAGCCAATATATGTATCTGCCACCCCTATTTTTATGGTAGTGTCACAGGGATACTGAACGAGATGCATCTCTAAATCATTCATACAACAATTGTGAATTATAAATATTTATGCACCTTGTAATCCCCTGAATAATAATTTTATTTACCCCAATTAATTTATTATATCCCCTGAATAATTAAAGTTTTAACCCGACATTATTTACATCGAAATATTGTGTTGTTCTGGAAAAATATCGTCGCCGACGAAAATGTGCCGCTCTGCTAAAATATGAAATCGTCGCTAACTTTTTGTCGCCAAAGTCACACCGGTCTATGCACAGTCGATTTTAAAACCATTATCGAGAAGAGATCATTGAAAGAGGCAATAATTAAGACCAAAGCCAATGTATAAGTATTATAATTAAGGATATAATAATTCTGAGAATTTAATTATTTAAAAAATTTTATTAATAAAAGCTTTAATTTTTTGTTTGACAGGTAGCTCAAAATGCCCTGTCATTTTTACTGTATTATTTGATCTTTTTAAAACCATAAATAGTAATTTGGAGTAAGTTTATCAAATAATCTGCTATATATATGTATTGCCGATGTAGCAGTTAGAAATTATTTATAAAATTAAAAACTTGATAAATATAAAAACAAATTAATTTACTTTATATTTTGGTTTATAACAATTCAAAATAGTTAAATTTGATATTTAAAGAAAACTACCTTTTTGTTTCTAATCGAACGTGTTTCTGAAATTATAATAACGTACCCATTCACACATTCACAATAATTCTCTGATAATATATTTATATTATATATTTTATATATTTTGTTTAATTTATTTAATTATTATTTATACTCAGCGGATTTACAGTGAGGTCGTGAACGCTGAGATGATATTTAGGATAATATTTATTGACATACTTAGCTATTTATTTAAATAAATATAAATTTTTATATGTATAAAGCTATTTATTTATTTATAAGAATATTCAATTCAATTCCAGCCCAAGACCGGTTACGAACTTAAAATCCAAGGTTGCCAAATCGTTGTATATTTTAATTCAACAGTGATTTTGACTTTATTGACCAACAAATTATATTTTATAAGTGAATGTATTGTAATACAAATATATATTTAGTTTTAATTTTTAGTTTTTTTGTTTAATTCATAAAGCGATTTTGCAACGATTGACAAACTCGGATCTCAAGTTCTCCCGATCTTGGATCCGAAATTGAAATGAATTGAACTGCATTGCTTCACGATTTTATTATTAAATCGTTTATGAATTAAACAATATTTATAGTCGGTCACTGTTGATATTTTCTAAGAGAAACATAATTTTGTTTAAAAACAAAAGTAGTTTTGTGCGTAGTTGTGTGAGTAGTTTTATGAGTGGCTTATTAAATAATGTTCATTATTTGTAGCAACCTCTCACCTGTTTATATTTCTGCTTATCTTAAGATTTTGTTTTGAGCCCATTATTTCAGTAAATAAATTTCAATGAATTTTATATTTTTATATAAGATTTAAATTTAATCTGCTGGATTTGTTTATTGAATTTAGTGGTGGTATTACATTTTTGACGTTATATATTTTTTATTGGAAAGTGTGTCAATGTTTTCGTTGTTAAAATTTTAGCGGCATGCTTTCTCATTAATTTTATGTCGTATCTTTCTATTTTTGGATTTCTTCCTAAGCAAAGGGAAGTTGCAAAAGCCATAGCGAATACACCACATTCGTAACCATTGGTTTGTCTTTGAATGTCATGAAATAAGTGATCTACACTGTCACCATAGAGCCTATTTAAATACAATACATGATCTGGGTGTAGTATTTTATGATTTAAACTATCATAAATGTTGTTGATATTGCCGTCATAGTATGTACAAATCCAATGGCCTATTTTACCTGAGCTACCACTAAATAAAATCTGCAGATGTGGTGTTCCTTTTGGTATTGGTTGAATACGTTCAAGAACTTGTGCATACCCTGTACTTTGGGGCCTTAAATTTGTGTGTGTTGCTACAATTCTGCCAAAAAGATCAATGTGCAAGTCTTCTAAAAATCCTTCTGGATTAAGAACTGTATTGATATCTGATTGAATTAATCTATCTGGTATAAAATTGGGACTATCTAATTGCACAATCGGAGTAAATTTAATATCATTTTCTTTATTTTGACTTGAATTGAAAGATTTTACCTCTAATATTAAATTATTATTAATTACATCGTGATACTTTGATTCGCTTACTTTATTATCTTCAATATTTTTATTACTTGAATGTACTTTAATATCTATAACTTTATTGCTATTTGTTAAATCATTTAAAACTGTTTTTGAATTGGCAACGTTGTTTATATAAAAATTATTTACTATTGCAACTATTGGTTTATGATACGAGAAATACGTTTCGTAAACAGCCGATTGAATTTTATTTGACGTCGAAAATATTATGTCAATTTGTGTGTTATTATCAGTTGTGACTATGTTTACAGGAAAGGCAGTAATAAGATTGTATTTTCCAAAAGATTTGTTTAAAAATGAATTATTGTTGTTGCATCTCATATCAAAATTAAAGTCTCCCATCACTAACAGTTCGTTATCGATAATAGATGTCTTGTTGATAATTTCCCGAAAAGTTTTATCAAACATTGCATGTGATGTTGATGGTGATTTATATCCAGTAATGATACAATACTTTTCAATTTGAAAACTAATGAATTCGACGTGACATGGAGAATTACTATTTCGTTTTACTTCAAGTACATGTTTTATATTTTCTACTACAATATTATTTTTAACGTAACAAATTATTCCTCGCGCACCACCTGAAATATTGGACCTAAATACTATATTATAGTTTGGAATGTCAGCATTGTCTTTAGTATTTGTTAGAGTCTCTGAAAATATTAATATTTCTCCTCTTTGATACCAATCGTCCTTTAAGATATATTTTAATTTTGCAGATAACGAACATACATTTTGATAGATAATTTGAACTCCTTTGGTTTCTTTTAATGTATTGTATGATAAAATAATTTGTTTTTCCGTTCTTAGTTTAGTTAGTTCTAACAATGTAGGATTATCTAATTTTGTTAATTTTGGTGGCCTAAATTCTCCCACCCCCCTGCGAGTGGGGGTTAGAATTCACCCGCAGCACCTCTGCTGGTCGTAAGAGGCGACCAAATGGCGAGGAAGGTACCTCGTAAAAAACACACTGTTCCATCTGTGAACTTTTACCAGAAGATTAGTGGGCCAATCTTCTGCGGACTTTTCTTTCTTATTCTCATGCTCACCCGCGTGTTTGCCGTGCGTGTAGACCCGTAAGGACGGAGAAGATGATCCTGGTGGTTGAGCTAACGCAACACACCTCTTTGGCTTCGGATTCTTGCGAAACGGGCGGTCAGATACTAACCCTATCTGACCAATCGGCTTGCCGTTACGTTCTTTGTACCGGTAAGGTGAGCCCCATGACCCTGGAGGTAAGTTTTCAGACGTTGGAGAGAGTGGCTCGCAGCGTTCTGAAGCTTATTGCCAGGTGAGGGGGACTATATCTCCTGGTTAGCCCTGGCGATCACACCAGTTTGTGGTGTGACGTCCCAAATTGTGGCTCCGTGGTGGGTGGGGAGACTAGTAGATGAAACGTTCTATTTGTTAATGGCAAACAAAATCAAAACCCCGGGGGCCCCTCCCCCAAAAAGATCTCGTCCGTTATCGGACGAGGGAGAACATTTTCTTAAGGGCGAAATTTTGATTTCGCCCTAATTTCTTATAATAAAAAGAACTGAAGAAGGTAAATCTATCTCTGAAGTTTCTTGTTTTGGTTTGGCGAGGAACCTGAACGAACTGGCTGGTGGAGAACCAAAATCCACCAAACGGCTTCGTGATGGTACTCTCCTAGTTGAAACTGCTTATTCATTGCAATCTAAATTGTTATTGAAAGCTATTGTTTTATTTGGAATGCCAATCGTAGTGGAGGCACACAAATCCCTCAACTCATGTCAGGGCGTAATATCGTTTTACGACCTGCTATTTGTTGAGATGGATGAGTGTATGCGCGAACTTGTCAGGGTGTAATAAACTGTCGTCGGCTTACAACGAAGAGGAACGGTGAAGTTAAAAACACGACATCTGTTGTTTTAATTTTCGGGCTAGATAAGCTTCCGGAGAAGATTAAGGTTGGTTTTCACAGTTGTTCTGTGAGACCATACTTTCCTCGACCAATGCGTTGCTTTAAATGCCAGAAGTTCGGCACACTGCATCTCGTTGTGACGCACAGACTGTGTGTCCACGGTGCAGTGAGCAGGAGCATTTGGGCGAGGAATGTAAGGGTCCGGTCCGCTCCGTAAATTGTACAAGCAATCATCCTTCTTTCTTTTCTGATTGTCCACGCAATCAGGAAGAAAAAATGATTATTGAAATCAAAATAGTTGACAAACTTTCCTATTTCGACGCACGGAAGAAATTCAAATCACAGACTAGTCCTGTTTTAAGCCGTTCTTTCGCTTCAATCGCAGCAACTTCTGTCATTACAAAATCTATTGGCATTCAAACAGACACCGTTCATTCCCCTAATATTACTACAACCCTTACAAAATTAACTCCTGTTAAAACAAATATTCCCAAATCCAATGTTACTCCCAATTTAAAAGCCCCCTGCGGGTGGGGGTTAGAATTCACCCGCAGCACCTCTGCTGGTCGTAAGAGGCGACCAATGGGTGAGGAAGGTACCTCGTAAAAAACAGACAGTTCCAGCTGAACTTTTACCGGAAGATTAGTGGGCCAATCTTCTGCGGACTTTCCTTTCTTATTCTTTTGCTCACCCGCGTGTTTGCCGTGCGTGGAGACCCGTAAGGAAGGAGAAGATGATCCTGGTGGTTGACCTTACAAGGAACACACCTCTTTGGCTTCGGATTCTTGCTAAACGGGCGGTCAGATACTAACCCTATCTGACCAATCGGCTTGCCGTTACGTTCTGTGCCGGTAAGGTGAGTCCCACGACAAACAAAATCACTTTTGAAAGCGACCATCTTATTTGGAATGCCAATTATAGTGAAGGCGCACAAGTCCCTCAACTCATGTCAGGGCGTAATATCGTTTTACGACCTGCTGTTTGTTGAGATGGACGAGTGCAAACGGGAGCTAGCGAGTCAGGGTGTTATAGACTGTCGACTTCTAAAAGAAACGGCGAAGTAAAAAACACAACATCGGTTGTATTAACTTTCGCGCTGGACAAGCTTCCAGAAAAGATTAAGGTTGGCTTTCATAGTTGCTTTGTGAGACCATACTTTCCTCGACCAATGCGTTGCTTTAAATGCCAGAAATTCGGGCACACTGCATCTCGTTGTGACGCACAGGCTGTGTGTCCACGGTGCAGTGAGCAGGAGCATTTGGGCGAGGAATGTAGGGGTCCCTCACGATGTGTCAATTGTTCTGGGAATCATCCTTCTTTCTTTTCTGATTGCCCACGCAATCAGGAGGAAAAGAAAATTATCGAAATCAAAATTATTGATAAGATATCCTATTTCGACGCCCGTAAAAAGTTTAAAACGCAGACCAGTCCTACATTTAGCCGTTCTTTCGCCACAATCGCTGCAACGCTAGTTTTAAAAAAATCTATTGCCGTTCAGACTGATAATCTTCCTTCCTCTAATAGTTTTTCAAGTGTTCCGAATTTGCCTTCTGTTAAAACTAACATTCCTATATCTAAGGTTAGTCAAAATTTAAAATCAATTTCGAAAGCAGCTGTCAAAATCATAAACGAACCAATATCAAAATTAACCGTTAAACCTAAACAAAAAATTACACATATAAAATCAAGCCCTCCTTCTACACCGAAAATTATTTCGAAAAAACATTCAATGGAGGTACGAGAAACATCCAGTGTTTCAAGTTCTTCCATTACCAAATTTTCTTCTAGTAAAGAATATCAATCTTCGAGATCCTCTTCTCCTATGGAAGTCACAAGTATTAAACTCTCTAGGCCAGAGCGAGATAAATCTTCCACGCCCAAATAATGCCTTCGATACTACAGTGGAATTGTAATGGTCTCTACAGCCATTTCGCAGAATTTAAAGTTCTCAATGCCGAGCAGACTCCCTCTTGCATATGCTTAGAAGAAACACAGACACCAGAGCTGTTGCATTACGAGGCTTTTCAGTATATCGTACTGATGTGCCTACTGATGGCCAAGCTCGTGGTGGAGTAGCGATTTTGGTTCGCGAAAATGTGTATCGCCAAACGACAATGTCGATATGCGTGATATCGTTGATTTAATTGATCAATTGCCCGCTCCATTCATTCTTATGGGCGATTTCAACGCCCATAATCCTGAATGGGAATCAAGTACTATTAATCAACGCGGTAGCCGTTTGGAACACCTCTTCACCGCAAGTACGCATGTCATCTTAAATGATGGTAGCATGACACATTTTTCTGCCGCGTGGAGATCTTTCACTGCGATTGATCTAACGATCTGTTCTGCAGCAATACCTCCATTGTTTGAGTGGCATGTGCACTCAGACTTGCATCAAAGTGACCACTTTCCCATAATTCTAGAAATTTTGCAGGGCTCAGATTCTGATGCTCGTTGTCCGAAATAAGCTTTAAAGCGAGCAGATTGGAATCTGTATTTGGCTGTATTTGGTGAAAATGATTTCGTTGACGTGGACGACTATGTTCGATATTTCACGGATGCAATCAAGTCTGCTGCGCGAGAAAGTATTCCTTTAACACCAGTTCATTCTAAAAGAAAACCCGTTCCCTGATGGAACGATGAGTGTAAGATTGCTATCCGAGAAAAACGACGTATTTTTCGCCATTTCAGGCGATTCCCAACTACCGAGAATATGATCCAATTCTTCCAAGCCAAGGCAAAGCTAGAAGAATTGTTCGGAAGAGTAAGAAAGCGTCATTGGAGAGATACATTTCTTCCATTACAACCTCCACTCCAGTTTCAAAGGTATGGGAGAAGGTCAGAAAAATATCTGGCCGCTCAAAATCTAGCACTGTTTCTGGCCTAAAAATCAATGGCAATGTCATAACCTGTCGGTCTGGTGTTGCTAATATTATAGCATCCACTTTCGCGGATACTTCAAGTTCCAATCACTATCCATCTGAGTTCCTCGCTCGAAAATCAATCTTGGAACGTCAATATCTCAATTTTGTTTCTCCGGGCGACGAAATCTACAATCTTTCTTGCAGCGTCGATGAACTTGAAAGTGCGATTTCAGATTCGCACGACAGCGCTCCTGGACCTGATTCTAAACACTACCAGATGCTTCGCCATTTGGATCCTGCTGGAAAAACGTTTCTTTTACAAATGTATAATCGCATTTGGTTTTCCGGTATTTGCCCAACACCATGGCATGATGCAATTATTGTACCAATCCCAAAGCCTGGAAAAGACAAAACACTGCCATCTAGCTATCGCCCAGTCTCGCTTACCAGTTGTGTCTGGAAGCTCATGGAACGCATGATCAACAGGCGTCTTGTTTGGTTCCTGGAATCAAACAACCTGTTGGATAACATGCAGTGCGGCTTCCGCCGTTACCGTTCCACTGCAGACCACCTGGTAAGACTTGAATCAACCATCCGGGATGCTTTTCTCAACAAGCAACATATGGTAGTTGTGTTCTTTGATATTGCCCGGGCCTATGATACCACTTGGCATTTTGGTATTATGCGCACTTTACATTCCTGGGGCTTGAGAGGTAATCTTCCCATATTTCTTGAAAGCTTTTTTTCCTTAAGGAAGTTTCAAGTTCGTGTGGGAAATGACCTCTCCAACATTTTTACTCAAGAAAACGGAGTACCGCATGGATCAATTTTGAGTGTCACGTTGTTTGCTGTGGCCATCAACGGTGTTGCTCTGTGTATTCGTTCACCTGTTCTGGGTTCCCTGTACGTGGACGACTTGGCGATTTTCTGCAGGTCTCGCAATATGGCTTCCGTAGAGCGTCAGCTGCAGTTAACAATCAATCGTCTGCATACCTGGGCTACTAAGCAAGGTTTCGTATTTTCTGCGGCCAAGACAGAGTGCATTCACTTCTGTGAACGCCGTCACCTTCACTTAGATCCTGTTCTCTCTCTCAACGGTACTGATCTTTCATTTGTGGAAACTGTCCGTTTTCTTGGTCTTCTATTTGACAAGAAGCTTAACTGGCGTGCCCATCTTGTGGCTTTGAAGGCAAAATGTCGGCTTTCTCTAAATTTGTTGCGAGTTCTTTCTTCCAAATCGTGGGGTGCCGATAGAATTTCTATGCTGCGCCTGTATCGGGCTTTGATACGTTCCTAGCTGGACAACGGCTGTATCGCTTACGCTTCTGCCAGGCCATCCGTTATCAAAACCATTGATACGATACACCATACTGGTATTCGTCCAGCTACTGGTACTTTTCGTACCAGCCCAATACCAAGTGTATTGTGCGAAGCTGGCGAGCTTTCTCTGTATGATCATCGCAGGCTTTTGACCATGAGCTACACGGCAGCCATGAAGTCGAAACCATATCACCCGGTGTTTGACACTGTCTTTGGTCAACAGTTTGCAGAGATTTATGACAGAAGGGCTCGTTCGGTGGGTTCCTTTACTATCAGATCTCGCAATACTTTTGGAGAAGTTAATTTTGAACTTCCTGCAACCGCAGACACTTCTTTCAGCCCCTTTCCTCCTTGGATATTCTCCCGTCCGAATACCAACTATGCGCTTTCAAAGCTAGATCGATCCTCTACTCCACCCATTCTGTTCCAACGTGAGTTTGCTCGAATCATTGCCAACTATCGGTAATGGATTCGCATTTACACCGACGATTCAAAGAGCAACGACAGGGTTGCATGTGCTTATATATCGGCAAGAGGTGCATGTGAGTTTCGTCTTCACAAACTCTCGTCCGTATACACGGCAGAGCTGTATGCACTCTACCAAGCACTTCTCTATATTTGCAGACTCGCACGTAATTCTTTTGTTATTGTGTCAGACTCAATGAGCGCTTTGAAAGCGATTGATTCTTTGTACCCTAAACATTCTCTTGCAGCAGATACAAGCAACTTTGATGACACTATCGTCAAAAGGGTATATCGTGCGCTTTATTTGGGTACCGAGTCATGTTGGTATTCGCGGGAATGTAGCAGCTGATGCAGCAACTAAGCGAGCTTTGTCCAAAGCCCCCATTGATTGTAATCGGGTGCTTGTTGATGACCTCAGAGGTTATTTTAAGCATCTGATCATGGATCAGTGGCAGGAAAGGTGGAGTCATATAGTTTCCAACAAACTTAAAAATGTTAAGCACAACGTAAGGCCATGGGATTCTTCCCATAGGGCATCCCGAAAGGAATAGGTTGCTGTGGCGAGACTCCGAATAGGGCACACCTGGTGGACGCATGGTCATCTTCTGCGCCGTGAGGAGGCTCCGATGTACGAAACGTGTGACACTGCTTTGACAGTGGCGCACGTTTTGTGGGAGTGCTCGCAGTTAACCGAGCAGCGAAACAGGGCGGGTCTGTCACTTGACCTGACGGTGGCCCTTGGTGACCATTCGACACTCATTGACAGGGTCGTCCTGTTCCTCAGGAATACAGGTCTATTTGTCTTTATTTAAAAGTGCTAGCTTTGTCTTTAATTTTATTTATACACGTATTTTTTGTAGCACTCAATAATGTTTTACAATATCATTTTATTTTTACAATTTTAAACCTGTACATTTCATTTATTTATATATAATTTTTGAATCCTCTTTATTAATATTTTACATTTAATAGATTTTATGTTAATAATTTTATTTTTACACAATATATAATTAAAATGTAAGTTTATTTCATAATATAGTTTATGGCGTGAATAGCCCAAGAGGCTGATACGCCTTTAAATTTTAATCCTACCTACTTACCTAAATTCTCCTATAATATATAATCCGGATAGTTTTGTTACTCTACTTAATGCTACGTACATCATTGAACGAGTTATTCGGCGTGAACGATTAAAGACAACACAAATTTCTTCATAACTCTGACCTTGACTATTATGAATAGTTATAGCTTCGGCTTCGGTTGGATATATTTAAAACAATTTTACTTTTAATGATCGGTGTCAATTTACGATTTATATTATTTGAATTCATATATTCCATAAAAGATAACCTTTATTTATTACCAACAACTTTGGAATTAAAATCTAACCATATTTTATTTGGTTGTGTTGAATTTGGTTCAAAAGTTATTAATTTCAAAGTGCCACACGCACCATTAACCAATTCATCTTCAACATCTATATTACAAGTAATCATGTATTTTATTCCTATTTTTAGTTTAATTAAATATGGTAGTCCGTTGACTTCGCTGGGTTTTTTATTTTTTAAGGATTCTAAACATTTGCTTTTTGTACTGTTATTAACTTTTCCTAAAATGATGTCTTTCGCCTCAGATTGATATTCAGTACCGGGATATTTTGCTATTTTATCATAATTAAATAAATCAACATTAATATTTTCTGCAAATAACCTAATTGCATTTTCTGGAACTGATAATTCGTCAACTTTTCTACTTTTTATTAAGATTATATTTTCCACGGTCATTTTTCCAATATCTAAACTATTTAGAGCCTGAATAAAATCTATTTCATCTTTTTGCCTCATTATTTCAGTTAACTTATAAAAACTAAACTCATCCCACAATGGATTTGTGTGGAAAAATATATCCATTTCATTAGTTTTTGTTACTTTATAAATTGCAGAGTCCATAACTGGAGGTAATTGATTCAAATCTCCTACAATGATTACAGATATTCCGCCAAATGATTCATTAACTCCCATAATTTGTCTTAGGCTCGGTATTATAAAGAACAAAATAAATGTTAATTAGTTACTATGGAACTAAATTTACCTACACAGTTAATATAATTTTGCGTGTTATAAAAGAATCTTACAAGTAAATTAACTAATAGGAGATTTACCGACTTTCTTAGTTCATCTATTCATCAATAGATGACTAATATATAAATATTGCAAATTTGGCATCGGTTATTATTATTTGCGGTTGGTAACACTTTGTTTACAAACAAAAATGGATAAAATCGGGAAAGAGGTAAAAATTATACAGAAACGGATAAAGCTAATTGGTTAGAAATAGTTGGCGAGTATATTAGTGTTATTGAAAATAAGCAAACGGATAACGTAAATGTTCAAATGAAGAACGAAACCTGGGAAGTAATTGCCACAAATTATAGTGCTATTGCCCAAACTGGACCAAGATCGGCTGGGCAATTAAAATTATTGTATGAGACAATAAAAAAAAGGTGAAGAAAGATAAAGCAAATGAAAAAGTAAGTAGTAAGCATGTATTTTAAATTCGTTTTGATTGTTTGATAATTTCAAAGTTCAATATTCAAATATATAAATGGCATATCAATATTCATTATATTATGCTTTAGGTGAAATTATACAAAACAGGTGGTGGTTCTTTTAGATCACATATTAATCCAGTTGGGGAAAATTTTTTAGAAGTTGTTGGAAACACTATTGAAATTACATATTCATATGATAGCAATGCTCCGTTTGGTATGAACATTATATTTTTAAAGAGTTTTTTATTTATTATATATTTTCAGATAATAAAGATACAGTTAAAGACGCAGATGCTTTCGATTTAACTAATGATCATCTCTGTTCCGAACAAATGGTAGCCTAAAATCTAAAGTAAAGAAACTTTAAATTTGTTAATGTTATGTGAATTTTAGAATCTCGATGAGGTCTTGTCAGGTACTCCCAAGAGTCCTGGAAGAAGTTCAAGAAAACAAAAAATTTATAAACGAAATACGCCATATTTTATAAAAAATAAGAAATATATAAATGCAAAAAGGTCAAGATCGGAAGAAGAAGAATTAAAATTGCAACTATTAAGAATTCGTAGTAATAAGGAAGAAGCAGAAAGAGATATTCTATTACTTAAAAAAAAAGAAATGGAATTAATTATAAAAGAAAAAACCTTTCACATATAAAAGTTGAAAAATAAATAATGATTTCATCATATTTATTGTTATTATTTTTTTATATCATATAATAAATATGCTTTGCCAAATATTCTTATTTTTATTTTTATATTTAATGTTATAAGTATTTGAATTTAATCAACAAATATTGTGATAAAATGCCAAATATATTTTACATAATTATGAAAACACATTATTTATAACTGCATTTCTAACTGCATTGTTGTGTCTCAAATTTTGTACATTAATTTCGTCTGGAATATCTTCATTTTCTTCTACATTCTCGTTTTCTGCATCATCATTATCACTCCCGATAATATTGTGTAAAACACATGTAGCTACAATAATTGGTAAGATTTTTGTAATTGATACGCGTAAACCAAGAGATAGACACGGAAATCTTCTCTTGAGTACGCCGAATGTTCTTTCAATTGTATTTCTTGTTTTAATATGTGCCTCATTATATCTTCGTTCAGCAGCGGTTTCGGGATTTAGTAGCGGTGTCAGAAGGTATCTCGTGCATGCATATGCACTGTCTCCTAACAGGTAACTATTACCAAATTCGTTGTTTTCTAATCTGGCTCTGACTAGCGAATTATTAAAAATATGGCTATCATGTGCCGAACCTGGCCATCTCGCAATAACAACCATGACCCGTAATTTAGCATCACATATTATTTGTACATTAATAGAGAACCAACCTTTCCTATTCCTAAAATTTTCCGCATTATCTCCTCCAGGAGACTGAATTTTAATATGTGTTCCATCAATAGTTCCACAAACATTTGGAAAACCGCATATATTATAAAATTCGGCGCATACTGCAGTTCGTTTCTGTACAGTATTTGGCATATTAATGTACTGGTCTCGCATAGATGCCAAAAGATGTGTTACTCGATGAAAGATTCTACCAACAGTTGATTTGGTAACGTTGAAATGATCACCAATATTTATTTGAAACGATCCACAAGCAAAAAAACGGAGCGTAATTAATAATTGATTCATTGCAGAGATAGATTGATTCCTCTGAGTGATTGGTTGTATATCATCACTAATTAAGCTCAATACTCGTAAAACATCTTGTTTTCTTAAACGAAATCTATTTTTAAATTCTTCATTATTATAATAATCAAATGGATTATTTCTTTGTCGAAAAACTCGTGGACGTCTTCGTGGAGGTGCTGGTAGTGGCTCATTTTCATGTTCACTATCACTGACGAAACCGATGAAACTGATGAAATTGATGACATACTACAATTTTATTAAACACAAAAAAAGAACAGAATAATATAATTATTAAAATCTAAAGTGTATAAATAGGTAAAAATGCTAATTTACATACCTGTTATTTAAAATAATAATATTTTAAATAAAAATAAAACACGAAGCTATCAAGTAATTGACAGAATAAATTTTACTTGCTAGAAATTCATGGGAGTAGTCATAACCTGTTGAAGGCAGAGTGAATAACGAATACAAATTGAATACTTGGTTATATTTAATATGGATCAAATACAACTTATAGGAACAGGAGTGAAGAATATATGCACTGTCATTATGTGTATTGAAAAACATGAACAGTAACCATGACCGCGCTTAAGAGCGCCGCCTTCTGGATTCGAGGTTGGATCGGTCAATATCAACAATTACTTGGTTACCAAATAAAATCTACCGAGTATTTTAGTTATTTGACGTTTATAATACCGGGCATTAATCCTGTATCAACTCTACTAAAAAGTGTACTCCCTACCATAGAAATTTCATCGATAATTAGTAATTTTATATTAATTAATTTTTTTCGAATACTATTTGCTAAATCTGTTGATAATTCTGGCATATTACCACTGAACAGAGTTACGGGTAGTGCGAATGCGGTATGTAATGTTACACCATTAATTAAAAATGCCGCTTTTCCTGATGGAGCGCACAATAATACTACTAACTTATCTTTATTCGCACCAGGTATATTGTCGAAATAATTTGTTACTAACTGATACAAACAATTAATTACGGTACTCTTTCCGACACCGGCAGAACCACTTAAAAATATTTGTAAAGGCGTATTTTTGATTTTAAAACTATTCAAAATATGCATGACAAATTCACGTTGCGCTGAATTTAAATTAAACATTAATCTTAGCAATTCTACATCTGACACTCTAGTTGGACTCGTAAATCTATTTACTAGTTTTATCTTTTGGAAGTGCTTTGCCATCCTGTTCTAAAATATCTATTTGTTGTTCTCGCGATAATTGATCGGCATTAAAATCTCATAATAAAAAATAAAATCTCTTCCTCCTCTATATCTTTATTTTCATTCTGCGCATCTACTAAAGCTTCATCTAAAATCTCATCTGCAAAAACTGAATATTGTTTTCTATTTTCCTCAATTATTTCATTATTAATATTGTAAATGTTTTCACAATTTACGCTTTCAACTTCATTTAATTCATTTCGCCATGGCAAAAATAATAATATCTGTTCTCTAAAATAATTCATTGGATCCTGCACTAATTTGTATCGCCTGTATCTGATAATTGCCACTTTTTGCCTAGTTTTATATTCAAAATCTAAATTATCCTCATTTTCGATCATATTGCTATTCGGTCTTTTATTATATTTTGCTGCAAAATCTGCTAAACAAATATTTTCTAGTTTTACTGGTCTCATACTGTATTTTGTCATTATATCTAGCATATAAATTTCTGTAGAGTTTTCATTTAAATTTCGCAAATCTTTATTTGATTTTAACATTAACGCGCGTTCATTTATTGGACTAGTATTAATAAATATTGTTTGCCTACTACTTTTAGATAATGGTAAAGATAATACATGATAAGATGCTTCTTGATCTGGCATTAAGTTACTGTTTAAAAATACATTTGTAATTTTTCTAAATTTATCCTTAATACCATCATGTCCATTATGTATTTCTGATGCTGCATCTCTCAACAATTTTGATAAACCAGCATCAACTTTGCTAATATAATTTATTATATAGGAGGCTAAACCTTATTCTTCAAATATAAATTGTATGTCCATATTCGATTCAAACAGATGTAATATATTTTTGTCACCATTGAGCACTGTTTCTAAACTGCTACGTTTTAAAAATAATTGAGTTCGTTTTAATGAAGATCTTAGAGCTGAAATGTATTGCTGTTCTGTTAAATTTAATTTGAGTAATATATCTTCAAAACTAATATATTCTTGTTTTTTAGACAAGAAAGTCATATATTTCCTAATATTAACGAAATTTGTCTTTGCATTCTCATCCTTATCAGTCAATGGTTCTAAAATCATAGTTCTAGGCATAAATGGTATTGGAAAGTTAAATCTACATTTAGTTTTGTTCTCTTTCCCCTTATAACATGTGCGAGTATGTTTATGTTTTTGCACCATCATGAACGGATCATTTTCATCATACTTACAAGTAATAAATCTATCTATAAATTGAATACATTGGTCTACACTGTCCGGCTTAGAATTATCATAAACAGGTGCACCTTTAACCCATAGAAAAATATGTTCATGTGGTGAACCTCTCAATTGGAATTCTACTCTCTCGTAACCATCTAACACTAAGTATTCCTCAAATAGGTTACCTGCCTGCTTCAAACATCTCATAAATTTATTAGCTTTATTGTCAAAATATCGAGCACATGTTACTGGATCATTTTTAATCAACTCTGTTTTTTCGTTATCACTTAAATTTAGAGCTTCTTCTAACGAAATAGTTTTATGTCTATTTAATTTAACTAGTGTTTTAATAAGGTCGGGCCAAATCTTTACCCCTGCCGATAAAGTTAAAAATATTGTTGGTTTCCCTAGTTGTCTAATCATTGCCATTAATTCTTTTTTCCGAGACTCCCAATAAGATGGCGAAGAACGAATCTGTTTCAATATTTTATAGCCTTCGTCAAATTTAGCTAAATTATTTACGAAATCTATATTTAACGCATTAGCAGCTGCAACTCCGTCAGTTCTTTTAGATTTCCGAAAACACATGTTTAAACTACCTATGCATGATTTTTCTAATTTCTTTTTCGCCATAAACAAAATTCTGCTAGGGATACAAGATCTGCGATCTTGACGTCTACTTTCAGATTTTGAGCGGTCATGATATGTAATATTTTTTGGAGTATTCATTTTATGACCACCGAAAATTTTAGGGAAACATAATTCATCTAAATCCTCAACTAGATGCCATGCTACAGGTGTTTTGCCCTAACCTGGTGCCATTATTTTTACATTATTAACTATTTCATTATTTCGGTCTACAACTAGTACTTCATCATCAAATTCAACTTCATCCACATCGGCAGCTACTATATCGTCGTCTATTTTAATTTCATCTACATCTAATGGCTCCTTAAAAGTTTCATTGAGGGAATTTTGAGAATTGGAATTTATGTTTTTTTCTACATCAGTCTGATCTATAACAAAATCTAAATTTTCGTCGTACCTGCTTTCGTAATCGTAAAAATATTTTTGGTCAATTTTTATGTCATATTTTTGATAAAGCGGGGTATCTAACAAATGTTTTAATGCATCGCAAACTACTGCTGGCCTAATAGTTTCAAACATATAATTTGATGAGTGAAGCATGTGTCTTTTTAATTTAATTTGAATTGTTGCCATATTATCAAAACTCCTTGGCAACACCTGTAGCATATCATTTATTTCAACTGGTACTACACTACCTTTCATTCCTAACTGAGCATTTAACATGTATGATTTTAATGGACGAAGTTGCATAAAATTTATATATGGAGCTACCATTCTCTCTTCAAGAGACGACAATATTTTTACACATTCTGGAATTTCTGCGAATTTAAGACCATTACTAACAGCTAATTTTGGAACTTTGCCTTTAATTACATAATTCTTACAAGTTTTGCAAATATAATTTGAATTAAAATTGAAAATTTTACTGAAAGAGTCATCAGAGAAAACCTATTTAATTTTTTCAAATATAAAAGTGTTTACAGAACGAATGAAAAATAATCCCTCGCAACAACAGCATATTAATTCAGGCATTAATGAACGATCTTTTAGAAATTGCAATTGCAACCCTGCATCAATTCAATCTTGTCTAGCTAAATTATTCTGTAAGTTTTCCCTAAATCTGCATAAATCTGTATCGCGTTTAATCTGTTTTTGTATTTTATTACTCCTTTTATACTCTTTATTATTTCTTATATTCCTCTTACTATCTTGATTTTTCATACGCTCCTTATCAACATATTCTTCGTTCATTCTCAGTTTTTTCATATTCTCTACGTTTCTAATTCTTTCTTTCTCTTTATATTCATCATTTATGCGCAATTGTTTCATATGCTCAATGTTACTTATTCTTTCTTTCTCTTTATATTCATCATTTTTGCGCAATTGCATCATATGCTCAATGTTCCTTATTCTTTCTTTCTCTTTATATCCCTCGTTCATTCGTTGCTGTTTCATATTCTCTACGTTTCTTATTTTTTCTTTCTCTTTATATTCATCATTTATGCGCAATTGCATCATATGCTCAATGTTCCTTATTCTTTCTTTCTCTTTATATCCCTCGTTCATTCGTTGCTGTTTCATATTCTCTACATTTCTTATTCTTTCTTTCTCTTTATATTCATCATTTATGCGCAATTGCTTCATATGCTCAATGTTACTTATTCTTTCTTTCTCTTTCGTTCATTCGTTGCTGTTTCATATTCTCTACGTTTCTTATTCTTTCTTTCTCTTTATATTCGTCATTCATTCTTAATTTTTTCATATTCACTGTGTTATTTATTATTTCTTTATTTCTATACTCATCATCTACTCGCATCCTTTTCATGTTTTCCTTATCACATTCTCTTTCTTTCTCTTTGTAAATGTGTGTTAAATGTAGTTGGTCGTATCCAAAGTACTTATGTAATAGGATGGTTCATCGGAAGTTGGATAAATGCAGATAATCAGATTACCAAGTTTTCGCTAACGTTTCGGTCATATCCTGACCTTCATCAGAGTTAGGATCTTCATCGCCCTCGAAAATTGTTTGAGTAATCGGCAAGCCTCGTGTCCGTAAGTGGCAGTGATGTTCATGAAGAAACCCATAATATTCGGAAAATAACCCCGTGGAAATGTGTGTTAAATGTAGTTGGTCGAATCCAAAGTAATTATGTAATAGGATAGTTGTATCTTACGGACACGAGGCTTGCCGATTACTCAAACAATTTTCTAGGGCGATGAAGATCCTTACTCTGATGAAGGTCAGGATATGACCGAAACGTTAGCGGAAACATGGTAATCTGATTATCTGCATTTATCCTACTTCCGATGAACCATCCTATTCTCATAAAAGTTATGCGAAATATTAGTATCTTTAATTTTTAAAGTAACAATTTTTCTGTAAGTGCAACCATTTTTGGGTAAATTGGAGAAACCAAAAAAGATGACTAGAGTAAACAGGCATTTCCGGTTTGTATATTGTTTTCAAAAGTAGGAGGTTTTCGTGCCAGGCACATACAAATCTTAAGTTTAAAATTTCATAATTTTCCCTTTAGCCGTTTGGGCTGTAGAGCGCTCACATACATATACACACACACACACACAGACACACACACACACACACAGACGGACGTCATTCCAAAAATAGTTGGAATCGATTCAGGGAAGGTCAAAACATATTTTCGTTAAAATCTCGAGTTCGAAATTTTTCATGATTACAATACTTACTTATACTGCGTATAAGAAAGTAAAAAGAAATTGTTGTATCATACTGAATATTTAATATTATATAACAAGTCCAGTGAGTTCACAGTAACTACGTTAAAATTTAAATTATGTCAGCTCAACCACCAGGATCATCTTCTCTTTCCTGACGGGTATCCACGCACGGAAAACACGCGGGTGAGCAAAAGAAACGGAAAGAAAAGTCCACAGAAGATCGTCCCACTAATCTTCCGGAAAAAGAACAAGTTTTGGACAGTGTGTTTTTTTTACGAGGTACCTTCCTCACCCATTCGTCGCCTCCTACGACCAGCAGAGGTGCTGCAGGTGAATTCTAATCCCCACATGCAGGGGTCCTGTAGAATGCGTGTAGTCGTCAAAAAACGGCTACACATATTTCCTTCCAGTTTGACGCGAACATTTGTACGGGCCAGACGTGCGGTTCTTCGCTTATTCGAGCAGTATAGCTTACATTGCAAATAGCTAATTACTTATACCTCAATTTGTGTATTACTTAATTATGCAAACGCAGCAAATTTATATCGCGAGTGTAATAGTGTTATTTTAAATACGTAACTGAGTCACCATGAAAGGTGACCCAAAAACAGTTGCTAAAATTATACAAAGAACCGACGGCAAATATTCAATAATTTCGCCATCAGGGAAGAAAGCTATACCAGCAGAACTAAAGAACTTGAGATTTATACCACCAACGCCTTTTTTGCCATCCACCGAGCACGCACGAGTGAAGTCGGCCACACAACTCTACAAACAGGCTTCAACATCTCAAGCACCCTAACAAACGACCAACATAATGAATACGGAAGGATCCCCGCTTTTTAAAAAAAGCGCAAATATAGATCTCCCATTTTTACTAGAAAGTCTAATTGAACAAGAAATTGCTTCGATCTTAAACATCCAGTCGCTCTCGGAACCTGCACTACTAGATAAAACTAAAGACAGCCGGACACTTATCAATTCCAGAAAGAGCAAAAGATCCAGCCCGGAAGAAAATAGTAACATAATACAGAAAACCCTAACAGACTACTGGCTCAACGGCCCAGAAACTTCAAATAAATTTGAAAATCTAAATGTAGAAGAATTATTTGAAGCAGACACGAGTCCTTATTATTAAACCTCTACCAATTTTCGTACACGGCATAGGAAACCTAAAACCTCTCACTGACCTCTTGAACCTCCACGCAATGACAATTACATAATTAAGCTTACTGGAGGTTCGCAAGCAAAAATTCAACTGACTGGGTCTCGATTTTATAGCGTCATAACGAAAGAACTAGAAGAAAAGAAAACAGAATTCCACTCATATCAACCAAAATCAGAAAAAGAAAATTCAAAGTTGTATTATGTAATCTTCACTGTAGGCTTCGAGGATTTAATGAAAGAAATACATTCATATGGACACAATGCACTAAATATATAGAACATTAAGCATAAAATAACAAAAGCCCCTCTACCTATGTTCTTTGTTGAGATGCAACAAAAGGACAATAATAAAGAAATTTACGACACTAAATACCTTATGCACTCGAAAATCAAATTTGAACCTCCACGTCAGAAAAGAGAAATACTTTAATGTACAAGATGCCAAAGATTTAACCATACAAAAAATTCTGCAACAATTCACCACGTGGCGTGAAGTGCACTGGTGATCATCTAACTAGAGCCTACCCCAAACAAGATAAAGGTACTGCCGCAAACTGCACCAATTGTGGAGGAAACCACCCAGCGAACTACAAAGGCTGTAGTGTCTTTAGAGAAATTCAAAACAGCTTGCCTATAGACAAATTAAAAACAAGTGAAATAAAAAACGCCATATTAAATCTTCACCCCAAAAAAGCTTCAGGATATGACTTAAGAAGAGGAAAGATTCTACAAGAACTATCTTCCAAAGGAATCAATTTGATAATAATGATCTGTAACTCAGTCCTAAGATTAGAATATTTTCCCTCTCAGTGGAAAGTAGCCCAAATTATCCTTATACCTAAGCCAGGAAAACCACCATAAGAAGTGAGTTCCTACAGACCCATCAGTCTTCTTCCTATAATCTCCAAATTTTTCGCAAAGTTATTGCTTAAGCGTCTGAAGTCTGTTCTGGAAGAAAAAGACATAATTCCAAACCACCAAGTCGGATTTCGTACGCAACACGCAACGATTGAATAAATCCACTGAGTTGTGAACTAAATACGCAAAATTCTAGAAGAGAAAATATACTGCTCAGATTCCTTCTAAATATAAGTCACGCCTTCGATAAAATCTGACACACCGGGTTATTGTTTAAAATTAAAAGAATCCTACCACATAATTACTACCAAATCCTCAAATCATACCCTACCAACAAATACTTCTATATTAAATATAAAAATGAACAAACCAGACTCTACCCAATAGAATCCAGTTTCCCACAAGTTAGTGGGATCCATACTATACCTCCTATACACAGCTGACATGCCAACATTAGAATGAACATTCATCGCAACATTCGCCGATGATACCGCAATACTTGCCTCTTACGAAGATCACAACGTTGCCACAAGATACCCCTAGGCACATCTGAACAAAATTCAACCAAGGTTAAAATAATGGAAATTAGAACAAATGAAACCAAATATAACCATGTCACATTTTCAATGTGAAAAGAAACCTGTCCTTCTGTGACACTGTACGGCAGCCTCTCCCATTAACAGAAGGAGCGAAATATCTAGGCATACACTTAGATCGTCGTTTAACTTGGAAAAAACCAATTTGGACACAAAAAAAGTAACTTGGTGTGAAATTCAGTCGCATGTACTGGCTAATAGGCCGCAAATCAACAGAAAACAAAATTCTTCTTTACAAGACTATTCTCAAACCAGTCTGGACGTACGGAATTCAACTATGGAGTTCTGCCAGTAACTCTAACATTAAAATCCTGCAGAGATTTCAGTCCAAAGTGCTCCACTCTACCCTTAATGCACCATGGTTCGACACCTATGCCATAATTCACCGCGACCTCTCCGTAGTGACAGAAATATCATAGCTGATTAAGGGCACATCCAAATACTTTAGCAAGTAATTTGCTGACAGTGAAAATAAAAAACCGCTTAACATGTAACTTACTTGACCTACCTAATAAATTTACCTAACAATTTCAATGTTTTTAGTGTCATCATACCTATTATGAAGTGGAGACAGAAAAAAAGCCACCTAGGAAAATTGCGACCTGTCATGCATAGTCGACAGTAAGGAAGCCGGCTAGCAAATTTCCGACAAGGTGACTAGAAATAGTCACCGACATTTACACAATTAGAACTTAATCTAGAATACGAAGATGACTATCACAGGATAGCACCCTCTACATGCCAATGTATTTTGTACAGCTTACTAAAAGTTTTACTGAATGTCCGTTGCTAAGACAGATTGTAAATAAAAATGGTTTGTAATATATATATATATATATATTTCCGTCGTGTAATGTAGGCTTCAGTGGTCCAAACAAGTCGCTGTGGATTAACAGAAGTGTTCCCTTTGCTCGAACTCGTATTTGGTTGAGCGGAGCCTGAGTTTGCTTCTCTTCGATGCAGCTCGTACATTTATCCGTTGGAGTCGTCAACTTCCCTGATTTTATTCCATCAACTTGTGTTTGAAATTCTTTCAAATTCTCGTAGCCCATATGTCCCAAGCGTCTGTGCCATAAAGCAGTAGTTTCTCCCAAAACACAGTTGCGGTTGCATACTTGAATTTAAGCGCATGTAAGCATTGCAAATGCTAGTATGCTGAGACAGCATAGTAACATCACCTTCCGTGAGGTTACTGGGTCAACCTACCACAATGTATAAATAACAATATATCGCATATTGTTATGTCAGCAGTTTGATCGACTATATAAGAACTCTATGTGGACAACGACAGGTAGTTGTTCCGCCGCATTGTATGATGGACTTTTAATAATAATCAACTACGTTATATCGACACCGTGGTAGTCTAGTGACCATCTCTTTCTCATCCTTACCCTAAACGTCTATTTGGGAAGAACCCGAGTATATAAGAGTGACTACCCCAGTCACCCTCTTACATTGCTGGCAGCGGTTTACGGATTTTTGTGCCGAATAAAGATCAGCCAGCTATCTGGGCTGATCGCGACTGGGTAAGAAACAACAATCAGAATGGGAGGCACTGGAGAGAGTACGGTAACATTAGGAGGTCCAAGAATAACATACGGCAATGTAGCTAACACAATGGAGCAACTCACAGGGAATGATACGAGTCAATATTTCGAGAAACTTGAATTTCGAGCCAAGTTAGAAGGTTGGTCTGAACAGCAAACCGTAGCAATATTGCTATTACGCATAGGAGGAGAAGCGTATGATTTCGTATCACAACGGCCGGACCTACAAAAAGAGAACGTAAGATACAAATATATAAAGAAGGCAGTATTAATGAGATTTTAACCACCAAGATTACCAGGTCAAATCTACCGGTTAATAGTACAATGTACACGCGGGAGACGAAACAGTACGAGATTTTGCTGACAAATTAGGGAAGTACAAGAAAGATTTGGAAAAAGAATTGAAATCTCAAATAACGGAACCAAACAGCAGTTGACCCAAAATAGTATCTTCGAATTTAGTATTAGCACAATTTAAATCAGGATTGCGCCCACACATCAAAATATACAGCAGAACAATAATGGAAGTAACAGCAAGTTTGACATTCGAAGGTGCCGTGGAAATTGCAGAAAGATAGGAGCGAACACAAATGGCAGAAGTGACGCAGTCCATAAGAATCAATGCTGTCAGAAGAGACATAGAATGTTTTAAATGCAAAAGGAGGGGCCATATACAGAAAAATTGTAGGTATAATCAGACCTATTTTCGCTGCGGTAAACCAGAACACCTAGCAGTAGGGTGTCGCGCAAGGTTTTTGAATACAGGCAGAAATCAGCACCAGAAGCAAGGTAATGCATATTACAGGAGTAAAGGAAACATACGTAATTTAAAACACCTAAAGCCTTTCGTCCGGATACCAACGCGAAGGGTCAACAGATTCACAGACGCGAGAAGAATGACAGTACAATATACAGTACAATATAAACGGAATACGACCAAACGAAATAGCAAATCTTGTGATACTAGAAGTTAATAACAGATCATTGAAGATGTTGATTGATACAGGATCAGCCATCTCTCTAGCAAAAGTGCGTACGTGGAAAAACATCGAGTAAAAAGACAACGTATAGGTACATTAACTTCAATATCGGGGGAAGAGATAACGTACAATGGAATATCTAGGGTACATTTTAAAAGAAACAATAGCAGTTTTTCATTTGACTGCGTAATTTGTCCTAACGAGCTGGCATTGGAAGCGGGCGGACTACTAGGTCGAGACTTTTCGAAAGAATATAAAGCAAAAATAAATTACCAAACAAATTAAGTAGTGTATAAATGGGGGTTCTAACTCAAAAAAACCTGAACGTACCCCGTTTTTTGCTAGAAAAACCGTGATAAATGCCCATAAAAGAGTACTTTTACCCTATTTTTACGGTTTTTTGCTAGAAATACCGTGAAAATGCCCATAAAAGAGTACTTTTGCCCTATTTTTAGTAAAATGTACAAAAAGTGTAAATTGACAAACCTGAACGTATTGACAATTTTTTTTCCCTAATAAATGAAGAATAAAAACGAATTAGCGAGTATGCTAAATAGTAGTAATTCACAATTTAGAAAATTGTCAGAGTTGGAGAATAAAACGTATAAAATCGAAAATTTTGAGGTAATTGAAGGAAAGTATGGTGAGCAAATAATAGTTGGTATAGAGAATTTTAAAGTATCATTACCTGAACGGTATAATAGATTTATACCAAGTATTGAAGAGTTGAACAGTAATCCTCCTAGTTTAAAATATAACGGTAAGAAGAAAATAGCTACTAGAGAGATGCATGATATAGAATTTGTTTAAACGAATAGTTAAAAATATAAAAAAAATAAATATTGAATAAATAAAGTACATAAAACATAAACTAGACATAAATAAAGTACATAAAACATAAACTAGACATAAATAAAGTAGAAAAATTATATTATTACTATATTCAACGAATTCACGTTAAGGTACATGCTAAGAATAATTTTTAGCAGTTGAAAAAGTAACGGATATTTCATGTACTGTGCGGTGCTTCCGTACCTAGTAGCCTACGTTACAATTATTCGTTGTCAATATCACTGTGTGAAATCTTCGAACGTATTTGTTAACACTTGGCATTTGAAGCAGTTGAAAAAGGGACGGTTGTGGTCAATGGATGCGTAGCTGAGTTGGTTAGAGCGATCGGCGCGAAACCGATGGTCGCGGATTCGATCCCTGCCGTATCCGTTACTTTTTCAACTGCTAAAAATTATTCTTAATAAATAAAGTACATAAAACATAAACAAGACATAAATAAAGTACATAAAACATAAACTGGACATAAATAAAGTACATAAAACATAAACTAGACATAAATAAAGTACATAAAACATGAACTAGACATAAATAAAGTACATAAAACATAAACTAGACATAAATAAAATACATAAAACATAAACTAGACATAAATAAAGTACAAAAAACATAAACTAGACATAAATGAAGTACATAAAACATAAACTAGACATAAATAAAGTACATAAAACATAAACATAAAACATGAATCATAAATTAATATAATTTTTTCTTAAATAAATGTATGGTAAGAGCTATGAAAAGTTAGTAAAACAATTTAATATCTCTAAGAAAAAAACAATTGATGCTTTAAAAATATATAATCAGAGTGAGTTTGATAAAATTGAAGCTTTAGAGAAACAATATAAACCTATAATTAAAGTTTTGAATAAACAAGAAAAAGCCATAAAAGAAACAGCAAATGGTATTACCGATGCAAGTATATCAAGTACTGGCGAAATCCTGTAGCATCATCAACTTTAAATGATTCATATGAAGGCGATGAAGAAACAATAGTACCAATGCCAAAACAAAGAGTAGTTCTGCCAGGTGAAATGGCTGTTGTTAATTCCATAGAAGATGCATATTTAAATCGACAACAAGATGAGAGAGACATAAAACTGAACATGGTTATAGAATGGGACAAAAGATGAATAAAACGAGAGATTTCTTATTTAATGGTTATAAAATAGATTTCGATGAAGATCATATTATATTATACAACAACACTGAACAACAAAATAAGAAATATCCAAAAAATGAGAATATATTGACTTTCTTAACATTGAAACAACCACCTTACGAAGATTGGAATAAATTTAAAAATGCACATGTAGCTGACTATACAAATTATAGAGAAATTTTATTTCCGACAAGGGCATTGCATATGTATGATCAACCTACACGTCAGATAAGATCTAGTTCAGATAAATATAAACAACTAATATCACCTATGTGGCAAGATTATAATAACTTTAGAGGTGCACCTATATATACATCGTCACCAAAAACCAAGCAACAAGCTGAATTTGATAAAAATAGACCTATACCATCAACGTCATCTGAGAAAGGTTTATTTAAAAAATATAATACAAAAGAAAAAGAATATATGTATTGGGATGATCCTAAAGAATTACAAGATCGCTTAGATTATCTAAAAGCGGAAAAACTAGCTGGTAACGATAACGTTCAAAATGAAATAATAAATATAGAGGAGGAATTACATGAGAGGTATGGTAGCGGTATTAATTTTTTTACTCTTAAATGGTACTAAATAAATTTGGAGATAGTGATGAATATCTAGAAAATAATAATGTTAAAGGTGTTCCTGGAATAGGGTTTAAGTTAACAGATGATGGTCATTATGATATACAAAACAAGAAATTATGTAATGTGGGAATGTCTGAAAATGTGAATGATGCATGTAAAAAATATTATGTTGACCAATTAGTATTAGATAGTATGATAAAAATTGAAACTGACATAAAAATTAAAACAAATGATATGGGTAAATTAATTAATGAACATACGAAGTCTTTGATAAATCAGAGACTTACCACTATATTTAGAGAATTGGATAATCATATTAAAAATCAATTTAAACGGCTGTCAATACCAATTCAATTACGATATAACAAATTTGATGAAGACGGTTTCTATATACGTGAATATAGTATATCTAATGATACTATTTATCGTCTACCATTTAACATAAAAATTGAAAAGTTAACAATATTCCCAGAAGGTGCATGCAGTGGAATACATGTTAATGATAGAGAATTTAAAACTTTACCGGATGGCTTCGAGGTGAAAAAACGTGAAAAACTTAGATTTAAACGATTTATAAGTACTGATAATGTTTCATGGGCCAATATAAGTGTTGAATTAATTATTACGCATCAGTAGATTTCTTATGTAATAAATGAATGAGTATTGTGTTAAACGTAAGACAAAGACAGGTACTAAGAATGTGACTAGAAAAACATCTAAAAAAGGTCAGCCAATGTTAAAAGGGGAATGTGTAGTTTGTAATCCAAATAAATGTTCATTTATAAAAAAAAATAGGTGATGGTATTAAAGAAGATATCGCGGATGAAATACATAAACCATTAAGGCGTAATTTTCAGAGACGTAAAGTTTTAACAATAGCAATTGATGATTTATGGCAGGCTGATTTAGTTGAAATGATTACAAATCAGGATAAAGGATATAAACATATTTTGACAGTTATTGATGTATTTTCTAAATTTGCATGGGCTATTCCAACTAAAAATAAAACTGGAGAAAGTGTATCTAAAGCGTTTAAATCGATTATAACTAACCGTAGTCCAACACATCTACAAACTGACCGTGGACTTGAATTTTATAATAAAATCTTTCAGCAATTAATGCATGACAATAAAATTAATCATTATTCAACATACTCTGAAGTAAAAGCATCTGCTGAACGATTTAACAGGACACTTAAAGAAAAAATGTGGAAGCGATTCACTGTAAACGGTAATTACAAATGGTTCGATTTGCTACCTCAATTAGTAGAAGAATATAACAATACTATACATAGCACAATTAAAATGACACCTGTACAAGGTTCAATGAAAAAAAATTAAAAATGTTTAAAAAAAATTTTTGCTCAAACAGTACCTACTAAACCTCCCAAGTTTAAAATAAATGACAAAGTAAGAATATCAAGGTATAAAACTATTTTTGCGAAAGGTTATACACCAAATTGGTCTAATGAAATATTTACCGTTTGTAAAATAATATATTCTGACCCTATTACATATCATATTAAGGACTATAAAAATAAATTAATAGAAGGTTGTTTCTATGAACAAGAAATGAGTAAAACAAAGTACCCGAATGTTTTCCTAGTAGAGAAAGTAATAAGACGTAAAGGTAATAATGTGTTTGTTAAATGGTTAGGGTTTGATAACACTCATAATACATGGATAGAAAAAGATGCTGTAATAAATTAACAAATTTATTTTGTTATAAATGGATGGTCCAGATTATTTTATATGTAGAGAATGTTTAGAGTGTGCATTTAGAAGAAATGATAAAATACTTTCTTGTGACAATTGTGGGTTCTATATAATAACTAAATCAAATAAAAACTATTTTACAAAGCCATGTAATAAAATCAAATATTTCGTAAAATTACTACGTTAACATAAAGAGACGGTTAATCCAAATCACAATGTATATGGTTTTAATGCAAATGATTAGCAAATGTTAGTTGAAAAATATACATATTTTCTTTCTTATAGGTATAAGTCACTTCCAGATAGATCTATAAGTCATAAATATTATATTTGTAAATTATTGGACGAACCACTCACACAACATAGAAAACTTAAATATGACCTTTTATGGATAGAGTTCCTAGATTTTAACGCTAATAGAGAAATAAGGGAAGCAATAAATATTGAAGATTATATTGTTAAAGAAGATCTAAGAAAAGTAAAATTAAAGACTTTAACTAATACGGATTTTTTTTATTAATAAATGACAAAACTTTGTAGTGTTTGCAATATTACTAAAGACGTTAATAATTTTCATAAAAATAAAGAGGAATATAATGCAAGATGCAAAACTTGTATGAGTAATTATTATTTCACAAATAAAAATAAACTTAGAGAAAAAATGGAATGTGAATGTGGAAAATTTGTTGTAAAATCATATCTTCGTAGTCAAAGTCTAAAAATATACATTTACGAAAATATTAACAAATTTGTTTTGTAATAAATGGAGATCAACACAATTAAAGAATTACGACAAATGTGTAAACAAAATGGAATTAAAGGTTATTATAGAATGAATAAACCTGAATTAATATTTCATTTAAATAGATTCCCGTTTGAAGATGATTTATTTAGTGCACCTAAGTTTATCAGAATTGCAAAAGTAAAATGTGAAGGTTGTAGTACATATTATGATCCAGAAAAACGTGCAGAACATTTTAAAAGTAATAAACATTCATTTAAACAAAATTGTAGAATTGTAGAGGTTGAAACTGCATTTCAAAATAGGTTGGCCACATATCATATAAATAATAATACTGACATAAGAGACCCTTCAATATTTCTTGCCTCTATTAAATATACTTTATTAAATAAAATACAAGAAAAGTTGGTTGATAATAATCTTAAGGTAAACTTGAAATTATTTTGTAATTATAAGCAGCTTGACATTGAATCTGAAATTATTGAAGAACAAAATTTTAAAACACGCAATGTAGCCATTTTTGATAGTACAGACCCAGAAGAATACTATGCTGAAGCAGAAGAAAAATTACTTGCTGAAGTGGAGGAATTTGAAAGAAAGGGATCCGGTTGGGTTTTATATAGTGTAAATTCTATAGAGCTGCGAATTAATAACTATGTTCCATTACGTGGATCTTCATATGTGGATCTACCAAAATGGATACAAGACAAGAAAGCAGTTGTAAATGTGGAAAATAACGACGACAAGTGTTTTATGTGGTCATTATTATCACTCTTACATCCAGTAGATATAAATACTTGAAGATTAACAAACTATAATAAATATATAGATCAAGTTGAAACAATGTTTAATGGTATTCGATTTCCTATGGCACTGAAAGATATTAGTAAATTTGAAAGACAGAGTAATATCTCGGTAAATGTATATTCTTTTGATGAGCAAGAAATAATATTTCCAGTATATGTAACAAAAGACAAGCAAGATCAACATATAAATTTATTGTATATAAAGGACGATAAGAATAGTCACTTTTGCTGGATAAAAAGTATTTCACGATTAGTGGGATCTCAATTATCTAAGCAGAAAGGTTCAAAAGATTTCTGTGATCGATGTTTATTATTTTTAATTCAGAGTATAAGTTAAACATTCACAAAGTTGATTGTAAAACCAAAGATTCAGTAAAAGTAATTATGCCAAGTAAAACTGAGAAAATCCAGTTTAAAAATTCTAGAAATACGAAAAACGAAAGTTCCAATTGTTATATTCAAAATTCAAACATGTGCACCATCAAATAACAAATCATACACACATTGATACGAAAAACATGAACCTTCAGGTTTTTGTTATTATATAAAATACATACATAAAGAATATAAGCCGCCTGTTGTATATAGAGGTCCTAATGCCGCAAAAGTATTTATGGATAGAATTAGACAAGAAGTAGAAGAAATTGGTAACTATTATGATGAAATTGAGGAAATGTTACCTCTTACCAATACAGAAATAGAACAATATAATACTAATAATAATTGTACTTTATGTGGGTGTAGGTATACAGAAAAAAATAAAAAAGTACGCCATCATGATCATTTGACTGGAAAATATATAGCACCTCTTTGTAATAATTGTAATTTAAAATGCAAAAATCCTAAATTTGTGCCTGTATTTTTCCATAACTTTTCCGGTTACGATTCGCATTTATTTATCAAAGAACTTACTTATGATGACCACGAAATAGATTTAATCCCATGTAATAAAGAACGGTATATAAGTTATACTAAACATACAGATGATCTACAAATTAGATTTGTGGATTCATTTAAATTTATGACGAGTGGTTTGGAAAATCTTGCAAAGAATTTAAAAAAAGAACAAAAAACATCATTGACTAAATACTTTAAAGAAGATGAGGTTGACTATGTAACTAAGAAACTAGCATATTGCTATGAATACATGGATTCATGGTCAAGATTTACAGACACAAGTGTTCCACCTAAATCGGAATTTTATAGCGAACTAAACGATTCAAACATAAGTGATACAGACTATGAACATGTATTAAATGTATGGAATAAATTTAATATGCAAAATCTAGGAGACCTTCATGACTTGTATGTAAAAACAGATGTATTATTGTTGGCGGATATATTTGAGAATTTCAGATTAATATGCTACAATTTATACAAATTAGACCCAGCATGGTACTTTACAACACCTGGACTAACATGGGATGCAATGTTAAAATATACAAAACAGGCTTTAGACTTAATATCTGACTATGATATGATTTTAATGATTGAAAAAGGTATTAGAGGAGGAATAGCACAGTGTTGTAAGCGGCAATTGTTGTAAGCGGCAGTGTTGTAAAGGCAAATAATAAATACATGGAAGATTATGACCCCGCAAAATCATCTAATTATTTAATGTATTTAGATGCCAATAATTTATATGGTTGGGCAATGTCGCAGAAGATGCCATATGCAGGTTTTGAATGGGCCAGTAAAAATATTAATTTAAATCTAGCGGATGATGCAAATGAAGGATATATTGCTGAAGTTGATTTAGAATATCCCATGGAATTACATGATTTACATAAAGATTTACCACTGGCACCCGAATCAAAAAATCCACTAGGATCTAATCAATGTAAATTACTCACTACATTGGATAACAAAAAAAGATATGTTTTACATTATAGAAGCTTGAAACATTATCTTTCAAAGGGGATGGTATTAAAACAGGTACACAGAGTAATAAGTTTTAGACAATCTTATTGGTTAAAGAATTATATAGACTTGAATACGGAAATGAGAAAGAAAGCAAGTAGTGAATTCGAAAAGGACTTTTATAAATTAATGAATAACAGCATATTTGGAAAGTCTATGGAAAACATTAGAAAATATGATAATAAATGATAATAAAATAATACACTTGGTTTATAATTTCACAAAATATTTATTCATAGATTACTTAAGTTTCACTATACAATAGCATCATCAGATCTATACTAAACTTAAAATTAACCATACAGGTTATATATTCTAACCTAAGTGTAAAGTGGGGCATAGTCGGTAAAATTTCACAAAAGGATATTAAGGAGAGGAGAATTATACAGGTCAAGTTGGTCATTAAGAACTTCTTCGGCCGGGTTTTTCAAAGATTTCTTAATCTCTAGTGACTCGTAGATATTTAGTTTTAATCCTTTGTTTTCTGCATGTAAAAGGCGCGGATTAAACAGGCTATGATGTGCGTGTTCAATAAGGTGGTTTGCAAAGGTTGAGTTGGTTCTATTATGACTATAGGATTTAATGTGTTCGGTAATACGAGCTTTAATAGATCTCCCAGTTTGACCTATGTAAACTCCGTTACAGTCGTCGCAATTTAGTTTATATATTCCGGATTTCGACATAATATCTACTTTTTCTTTGCCATTTTTAATCTGCTTACCTAAGGAATTGTCTGTTTTGAATGTAACGGCAACGTTTGATTTTATGAGTTTATTCGCTATTAAGTTAGTAAATTTTCCGAAATACGGTAGAGGCTTGAATTGATAGGTGTTTTCATTTTTTATTGTTGGGTAGACTAACTGAAGTGAAAGTTTTGAGGCGACCTTTTTAATTAAATTATCAATTATTTGGGTTTTATACCCGTTATTGACGGCAATTTGTTTAATTGTGGTAATTTCCTTGTTATAGTTATCTGAGGCTAACGGGATAGTTTGTGAGAGAGAGGATGTAGAGAGTCATAGGGAATTGTTGTGTCTGTCTGAGTGGGTTTTCTATAAATATTAAAGGAATGAGTTTGGTTAAGTTTGCTAATGGTAAGATCTAGAAAATTAATTTGATTATTGCATTCGATTTCCAAAGTGAATTCAATGGCAGAGTGGACGGTATTAATATAATTGAAGAATTTATTGAGTTGACGTGTTGTGCCTGTCCAGCATACTAATATATCATCAACATATCTGTACCAGTATTTTATGTGTTTTTTTTTCAACAATTCAAGAATTAGAAAATATGTAAACATAATACTATGTCCAAATGCTAAAAAAAGTGAAAAGCTTATTAGCAAACCAAACTTTAAACATAGAAACATCTTTACTGAAAATCTTGTGGCCATACATATGAATAAAACTAAAATAGCATTCAACAAACCAATTTACATTGGTTTGTCTATATTAGATATATCAAAAGAGTTAATGTATGATTTCCATTATAATGTTATGAAACAAAAATATAAGCATATTATAGAGTTACTCTATCAAGATACGGATTCCTATATTTATAATATTATCACGGAAGACTTAAATGAAGACATGGAACATATGATAGATCACCTTGATACATCCGACTATCCTGTTGATAATAAATATAACATACCCATAGTGAACAAAAAGGTACTTGGAAAAATGAAAGATGTAAATATGGGCTCTCCAATGACAGAATTTGTTGGCTTAAAGGCAAAAATGTATGCGTTTGATGTATTAGGTAAAACAGTTCATAAGAAGGCAAAAGGTACCAAGAAAAATGTAGTTTAGAATAATATTACTCTTGACGATTATAAAAACTGTTTATTTAATAGCGAGAAGATGTCCAGAACAATGAATACTATTAGAAGTGTAAAGCTTGACATTTATTCCATCAATCAAAATAAAATTGCTCTGAATCCTGACGATAATAAAAGATATATACTAGAAAATGGGTTTGACACATTACCATGGGGTCACTATTCTATTAATAAAAATTAACGGTAGATATATTAATATTTAAATAATAGATATAAAAAATAATTGTAGATATTTAAATTAAAATATTTAAACAATATATATAAAAAATAATTGTAGATATTTAAATTAAAATATTTAAACAATATATATAAAAAATAATTGTAGATATTTAAATTAAAATATTTAAATAGATATATAAAAAAAAAGTAGATATTTGAATTAAAATATTAAAATAATAGATATAAAAAATAATTTTAGATATTTAAATTAAAATATTTAAATAAAATTAATGTAGTTAAGATAAAATGTTCTCATTAAAGCGACGGCTATATTTACCAATTGCCATATCTTTCTCCATATTTATGGCTAGAAAATCATATTTCTTTTTCCAACAAAAATTACAACAAAATTACAAAGATTTCTAAACTTTTCTATACTCATATCCGTGCCAGCGAAATCATTATATGCATGTTTTAAATTAGTACTATCAGTAAAGTGACAAAGTATAATATAGTTTGCATTAACTCTGACCATCTGTTTCGGTATGCGGCTTAATGTTTGACATGTGCATATACAACAAAGACCATAATGTCTACCTCTACTAAAGTAATCTTCAAGTATTTTTATTTTTCGTGTATCAATATCATCAAATATTGCTACTGAATTAGGTTTTACATTTTCTGCAGGTGTAACGTCTTCAGCATTTTCAAATTTGTAAAAGCCTATACGATTTTTCAAATGACTATTTATTTCATTTACAAACTCTTCAAGATATTTGTATTTTAGTTGATGTAATGATTTTGAATAAACATATATATTTTAAAATATTAAACCGTTATGCGTATCTGTTAACATTTGTAATATAATGTTTGTTTTACCACAATTTGATGGTCCACATATTATACATCTTATAGTGTTGAGGAAATATTTATATCTATTTTGTTGTTCTACTTCTATAGTTATATTCTCTAAACCTTTTCCTACTTTTTTAATTTTAAACTCCATTTATTAGCGATTAAAAGTCTTTTACTACCGTGTTTGTCAAGCTACTATATTTTATATTTGTATCACTAACTATCAGACAGTGTGCAATAGTATTTTCTGGAAACTTTTTATTAAACTGAAAGTCAATCTTTACATCTGTAATTGATTCCTTTATGGTCTCGTTTTGATATAAACAATCTATAACAAATATTGGATAGTTTTTATTAAACTCATATTTAGAAACAATAGGTGCATTAATATGTTTGTTATTAAGGAAATATGTCTTTTGAAAGTTTTTAAACATTGTGTATACACTACTATAGTCATTGTGGTCAGTATCTAACATTAAGTTTTCCTGTGGATAGCCATCGTTGTTTAATAATGCTTTTATATCATGCAGGTCAATAAAATCAAATTTTGAATTATCTACAGTTATATCTGTATCACGATTTTTAGAAAACGCTATGATAAAATATTTTGGACGTTTTGCTAGGGTTGCTACTCGCCATGTATATTTCATCACATCTTTAGGAATTGTAGGATTACATTCATAAGTCCATGAATTATAATTTATTATTTGCTGTTTGTTTGAAGCTATAAGATTACTAATTTCTATTTGTTTTTCCAATGTGGGAATTACTAGTGGCATACTCCAATATACTTCTGAAATATTAATTTGCAAATTGTCTTTTAATGTCACAGGTGCTAATAAACAATTTGAATCATCAGTTGCTCTAAGTAGTTGTAGTTCCTGACTGACACGTAAAATAGCTTTATTATATGTTTCAAATACACCGAAAATACTTTTTAGTGGTACAGTAATGGAAAAATATCCCTCTTCATCTAAAGCATTCTCAGTGCCCTAGCCGTCAAATATGTCTTGTTTATTAAAAGTAGTTAAACCTTTAATTGTTGTTGTATAACCTGGAGAAATAACTACTTCTACTTCTTTACTGGATATTAAATATTTTATTTGTGAATAGAGATGCATTATACCATTTTGAACAAATTGAATCGTCTTATAATTAGCAGATGTCAGCTTATAATCTGACCGGCTATTACAAGATTACTGTTTGCAGTGTCATAAATAACATCCTGATTGGGTACTTTAATCTCTGTAAATATATTTGGTGTATATTGGTAACGCTGGATAGGTGGTTTATGTACTCGCTCATTAATAGAATAATCAAATATTGCTGTATCCATTTATATAGAAAAAAATATTACGTTTTTCTTATATGTAAAGTTATTAACGAAGGCTCAGTTCTAAAGTCTATTAAATTATCATCTTGATCTATTAGTTTTAATTCCAATTTATCTATTTTATTTAATATTGGTGGATAATATGCCAAGTTAATAGGTTGCTCAATTATATCATAACCAGGTCTTACTTTTAGAAAAAATTCATATATTGTACTAGTTTCTGTCGAGCCGATATACCATCCTTTTGTAATATTTGAACATACTTTGATAGTCTTAACAGGAAATATATCCAAAGTGTTATCAGACATGTGCAGTATGTTTGGCTCTAGTACCCTTTTATTAAATCCTAGCAATGGTCCTATTGACTTATATGTTTTTGTAATAATATGTTAATTCTGCTGCCACCAGTGGACAGACGGGTCCACACCGTTTATCATTAAATAAAATAATAATAAAAACCTGCCGAAACGAAGGCTCGTGGAATCTTGGTCAAGGGATGCTGATAGAACTTACTTTCGTTTAAAAATATAACTGTATTTACATATTAACAAAATGATAAATCCTTAAACATAATCTTAAAACTACTTACATGCTATTAACACGATGACCCTAGTCATCGTGCCTAAAACTGTCGTGCCCGAGCTACGGCGTTCGCTCGACTATCTTTTTTGAACCTTCGCTACCCTCTATATATATATATATGATACAATAATCTAACTTCGGTTCAAAGTCACCGTAATACCGGACAATGCATCAAGTTTTGTCAATAAACAACACGAATTTTGAAAACAAATTGCTAATCTAAAATTGTAAATAAGTGAAACAAACCATGACTTTACTAAAACTGATAACGCGCATCTTGATACATTCTCTCGTAGATAACAACAAAACTTAAATTAGAAAATGAATCCCCGATTCATTACATTGTAAAGTCGATGGTATAAATACTTTTAATCATATTTTTCATAGTATTGTCATTTGGTTTTAATGTGAATCCTATACCGATAATTTCTTCTAGTATGTCTTTAAAGTCTTTATATCTATATGCACCATCATCAATTTTAATTTTTTTACTAACACCCTCTTTAATATAAGTAAAAGTATTATTTTTTTATTTTTCTGATACATTTGGAATAGTAAATGATGTTTTTAAACTTTTCAGACACAATTCATATCTACCATTTGATAATCTAGTGGGGGGAAATAATTACTAATTAAAATAGATTGATTCAAATTTTTATAATTATCTAATGTGAGTGTACCCATTTATTATAAAAGAAATTATATATAAATTCTATACATAACATTCCACAATTTGTTTCACTATATGACTGTTGTCTGTCATAATTATAATATATTTCAGCCTTATTAAAATACTTTACTAATTTTATTTCAGGGTTAACGTTTCCATAACTATCAAAATAGTAAACTTTATTATCAATTTTTATATAACCTACCCAGTGAGAACCTGGTCCCGAATTAGAATCGAAATTAACTATACCTGATTCATTCTTGCTAATTAGTTTAGGCAAAGTGTCATCCATAAATACACCTCTAAAATATGGAAGTCTTAACTCTTTAGCATATTTCAATATTTCTATATTTGACAATGGTCTCTCTGGTATCATTTTTTTTTTATTTTTCCTCCACGTTTCTGTTTATTATATGCAGGATCGCCTATATACATCCCATTACCAAGAACCTTCTCGCCTACCTTTTTACCTGCTTGCAACATTGCACCTGTTCCTAGAGCGGCTAATGCACCTTTAATTAATGTTATTACAGCTGGAATTGCGAATGGAAGAATGCCGCCATTTTTTACAGCAATATCAGATAATGCACCGCCAAATTTTATACATGATCCTTTTATTATTGGTGCTGCTGGCAAAAGTATTACACCACCTTTCTTGTCTGTTAAACTATTTAATAATTGCGTTGTTGGTAAATCAATACTGCCTTTAACATTTGCTAATTGATTTACAATATCCTGTACATTGTTTGAATTAGAATTTTGTAATGCCGCCATTAACATTGTGACAGGAATAGGTATTTTTGATGGAGGACATATTTTTTTTTTATCTGAGATGCAGATAATTTTATAGTAGCTCCTACTCCTTCCTGTTTAGCTTTTTGAATTTTTTTTAATTGTCTTTTACTCAATATTTCTGCCATTTCAACTGATTTATGCCCGGTATTATAAACGTCAAATAACTAAAATACTCGGTAGATTTTATTTGGTAACCAAGTAATATACTTTACTCTATAGATTTCCGTATTATAAACGAAAAATAAATTTACTTCGCTAGTAAATCTCACAGTTAAACTACTCCCATGAATTTCTAGCAAGTAAAATTTATTCTGTCAATTACTTGACAGCTTCGTGTTTTGTTTTTACTTAGAATATTATAATAATAACTGATGCGAAATTTGCAATATTTATATATTAGTCATCTATTGATGAATAGATGAACTAAAATAGTCGGTAAATCTCCTATTAGTTAATTTACTTGTAAGCAAAATTATATTAACTGTATAAGTAAATTTAGTTCCATAGTAACTAATTAACATTTATTTTGTTCTTTATAATACCGGGCCTTATTAGTATAAAAATTAAGACCCATTCCCATTTTACGTTTCGCTTTCATGATACTTGTAACTGATCGAGCAGCTATTTTTTCTTTAAAACTTGCATTTTTATCTAATACTCTATTCCATGCTTTACTTTCTAATATATAATCAGCTTTATTTCTGTTGTATACATCTGTATATTTAGAATAAGCTATGTCATGTTCTCGGCAAGCTTCATCTAATCCGTTAACTCCTTTATCACCTCTTGCTAAACGCTTCTCTAACTTGGTACCTGGACCACAGTAATTCTAACCTGGTATATGTACTTCAAGCGGTAATTTATTTATTAAACTATTTACAAATCCAGATCCTTCTTTTTTCCTCATTTATAAAGAAACATTTTCCCGTTCTAAATGGAAGATTATCTTGAAAAACGTAAATATGTTTACCGCAAATCTTATAAACATTATAGTAAAATTAATCTAGGTATGCATTTGGGCGAAGTTTTATTTAAAATTGTCAATACGTTCAGGTATGTCAATTTACACTTTTTGTACATTTTACTAAAAATAGGGCAAAAGTACTCTTTTATGGGCATTTTCACGGTTTTTCTAGCAAAAAACCGTAAAAATAGGGCAAAAGTACTCTTTTATGGGCATTTTGCACGGTTTTTCTAGCAAAAAACGAGGTACGTTCAGGTTTTTTTGAGTTTTATTTATACACTACTAAATTACATCACGCCTGGAAATACGTTCATAAAAATTTTTGCTGAGCACAGCATACCGAACATAAACACGGATGCGAAACGTAATATCAGCAAGGTCACAACAGAAATATCAACGCAGACCGAATATAGAAACAACGTTGATACAGGTCAAGAAATGTACCAGGAATTAACAGTATCAGCAGAAAATAAGGTCAGGGTAAAAGAAGAAATAAAAATTCCGCCAAGAAGTGAATATGTATGCTACGCTACCCAAAAAATTGCAAACCAGATAAAGAATTATTTATCGAACCAGAAGAAACAAACATATACGGCCTAATGACAGCCAGGGTATTAACCAAGAGCGAGACGCTGATACCTATTTGATTAATAAACATAACAAACACCACTGTGACAATCCCGAAAAGAACTGTAATTGGAAGGGCAGAAATATTCGAGAATAAGACAGAAAATAAGCAAAATCTAACAGAATTCGTAGACAAGAGGCTAAGAGAAATGGAGACCAAGGAAGTAGAATGTTTAGCTAATTTAATCGAAATAATCAACGAATACAGTCAGGCAAGAGTTTTAAGAAAACAGGATGAAGTACAAGTTAAAAGGATGGAGCTGCAACGTATCAAAGAACGTATAATAAAGATTGCACGACAGGAAAATATAAATACGGTAAGACGAAAAATGCCAGAGGATACAAGGAACCAATTTGATATAATACACAATATATGTAATTGTAATTGGGCTAAACCAACGAAGGATGAAGAAGATAATAATATGGGAATACAATGGGATAGCATGCAGAAAAGCGAACCACACAAACTGGAAGACCATTTCGATTTAGAACATCTAGATGAAAATACTAAAAAGCATATGATAAGCATACTAGAGGAGTACAAAGATATTTTTCTACTAAAAGGTGCTAAACTGGGGTGTACGCATAAAGTAAAACAAAATAATAACAGAAGAAGTACCACCAATCGCGAAAACTGCATATAGGGTCCCATTCAGTCAAAAAGAACTATTGCAGAAAGAATTAGCAAAAATGTTGGAAGAATGGGTTATCGAGCCATCGGATTCTCCATGGACCTTACCAGTAGTGATCGTACCAAAAAATCGGAAAAGGGAGAAAATAAAATAAGGATGGGCATAGATTTCAGAGACCTAAATGAAGTAACAAAGAAAGATCATTTCCCAGTAGCAAACATGCAGGAAACACTTGACCAACTGGGAAACGCAAATTTATTTGCAACACTGGATTTAGCGTCAGGTTACTGGCAAGTAGAATTAAAAGAGGACGATAAGGAAAAGACGGCATTCACCACAGGAGGGCAATACTACCAGTTTACGAAAATGGCGTTTGGACTAGCAAACGCACCAAGCACATTCCAAAGATTAATGAATAGTGTACTGGCAGGATTAACCGGAGAAAGATGTTTAGTATACCTGGATGATGTGATTATATTTAACGGAGAAGGCACAGCAGATCACATTGCTAGATTGACTAAAGTTTTCGACCGTCTGCGAAAAGCAAATCTAAAATTACAACCGAATAAATGTAAATTCCTAAAAAATGAAACGAAGTACTTAGGACATGTGATAAGTCAACACGGAATTAAGCCGGAACCAGAAAAAATTTCTACAATCAGAAACTATCCAACACCGAAATCTGTGAAAGAAATAAGGGCATTCCTAGGACTAGTAGGCTTCTATCGGAGATTCATAACAAGATTTGCTAAAACCGCAGTCCCATTAATTCAATTAACAAAGAAGGATGAAGAATTCACATGGACCAAAGATTGCCAAGAAGCGTTTGAAACATTACGAGAAGCATTATGCACAGAATCACTACTAGCGCACCCAGACTTTAATAAAGAATTCATCTTGTCAACAGACGCAAGTGGATTAGCAGCTAGTACAATTCTCAGCCAGAAGCATAACGGATACGAAAGACCAATTGCATTTGCAAGCAGGCAATTAAACAAAGCGGAAACAAACTACGACACATCAGAAAGAGAGTGTATAGCTATAATTTGGGGTGTGAAGCACTATCGCTGCTATCTGTACGGACGAAAATTTACCATAATAACCGATCATAAACCACTGAAATGGTTAATGTCTCTAAAAGATCCAAACTCGCGTCTGATGAGATGGGGTCTACTTCTGAGCGAATTCGAATACGAGGTATTGCACAAACCTGGAAAGAAACATATAAACGCAGATGTGCTGTCACGAATACCAATTAATTCAGTGTCAAACACAGATAATATATATTTACCGATCTGGGATAGAGATAAAATTAAGAAGCTGCAAGAAAACGACGAAGAAATCAGGAAACTGACATCAAAAGAAGGCTACTTCCAAGACGGAGAAGGTATAAAATTTAAAGAAAAAACAGGAGAAGAGAGAAATCACAAGTTAGTCATACCCAAAGAGATGTCGTTCCAAGTGATACACGACTATCACAATCTGCCGTATGCAGGCCACCAGGCACACGAGAAAGCACTAAAAAGAATTAAAGACAAATTTTGGTGGGAGAATATGAACACGGAGATAAAAGAATATTGTGATAAATGTCATTCATGCAATGAGAGGAAGACACCATCAAACCTAAAACCAGCCCCACTGCAAGTGTTCCAAGAAATAACTGCGCCATTTCAAAGGACGTCAATGGATATTGTAGGCCCATTAGTCACATCCAGGAAAGGGAACAAATACATCTTGACTTTCCAAGACCATTTTTCCAAGTAACCAAAAGCATTTGCGATCCCAGACCAAACAGCAGAAACGATAGCAAGGATATTTGCGCAAGAGATTATTGCCAGACACGGAGCACCAAGGCAACTTTTAACGGATCAAGGGAAAAATTTTATCTCGAATACGATGAAAGATGTGTGTAAATTATTTAACATTGAGAAACTGCAAACAACAGCATAACGCCCTCAAACAAATGGAGTGATCGAGAGAAGCCATAGAGTGCTTAAAGGTATGTTGTCTCATTTCATAAGCCGAGATCAAACTGATTGGGATGAATGGTTACCATATGTTCTCATGGCATATAGATCAGCAGTACACAAGTCGACAGGAGAGATACCATTCTTCATTATGCATGGCAGAGATATGGAGATGCCCTACGACGACATATAACGACAAAGAACGCTAAGATACGATAATGATGACAACTATGCGGCCGAATTAAGAGAGAGAATGCGAATTACGTTTAAACGAGTAAAATCAATGTTGAAACAAACAACGGAACAGCGAAACAAACAATTTAATAGAAAATCCGAGCAAACAAATTTTGAAATAGGAGACAAAGTTTATTTTCATGATCCGACAAAATAACAACTAGCAGGGACATCAAAAAAATTTAGTAAAACCGTGGACAGGGCCGTACCGAAGAAAAGAAAAACTGAGTGCAGTAAATTACAGAATTGTCAAGGAAACTGGGAAAAGGAATATGGTAGTACATGTGAACAGGCTCAAACCATTTAAAACAGTTATCGAAGAGGTTCAGGAAGAGGAAATAGGAATGGAGAGCTCAACTCAGATCCAGAAAAGAAGGGTACCAACCACGGTAGAATTCGAAGCAATGCACAGGCAGATAGAAGCAGAAGAAAACCATACACTCGCTCCTCAACACTTGTCTCCTCCTAGAATCCATACCCGAAGTAGAGGGCCGGTCACGGAACAGCCCTGGATATGCTCACCCGCTAATCAATAGAGAAAAGTAACGGAACAATCTACATCAAGTGCCCACTCTAGTATCGGGTGGATTATAATAAGTAAATTAAGGAAAATAAAACGTTGTAAGGAATTCATATATAGACCAGCAAAATTGTATCGCGAAATAGGGAGTAAATTGTGCTCCCAAAAGTAGCAAATTTTTAAATGGGGGGAGGAATGTAAGCATTGCAAATGTTAGTATGCTGAGACAGCATAGTAACATCACCTTGAGTTAAATTCGCATCAGTGCGCCATAAAGCTGTAGCCAACATCTCTATCACTGTCACTATCTTGATCCTAGACTTTGGATGCCAAATTTGCTGAGTTTTTACTCGTATTTGAATTGGGCAGTTTCATTCTGCATTGTGCTTGTGCATGTCCCGGTTTTCCACATCTGTAGCAAATGAAACGAGACCGCGTTCTGTCATATCTGTTCAACGATTTCTTCATTGATGAATGATGGTGTTCATGCTGCGACGTAAATGCAGGAAATGACAGCGTCTGAGTCCACGTCTTCATGACGAAGCTCAATTTCAATTGATCCGTACACAATGTTTCCAGCGCTGTGACTACCACATCATATTCGTGAGGCATTGTAAGATGTTGATGGCATACAACACAGTCATTTCCAAATTGGCACCGCACACACCTTGCGCGCGCTTATACGCCGAGCGGCAAGCGATACAAAAATCAGCGGTTAGCGCTGAAACCGCTAGATGGCTTGCCGATAAAGCCTAAATAGACTTCGGGAAATAGCGACAGCATTACAATATATATATTTATATATATATATATATATATATATATATATATATATATATATATATATATATATACATATATATATATATATATATATATATATATATATATATATATATATATATATATATATATATATATATATATATATATATATACATATATATATATATATATATATATATATATATATATATATATATATATATACATATATATATATATATATATATATATATATATATATATATATATATATATATATATATATATATATACATATATATATATATATATATATATATATATATATATATATATATATATATATATACATATATATATATATATATATATATATATATATATATATATATATATATATATATATATACATATATATATATATATATACATATATATATATATATATATATATATATATATATATATATATATATATATGTACATATCTATATATATATATATATATATATATATATATATATATATATATATATATATATCTATATTTATATATATATATATATATATATATATATATATATATATATATATATATATATATATATATATATATATGTAAGCCACAATTTAAAGAGTTCAAAAGGAGCGGAGATTAGGTTAAGAATCGACACATGTATGATGCAGTAAACAACTGTAATATAAATAATATGTACACATTAGCAAAGTCCAGAAATATAATGGTAAACAAATAAGATTAAAACTAAAGCTCAAAACTAACCTGAATCAATACAATTGCCGATAGCAAGCCTTTGTATACATAAATACAATAACCTCAATCCTAACAGCTCGGAGTCTAGTTACGAACCAAGTCTGACGCGCGTGTCAAGCGACACCGCCAAGCTTGATTACGCACAAGCTTACATCCCCCGTTTTTAAGACCGAGGGTACGCGCCATCGGTGTAAGGAACAATCTTACTAGCATGAAAAATATTTGACTCATTTTTCCTTAATCTACTATCTAACAAGAACGTTACATCAGAAATTTTCTCTTTAATTTTAAAGGGACCTACTCTAATTGGATCTGTTTTATTTTTATTCAATTTATTAACGTTTTGTACATAAACTAAATCTCCTATCTTATAATTTATCTGTTTTACATTTTTATCGTAATAGTCTTTATTCTGGCTGTGAATTTCTTTTGATTTCTTAAAAGCTATTTCTCTATTGTTGACTAAATTTGTCAAATTATTGTCGTTCACCTCATCAGGTAGAAATGAAAGGTTTAATCCTGTCAGCAAATAATTGGGAGTGAATCCGGTCGAACTGTGAATTGTGTTGTTATAATCCTTTACACATTCCTCTGCTACCTGAGGCCATGATTTATTTTTATTTTCATAGATTTTACATCGTATTCTGTTGACCAAAGTCTGATTTGTCCTTTCGTTTAATCCGTTAGAAAACGCACAATCTACTGCTGTAAAAACTAATGCTACTTTCTGTTTATTTAAATATTGCTTAAACTGTGCTGAATTTATACCAGGATACTGATCTGATAAAACTAATTTAATACTTCCATTTTTTTCTACTTTCTGGATTAGATTTATAAAATCTTTAGCAACTTGAGTCTTTGAGGTTATTATGTAAGCAAATCTTGTAAAGTGATCCACCGCCAAATGTAAATATTTTTTTGTACTTTTGTTACCTTTGAAACCTCCAATTGTGTCTATAGACACTATTTCGAAAGGTTCCTTTGCTGGACCAAGTTGAGATAAAGGGGCTTTAAAGATACCTATTCTCGATTTATTTTTAATGCAAGTTTCACAAGATCTACAAGTCAATCTTATGTGTTTATACAAATTTTTGAAATAAAATTTTTGGCCAAAAGTTAAAATTAACTGTTTTGTGCCTATATGACCCTGATCAACATGTACCTCGTTGACGAGAGACTTTCCGAACTCTTCAGTAATCCATATTTTCTCTCTATTATTTAGAATTTTATAAATGATACCATTTTTAATAATGCATTTATCATCAGCTTTCAACAATTTCTGATTTTCTTTGATATCATTCAATTTCAGTAAATTTGAAGTTTTAATCACAGAATCCCTGTTTGTGTCCTCATGTGGTTCCAAAACCGGATTTCTAGACAAACAATCAGCTTCAGTATTTTCTTTACCCGGATTATATACAATTTCAAAATCGAAATGTGAAATATAATTCAAAATCTGAACTAGTTCTATATCATTACTTTTTTTTATATTGAAATTTTCCAATGGTCTATGATCCGTAAATACGACGAACTTCTTTCCTATTAAATGAAATTGCCAGTATAAAATGGCTTCTTTAATGGCTAAACATTCTATAAAAATTGCTTTCTTCTTTTTCTGGGCGTCTGTCAACTTTCTAGAAAAGAAAAACACCGACTTCAAAGAGTTATTTTCCTGTGGCTGCTTCAATATTGCTCCAACTCCTTCGATACTTGCGTCAGTGAAAATAAATATTGGAGCCTCTGGATCAAAAATTGCCAAAGCAGGAACTGTGCACAGATATTCTTTTGTTGAATTAAAACTCTTCATACACTCTTCAGACCAATCGAAGGATACATTTTTCCTTAACAAATTTCTTAACGGATCCAGTAAAGCTACGTGATTTGGTATAAACTCCAAATAAAAATTAATCTTGCCTAAAAACTGTCTAATTTGTGTTTTTGTTGTGGGTATTGGAAACTTCTTAATACCCACTAAATTATCGTTTATTGGTTTAATCATATTGTTTCCAATTTCGTGTCCCAAATATGTTATCTTTTCTTGGGCGAACTGACATTTATTTTTATTCAGTTTGAAACCTTGTTCATATAATGCTTGCAATACCCGCTCTACATGATATAAATGTTCTTCGTAAGTTTTAGAGAACACCAATATATCATCTATATAATTTACTGTGAAAGCATCTAATTTGTTTTTTCTTAGCACGCTTGCTAAAACTCTTTGAAAGATCGCAGGAGCAGATTTCAAACCAAAAGGTAAACATCTCCACTGCCAGTGGCCATGATGGGTTACAAAAGCCAGCTTATATCTATCTTTTGCACGCACCGGAATCGACCAAAACGCCGAGTTCACGTCGAATTTTGAAAAAAACTTACAATTTCTGGCACGTACCGTAAGATCATCTATCCTTGGAAAAGGCTGACTTTCTGGCACTACTATTTTGTTGAGCTCTTTAAAATCGATACACAAGCGTGATCTTTTCCCTTCTTCTCTCTTAAAAACCATGGTTACAGGAGCTGCATAAGGACTGCTTGACTCCTCTATTAAACCTGCATTCCACAAATCCTCCACTTGTTTCTCAATTTCTAATTTATCTTGAAAAGAGCACCTATAAGGTTTCTTTGAAATATATCTATTTTCTGTCAGTTTCACTGTGGCTTCATAATCCTTTACTGTTCCTGTATCAAACTTTGATTTGGCAAAAATTATTTCATTTTTTTTTATAATATCCTCTATTCTATTAGTGCTTATTTCACTAATGTGACTTTTCTTATCTAAATTTTTATTTTTCTGTTGTTTCTGTGATATACTCAAATTTTCATCCTGACAGAGCTTGAATTTTTTTATTGAATCTAGTCCCAATAGAAAATCACAATCAATTCCTTCTTTAACTATGAAAAACGGAAAATCCTCTTCTAAGTTACCAATTTTAGTACGTATTATTGCAATCCCCTCCGTTTTCGCCGTTCCAGCTACACATTTAATAATATCTCTCCCACCTATTATTTGTTGAATATTTCTTTTATGGTTCAAGAAGGTACTATTAACCATAGAAATATTGGATCCAGAGTCATATAAGCCAATTGCTAGACCACCGTTTGCAAAAAGCTTAATTTTAATAAGTGGGAGAACTATTCGTTTTTTGCCTCCTCATAACTTGCTACTACTTCCTGTAATTCATTATTATTTGTAACCTTGATATTTTCATTTTTAAAATTTTTAATTCGCCTATCTTTATTACGGCATATACTTTCTGAATGCAATCTATTTTTGAAACCTAACTTATCACAAATACTACATGGTCTTTTTTCACTTAGAATTCTCTTGCTTACATTGTCATTTTTTGAATCGTTAATTTTACCAATTTGTTTTAATTTTGACATTAAATTTTCTATATTTATAATGGATTTTCTATCTAACTTATTTTGAATAAATTTTGGTAAACTAATCACAATCATGTTAATTTGTGTGTTTGTAGACAAGCTATCATCCGCTTCTAGCAATAATCTTCTTTTCTTTAACGCATATTCTAGTAGCGAGCCGTTATAGAATTTAAAATTGTAAGCATACGCTATATCTGTCCAGGATTGTGCAGAGAAGGTGTCAATAAAGGCGTTATTCCATGCCTCCCAATTTAACAAGGAATTACGCTTTACAAATACATTATACCAGTCTAACGCGGATTTCTCTAAAAACAATCGTAATACTTCAGCGTATTTATTTTGGGCAATCCCCACTCTGTCACACTCCTGCACAAATAATTTAATCCAAATACTCGCATTTATAATTTCAGTATCGAACTTTTCAATCACTATATCCTTTATCAAAGAGCTCGTTTTTCTTTCAAATGTGATTGTTGACTGTTCGTTTGCCCTAGCCTCTTGCTCTGTAGTAATCTCTTCCAGATATTCATCATACAACACGACGTTGCCTTCTGTATCCAAGTAAATTTTCTCAAGGTCTTCAGATAAAGTCAACACCACATTACGAAATTTATTGCGTACCTTCAAACACTTAACTACATTTTTAACGATTGGATTTTCAAAAAGCGTTCCATGCTGCGCACTAGTCTGCTTATCTGCTGGGAACAAGAAACTTTCCTCTTGACCGAGCAGCTGAATTCTTTTCACTTTAACTACGGTGCTTTTCGTATCTGCACCAGCCTCCGAGACAAAATAAAACTTTGCTTTACTCTCCATTGTATTGATTTGTAAGCCACAATTTAAAGAGTTCAAAAGGAGCGGAGATTAGGTTAAGAATCGACACATGTATGATGCAGTAAACAACTGTAATATAAATAATATGTACACATTAGCAAAGTCCAGAAATATAATGGTAAACAAATAAGATTAAAACTAAAGCTTAAAACTAACCTGAATCAATACAATTGCCGATAGCAAGCCTTTGTATACATAAATACAATAACCTCAATCCTAACAGCTCGGAGTCTAGTTACGAACCAAGTCTGACGCGCGTGTCAAGCGACACCGCCAAGCTTGATTACGCACAAGCTTACATATATATATATATATATATATATACATATATATATATATATATATATATATATATATATATATATATATATACATATATATATATATATATATATATATATATATATATATATATATATATATATATATATATATATATATATATGTACATATATATATATATATATATATATGTACATATATATATATATATATATATATGTACATATATATATATATATATATATTGTAACAAACGCGCGTCTTAAGAGAACGTGCACGCGTTTGGCTCTTAACTATATGCGTGTAGCGATGTTTCTTCTATACTCACCTGGTGGTTGGTTTTAGGTGGAATCTTCTAATACACTTAGATATGTCCAGACTAGGATTAGCTCGTGAAATAATTAAATTGGTACAAATAATAAATAAGAATTTAATTCAAAACTATAAAGATCTAACAATACAAAAATAAACAATGACTTTACAAAATACTGGTTTAAAGCTTACGTTACTTACTGACAACATACTACTCGCTAATCGTAATCTGAACTGAGACCCCGATGTCAAGCGACATCGCGGTTTTATACTCAATTTTGACCTAAATTCAAACGGCCGATATTGCAAACAAATCTTTACCTAGCAACATTTCGCTAAATGCGGAATGTACCATTTTTTTGCAACTGTTGCTAGATATGACGTAGCTAGTTGCATTGGATAATCGTGAATTACCTAGCTCAGCAAAACTGAACTAGGTACGCAACTAGCTTGATTTGTTACATTACCGTCCCCTTAAGACTGAATTACATTGAAGATGAATTCAGTCCTCTGTTGAATTTAGGTCGATTGCTTTAAATACTAATTTACCCTAAAAGAATCTATTGTCTGTTATTCGCACTTCACATCGCTTGACGCAGGACGGCTACTGGCGCTGAACTAAGGTTTGGATATGGGGCGAGGTAGGGGCCATCTCCACCACGTGGGACAGAGTGTCCTGGCTGACCGATGGATACAATCGGGATACCCGGCTGCTTGTCTCTGTTGGGTCGTCCATTGGTGGAGCTTCCGTGGGGGGGCGCAATTGATGGATGGCATAACGGCTGGCCAACGCTTGCCACAGGCTGGCGCACCAGAAGAAATGCGGGCGCGGACGATCGTTAGCCACCTTCTTTAGAGTAAAGAAGTTGACTATGACTCCGGCCATGTAGCTAAAAAAAGAGAGGCAGTGTAGACCAGCATTATAATGGAAAACACATTTCCCAGCTTCGACAGGATACCCCATACTTCCTCGGCGGCATTCATGGCCATCGTGGTGAACTCCGCCCTACTAAATACGTTAGGAATGTGGTATCCCTGTCCGTCTACCTCTACCCCTGCTACTCTTCTGGTCATTAGGTTTGCTACCGCCTTACGTTCGGCGGGAAACATCAGGGCATGCTGGAAAGCTTCCATGTCCTCTCTCGAGTACACCCCATGTGAGCTGATCGGTGAAATCTTCATTAATGGGATGTTCTCGGTCTCATCGTTTGCTGCCAAACGGATGGGAGAGGGATGGGCTTGCCGGAGCTCTGGTAGCAGCTCTAGCCATTTTCCTTCCAGGTGGAACATTACTGGGAGCCGTCCATCGCAATCCACTTGGGGGCCCCTGTCTTGGATTATGTGAGTAATCGGTGTCATGAACAGGGACTCGTTGCGGTATGTGATGGGCAGTTCTTGGTAACAGAACTGCGTCCGGCGGAAATCCACGATCTTTGCACGGCATTTGGCGATGTATAAGACTTCCCCCAGTACTCTACCTACGTGACCAGCGGCTTCTTTGACCAGGTCGCTAATGATATCTGGAGCTTCTCGGACCAGAGCCAATCTGTTTCGCGTGATCATTTCGCGCAGGCGGCATCGCTTTAGGATTGAATCGTAAATCAGGTCGCTCACTTGTTGCTTAACTGCTATTTCTAAAAATAGCAGCTTAGTGAGCATCTGCGCCATGAGATCTGTATTTTGTTGGATTTTTCTAGATTTCTGGTAGAAAAATCCCAGTGATGTCTCAAAAATCACCAACAAGCGATTTTGCTCCGTCCGCCAGGCTTGCTGTTGACACAGCACATCTCGGGTGCTGAGGCGGAGCGCAAAAACGGTGTCCTGCGTTTCCACGATCACGTATTTGGTCGATTTTCCTCCCCGGAAAGTGTCATTACAGTAGCGACCCCTTCGTAGAGTACGTTTATGCCTCGGCTCATGCATTGGTCGTGGCGGATAACTTCCCAGGTAACCTCTCCGGACAGGTCATCAAAACAGTAGTTTTCTGTAAAAGAGCAAACTGTACCTGTCCGGAGATTTATCGTGTTTTCTTCTATATTGGCTAGAGCTGTGTAGTCCTGTAGTTTTACAGTGATGGCTGCTGATACGATCACATCCTCATATGTGATGCCATTCACTGTAAATTTTACACCCTGACATTTCCCTGAGGGTTCCAATTGACCCTCCAAGGTAGCGGAGACCTCTGTGGTGCCATTCCTCGTAAGGGCCGTTATAATCCCTCCTCCAATTCCGCTCAAGTCGAGACGTCTGTGCTTGTGTGCGTTCACACACGCCTCGGCCTTGAGATAGTGTATATATTTCGCTAGACCCTCTTCTATATCGGGTTCTAAGGAGTCTGATGGTGGCACCTTCCTCCACTGTTCCAATTCCGCTGCCGAAAGGTGGCAGAATTTCAACCGGTTCACGTGAACCTCTCTCCTTCCAAAAACTTCTTTAACTTCCGCATTTACCCCATTTATTTGCGTGATTCTATATGGACCTGTCCATTTCTTCGCTAATTTAGCCGATAACCCTGCTTTAATAGCCGGGTTAAATAAATATACCCGGTCGCCCTCTTTAAACTGTATCGGAGCGGACTTTTTATTAAACGTCTTCTGTACCCGGTCCGTGGCTTTATTCAAATGTTCGCGCGCGTTTTGATGGGCGGTTTTTAATTTTGCTAAAAATTCTGCAACGTAATTACCATCTGACTCATTCTTAGTTTTTAACGGTCTAACAATTTCGTCATATGGTAATTCGATATCCCGGCCGAACATTAAAAAGAATGGGCGGTCACCCACCTCCGAGTGCGTCATACTGCTATATGCTGACACCGCAAACGGTAACAACTCGTCCCAGTCGCGATGTTCGTTGTTTATGTAGTGCGACAGTAGATCTTTCAGCGTACGGTGAGATCTTTCCAGGCTACCGTTTGTTTGTGGACGATATGCCGTAGTATAGAGACGGTCTATACCCAGCATCTCACATGTTTGTTTCATAATTTTGGACACGAAATTGGTGCCTAAATCGGTCAGCAGTTGTCGCGGCGTGCCGTGTCTCAGAATAATCCCTTTTACAAATTTTTTAGCGACCGTGGCGGCGGTTTGGTCTTTCATGGGAAAGGCCTCTAAATATCGCGTTGCGGAATCCTGAACCGTCAAGATGTATTTATTCCCCCGGTCGGTGGTGACTAGCGGACCTACGACATCCATCGCGATTCGGAAAAACGGTTTGCTCGCGGGAGTGAATTTCACGAGAGGAGCCGGATGCATGTGCGGAGAAGTTTTCCTCTGCGCACATGAAATACATTTATTTATGTATGCTTTCACTTCCGCGCGACAGTTAGGCCAGAAAAACCGTGAATTTACTCGCGCTAGTGTTTTGTCAAAACCGCCGTGTCCTGACAACGGTGAGTCGTGACAGATTTCGAGAATTTTCTTTCTCATTCGTACGGGTACTACCAATTTATCTTCGAAACGCTCGTCTTCCGTCTTTTTATACAACACCCCGTCCTCGTCTAAATAAAATTCCGAGTCCGCATCGGCTACTAAATTCTTATAAAAAGGCTGTAAACTTGTGTCGTGTTGCTGGTCTAATTTTATGTTTTCCCGATCCCAAATAACGGGGTGGTATTCCTGATGGGTTAACGAACGTATCGGTTTTATCCGTGACAAAGCGTCCGCGTTTGAATGTACTTTCCCCGGTCGATATTCGATCTTAAAGTAGTGCTCTGCTAACAGGAGAGACCAGCGCATGAGCCGATTGTTCGGCTCTTTCATGTTCATCAACCATTTTAACGGTTGGTGATCCACGATTGCGGTGAACGAACGACCATACAAATAGCAACGATAGTATTTTATACCCCACAAAAGGGCCAAACACTCTCGCTCCGTTGTACTGTAGTTCTGTTCAGCCGCATTTAGCTGACGACTGGCGCATGCTACTGGCATCTCGTGTCCGGTGTAGACTTGGCAAAGAACGGCGCTGATCGCGAAACCTGATGCATCGGTGCATAATACGAACGGCAAATCAAAATTTGGAAATTTTAATATCGGGCTCTCAATTAACGCGTCACGCAGAGTTTCAAACACGCTCTGTTCCTTGGTTGACCATAAAAATCGCGCATGTTTTTTTGTCAATTCCGTTAACGGTTTTGCAATAACTGCAAAATCTTTCACAAATCGGCGGTAAAAACCCGTAAGACCCAGAAAACAACAAATTTCAGTCACTGAGTTCGGAACGGGGTAGTTTTCGACTACCTTGATCTTCTCCGGATCTGGTTTGATGCCCAAATTACTAACAATGTGTCCCAGATATTTCGTTTCCGTTTGCATGAATTTACATTTCCGCGGATTTAACGTAAGATTCGCGTCGCGGAGTCGATCGAAAATGAGTTCAAGTTTACTTTTTCTTGAATGTTATCCGAACTAAAACAAATGATGTCATCTAAATAAACAAAACAGTGAGTCACGGTTAAACCCGCTAAAACCGTATACATTAGCCGTTGCCAGGTGCTGGGGCTATTAGCGAGACCAAACGGCATGCGTTTGCACTCGTAATGACCACATGGCACTGAGAAGGCGGTGTTCTCCCTGTCGCGAGGATCTATTTCCACTTGCCAATATAGCTTGGTCCGATCCAAAGTAGTAAAACGCGAAGCGTTTCCTAGTTGATCTAGGGTGTCTTGCAAATTTGGTATCGGGAAGAAGTCCCTTTTTGTGATGGCATTTAACCCGCGATAATCTACACAAAATCTCACCGAACGTTCTCCCCCAGCGGTTTGCTTTTCTACAAGTATAACCGGCGCGGACCATGGTGACGAAGATGGTGTTATAATTCCGTCGGCGAGCATTTCGACAATTATTGTTTTCATCGTATCCCGACGACTAAATGGAACTCTATACGGAGCCCGAGCTACTGGTGCCGCGTCTCCTGTGCATATCCGATGTTGCACAGTGTCTGTTTTTCCCAATGGCTTCCCTTTTTGTTTGAAAATATCCGCGTATTCATTTAAAAAAACTGATAACGACTGTTGGTCACTGGCTGGTAAGTGACCTAGGTCAAAATCCTGAGTCAGCGGTTCGTTAGCGATGTGATTGACCGCGCGCGAGTCTCCCATGTTTACATCGGATCGAGTTTCTGCTGACAATGCAATCGCGAGCGGCATGCGGCCTTCAATCATAATATCGTTGTTGTTTACATTTAACAGTTGTAATAAAACCCTATTGTCAGCAGAATTCGCGTTTTCAAATAAACTTCGCGCTACTAAAAGTCCACGCTCTCCTAATTCGATCGGCTCAAGTACGTACAAACCTTTTGCCGCGTTTTTATCCAAATAGGCCATTGTGCGTACAATGTGCCGTGCTGGAATCGTTAAACATTTTCGCAACCGAACGAAATTTTTTATTTCCCGTCGCGCGTGCCTTGGCGGGCTCGCATCCCAATGTTTGACCTAACTGCGAGGTGCCCCCCAGTCAAATCCGTACGAACCACGAGTAGCTCGCTTTCTGACAGATGTTCGTTCAAACGAGAAGTGCCCTCCCCTCTTGAACCCGTGCGAATCCTATCCGGCTCGCCTGCCAGTCGAAAGTGATCCGAATGATGAGTGCCCCCCTCAATCAGATCCGTGTGAACCACAAGTGGTTCACATTCCGGCAACGTTTGATTCGACTGAGAAGTGCCCCCCTCCGTTGAATCCGTGTGAACCACGAGTGGTTCGCTTGCCAGACCAAAGTGACCCGGGTGAAGAGTGCCCTCCCCAATCGGATCCGTGCGAGCCCTAAATGGCTCTTTTCCTGGCAACGTATGATTTGACCGAGAGGTGCCCCCCTCTGTTGAAACCGTGTAAAGTCCCCGGGGCTCACTTGCCAGACGTTGGTGATCCGAGTGAAAAGCGTTCTCCCCACTCAGATCCGTATGAACCGCAAGCGGTTCATTAGTTGCCGCGTTTTTTCCTGTTGCGCGGCTCGCGTCCTTCCCTAAATTAGTTACCTTCTGGATTCCTAACACAGGCATCTGACTACCCTTCAGCATACAGAGGTTTCTCGCGAAGTCTATGGTCACTTCGTGGTTTACTAAAAAATCAACCCCGACCAGTCCGTCTGTTTTGAAACAGAGATCGTCCGGACATACTATAAACCGATGTTTTATTTTAAATGTCCCGGTATTTAACGTTACGGGGGCGGCACCGTCCCGGCACAGCGGGTTCCCGGACACATCTACAATTATATCGTTTACCGGTGATATTTTCAATTCTAACTTCGCTGCTGTGGAGCGTTTCAATAAGGAAACTGCTGCACCTGAATCTATCAGAAAATCAAGAGAAAGTCCGTTTACGCTGAAGTTTAGTCGTCTGCTGTGGTCGTCGTTGGAATCCGCGACCCGAGGAACCAACTTTGGAAGGGTTTCTCTTAAACTGTCCGGCGTTGGGTCGCCCCCGAGACAGTCTGCGCGTTTAAAGGACACTCTGGTGTGTTAGTGCGATGACCGACCTTTACACATGCGTAACATAGTGCCCCCCGTGGTTTGGGGCACATTTTAGAAATGTGTCCTAAATCCCCGCAATTGTAGCACCGCCCTTTCATTTGGGAGTATCTTTCGTCAGACCGTACAGAACCCTTCTTTACACGAACCGTGGGTCTGTTTTTCTTCTCCCGCGTTGGAGTCACGTTTGCTACGGCCCGTATCGTCGCTTTTTGTGTATCCGCCTTTGACATTTTTACTGTGCGCGAAAGAACTTCTTCGTAATGCTCCACGACCGGAAGAGCCTCCTCCACCGTGCTGAAGTTTTTGTGTTTCCGAACTACGTTAGATAGACGCGTGTCTAAACCGTCTAGAAATTGCTGAATTAAAGCAGCTTCTTTTCTAAAACGAGACCGAGTGAGTGAAATTTCATCTTTCTCGTTTGACCGAAAAAGATTCGCGGCGGCGGCCTCTAAACGAAAGGCATATTTGCATAGCGTTTCCTCTTTTAAACGATAGAGTTTCAAAAATTCGCGTTCTGCTCCGGCAGTATCAATTTTTCTCCCGAACAACTGGATCAGCCACGTTTTAAATGCGCAAACTGTGGTCGGTCTCCGATCTGACGGTAACGTGTAGAAACAGGACTGTGCGTCGCCCTTGAGTCTTAGCTTCATAGCCGTCACTATCTGGATTTCCGAACAGTTAAAACATTCCGCGGTTGTCGCGACCCCGTCGAAAAAAGATTCCAAATCCGCCCCGCCGGAATAATGCTCGATGTTCTTTAAGGCGGCCATCGCTGACGGATCCGCCAAGATTGGTCCGGAATGAAGTCGCGCGCCACTATCCGTCTCCTGTACCCATTTCGTCCTTGCTGGTGCGGAAGGAATTGTTAATGGCGGTCGATGATAGGAGAAAGGCATCCCTGTTGCGTCGAGGAGTTGTACGTCTTTATACGTAGGTGGTGGTGCGAAAGATGTAATGGTCTCTGAAGCGTGTGCCGTTGTCACTGTCGCTGTCGTGGTGGTTGTTGTCTCCATGGTTGTGGAAATGTCCCGCCCAACAAACGGCATCCTGCTATCACTACACTACAAATAGTTAAGCCGTTTCGAATTCAGTATTGGTGATTGAAGATCACACAAAGATACTGATCCTACCGACTGCGCCAATGTAACAAACAAAAAACAAAAAAAAAAATATATATATATATATATATATATATATATATATATATATACATATATATATATATATATATATATATATATATATATATATATATATATATATATATATATATATATATATATTTATATATATATATATATATATATATATATATATATATATATATATATATATATATATATATATATATATGTAATTCTGTTTTTAGTATTCTAATAATTGACACCAAATTGAATTCTCAGTAACTAAAAGTAATTTTATTTAGATTAATTATACAATATATTATTAAATTATAATATTATTACCTAAAAGAATCAATTTTAAATGTCCTTAATTATCTGTCAAAACCTTTATCTATATTATTTATAATAACAAAATTAGACAGTTTCAAATTTATATATATATATATATATATATATATATATATATATATATAAATATACATATATATATATATATATATATATATATATATATATATATATATATATATATATAATATATATATATTTATATATATATATATATATATATATATATATTTATATATATATATATATATATATATATATATATATATATATATATATATATATATATATATATATATATATATATATATATATATATATATATATATATATATATATATATATATATATATATATATATATATATATATATATATATATATATATATATATATATATATATATATATATATATATATATATATATATATATATATATATATATATATATATATTGAAACGCGTCGCATATTAGTAATATTTATCGCGGTTATCAAAGCAAATAATAACATATTTTTAAATAATATAGAGAATTTTTACTGAGACTGTACTTTCGAAAGTCAAGTGTTGTTAACGTTGTTACAAAAATTGGTCACACAAACTAAATGCCAAAATAAGAATTATTACTCGCACACGTGCAACCCTTAAAATCATCTGGTAATACTCAAACCCCATGTCTCTATTTACTTCAAGTACCATAAATTATATAACAAATATTTAAGGGATATTTGACCCTCGGGCGGTCAACTTAGGTTTTTTCTTGAAAATAACCAGATGTTGAAAAATGTTAGTGACAGCATTTTTTTTGAATATTAGCGTTAAATAATACAATAAATAACTGTAACTTAAAACCATTGTTACTTGTCTCGACTGCATTAAGTAAACGCCTTTTTACCATAAATTCAAAACGTATTGTCAGTTCGCAAGAACTAACAAGTTCTTTGATCAAACGCGACCAGAGGATAATTTTGGTCGTAATAAAGATTAAATTACACAGAATCGGGGAAGACACAAAGAATTTGGTATAATTATTTAAACCAAACGATTTGTTGCACTTCTTACAAAACCATCTTTTAATTAAAACGAAATATTGCCGTGACTTCTCCACATCTTGAGTATGATGGAATTTTGAGGACAGCAATAATGACCATTTATTTATATCGGGGTGTTTAAACAATTTCGTAGAATTATTTAAGCATTGAAGGAAGAAATGTGTAACAGTGTCAAGTGAGACGCACGGATGCGTTGGTGTGTGGGGGTAGGGATAGTGTTCACTCTCTCTTACCAATGGATTTCGCAAGTGCCTCAACCCCGAAGACGTTGAGCCATCCAACCAGTAATCAGGACCGTACTGATGGGGCAGGCCTATTAATATTTGAACGAATAAGGAAGTATAATTGCGCATAGTTTTGGATTTATATTTGGGTTTCTGTGTTATAGAAAAGAATATTCGTTGAGGGGGTGACTTTTGGGGGCGGGAACAACAATTCCGAGTTGATGAGGAGCTCACTGAGAGATGTAGGAAGAGAGTCAGATTTTCTCTGTCAAACCGTTCGAACGTTTTAAATTTCGTGAGAAATAATAAAACTTAGAATCTTTTATATTAAAATCAGATAAAACAGTTTAAAGTCTTTACTGAGTCTGTTTGTTCTGTATTTTAATCGACTGTAAAAGTTACGGCACTAAATTCTTTGAACTTTGTATTTTAATTATTACTACGGCAATAGTCTGTTTAAAATTACAAACGTACTTTGAGTTGATAGTTTAATATTCCAGTAAATTCTTTCAAGCTATTAAGTCACTAACGAGTTTACGAACGTTTTAATCGCGATCGAGATTCGAGGTGAGAGTTTGTGGGTATTGTGAGTTTCGTGGATTACGTACGAGTAGTGACGAACCGATCAAGACCAACTGCCAACCAATCCGGCCAGTCGATCGATCTACGTATCAATCCAACCAGGCGATCTAACTACCAACATACCAAGCGTCTATCAGAGGGTTACTAAGCAACAGGAAGATCTTTTATCCCAAATTTAATACAAGTAACTTTCATATATTATTGTCAACGACATATCTATGATTTTGTGAGCACTAGCATATGAGATGGATTGAGTGACCGGTCGTTCTGATGAGTCCTCATTGCATACTACTAAATTAAATTAAATAACGATAAAGCTGTATTCAAATCTACCTCACATAACAAGGTGTCGACGACTCTTACTATTTCTACGGTGCACGGGCTGGCCAACAAACGTAAGTCCAGTGGCGTGCACGGAACGCAAACAGTTCCGCGGACAAAAGCTCTGCATATAAAACACCTTTGTGACCGTCAGATTTCATACACAGTACTAAAACAGTAAATTTTGGTAATTAGTAGTTTTTATTCTACATCAGTACGTGAGCTTTGGCGACACTCAGTGCGAGTGCATTACTAGCCATCAGTTAGCCTCACGGAGTCATAGATCATTTTGCATTGCATTCCATAAAATCTATGTTCAATAAACTGATTGTTATAAGAAGGATTCAAACTCTTTTATTTCGATATTCCGTACAACTCCTTTTCTGTGCGACTTTAGATCAACGAATTATTTAGTTACCACACACACACACAACGTAGGTCCAAAACTAGACGATCGTGCCAATTAAAAGTAGTTAATAAATAATTAAAGTCAATTATTTATGTAAAATCTAAATTTCAATTAGAGAAATTATTTTTGAAGAATAAATCAATATAAAATCAATAACTTTGATTTTGCTTAATAAATTTTGTGAACTTATTTTGTTAAATTAATATTTGAGTAACTTTTAGTTATTTAAATGTCTACAGTTTACGTAATACGTCGACGGCGCGTTACAATATATATATATATATATATATATATATATATATATATATATATATATATATATATATATATATCCTGCGAAGAAGCAGAAAATAATGAGCCAGTTGACGGTGGATTCCAGTCCCCGGTTCCAGGTCATTAAAAAAAAGATGGAACATTATTAGTATCGTTGGTGATGTAGTCACTAAAAAAATCAAGGAAGGTTTGTTAGTAGAAACTAAATCTGCGAAACAAGCTGCTCGGCTTCTACAAATTACCATGGTCTCTATATTTTCCTGTGGACGTTTCCTCACATTCGACCCTCAATACTGTAAAGGGTGTAATTACTCTCCGAGATTTGTTGAATTGCAGCACCGATGAGCTCTGTTCCGAATTAAAACCCCAAGGTGTTTCTGAGGTCAGGCGGATCACCCGCAAGAAAAAATTCGTGTGGCTATGTAAAGTTTGCCTGTCAGGCTATACTTTCCAAATCCAATGCGGTGCTTCAACTGTCAAAAGTTTGGGCATTCTTCAAAATTCTGTAAGGAAAATAAAGTATTCATTTGCGGCAAAGCCCCGAATGAAGAAGAGCGATGCACCGATCCGGTGAAATGCGTGAATTGTGGAGAGACTCATTTCGCTTTGTCGAGAAACTGTCCTAAATTCAAAGAGGAGTATGCTATTGTAAAGTACGAAAATAAGTTTTCGCCCAAATTTCTTGTTCTAAAAAGGACCGAAGAAGAAAAATCAGTTTCGGAAATCTCCTGTTTTAGTTTGGCAGGGCCCTGAACGAGCTGGCTGGTGGTGAACCAAAATCCACCAAACGGCTTCGTGATGGAACCCTCCTTGTGGAAACGGCTATCTTCACAAACGAAGGCTTTGTTAAAAGCGAATGTTTTATTTGGCATGCCAATAGCAGTCAAAGCTCACAAATCCCTCAACACATGTCAGGGCGTAATATCTTGTTACGACCTGCTATTTGTTGAGATGGATGAGTGTTCGCGAGAACTTGCGAGCCAAGGCGTTATAACGTGTCGACGGCTTACTACAAAGAAAAACGGTGAGGTAAAGAATACCACATCTGTTGTATTAACTTTCGCGCTGGACAAGCTTCCAGAAAAGATTAAGGTTGGCTTTCAGAGTTGCCCTGTGCGACCATACTTTCCTCGACCAATACGTTGCTTTAAATGCCAGAAGTTCGGGCACACTGTATCTCGTTGTGAGGCACAGGCTGTGTGTCCACGGTGCAGTGAGCAGGAGCATTTGGGCGAGGAATGTAAGGGTCCGGTCCGCCGCGTAAATTGTCCTGGCAATCATCCTTCTATTTTTTCTGATAGCCCACGCCATCAGGAAGAAAAAAAGATTATTGAAATCAAAATAGTAGATAAACTTTCCTATTTCGACGCACGGTAGAAATGCAAATCACAGACTAGTCCTGTTTTTAGCCGTTCTTTCGCTTCAATCGCAGCAAAATCTGTCATTACAAAATCTATTGGCATTCAAACAGACACCGTTCCTTCCCCTAATATTACTACAACCCTTACAAAATTAACTCCTGTTAAAACAAATATTCCCAAATCCAATGTTACTCCCAATTTAAAAGCCCCCTGCGTGTGGGGGTTAGAATTCACCCGCAGCACCTCTGCTGGTCGTAAGAGGCGACCAATAGTTGAAACTGCTTATTCATTGCAATCTAAATTGTTATTGAAAGCTATTGTTTTATTTGTAATGCCAATCGTAGTGGAGGCACACAAATCCCTCAACTCATGTCAGGGCGTAATATCGTTTTACGACCTGCTATTTGTTGAGATGGATGAGTGTATGCGCGAACTTGTCAGGGTGTAATAAACTGTCGTCGGCTTACAACGAAGAGGAACGGTGAAGTTAAAAACACGACATCTGTTGTTTTAACTTTCGGGCTAGATAAGCTTCCGGAGAAGATTAAGGTTGGTTTTCACAGTTGTTCTGTGAGACCATACTTTCCTCGACCAATGCGTTGCTTTAAATGCCAGAAGTTCGGCACACTGCATCTCGTTGTGACGCACAGACTGTGTGTCCACGGTGCAGTGAGCAGGAGCATTTGGGCGAGGAATGTAAGGGTCCGGTCCGCTCCGTAAATTGTACAAACAATCATCCTTCTTTCTTTTCTGATTGTCCACGCAATCAGGAAGAAAAAATGATTATTGAAATCAAAATAGTTGACAAACTTTCCTATTTCGACGCACGGAAGAAATTCAAATCACAGACTAGTCCTGTTTTTAGCCGTTCTTTCGCTTCAATCGCAGCAACTTCTGTCATTACAAAATCTATTGGCATTCAAACAGACACCGTTCCTTCCCCTAATATTACTACAACCCTTACAAAATTAACTCCTGTTGAAACAAAAATTCCCAAATCCAATGTTACTCCCAATTTAAAACCTATTTCGAATCCAGCTACCAAAATTACATGTCAAAAAAATACAAAAGCCAAGCCAAAGATCAAAATTTCCCATTTAAAGGCAAGTCCATCTACTTCGCCGAAAATTTTTTCTAAGAAAAAAACAATGGAGGTACGAGAAACATCTGACGTTTCAAGTTCTTCCATCTCCAAATTTTCTTCCAGCAAGGGATCTCATTCTTCGAGATCCTCTTCTCCAATGGAAGTAACAACAATTAAACTTTCTAGGCCAGAGCGAGATAAATCTTCCATTACTCAATAATGCCTCCCATACTACAATGGAATTGTAATGGTTTCTACAGCCATTTCACAGAATTTAAAGCTCTCAATGCCGAGTAGTCTCCCTCTTGCATTTGCTTACAGGAAACACATTTTCAAGACACCAGAGCCAGAGGTTTTACTACGAGGATTCTCAGTATTTCGTACTGATGTGCCTACTGATGGCCAAGCTCGTGGTGGAGTAGCGATTCTGGTTCGCGAAAATGTGTATTGTGAGGAGATCGCTTTGAATTCTGAATTACAAGCTGTTGCTGTGCGTGTCGCTATTCCTCTTCTGGTCACTGTACGTTCTATCTATCTTCCGCCAAACGACAATGTCGATATGCGTGATATCATTGATTTAATTGATCAATTGCCTGCTCCATTCATTCTTATGGGCGATTTCAACGCCCATAATCCTGAATGGGGATCACGAACTCTTAATCAACGCGGTAGACTTTTGGAACACCTATTCACCGCAAGTACACATGTCATCTTAAATGATGGTAGCATGACACATTTTCTGCCGCATGGGGATCTTTCACTGCGATTGATGTAACGATCTGTTCTGCAGCAATAGCTCCATTGTTTGAGTGGCATGTGCACTCAGACTTGCATCAAAGAGACCATTTTCCGATCATTATGAAAGTTTTGCAGAGCTCAGATTCTGATGCTCGTTGTTCGAAATGGGCTTTCAAGCGAGCAGATTGGAATCTGTTCTCGGAGTTGGCTGTATTTGGTGAAAATTATTTCGTTGACGTGGACGACCATGTTCGATATTTCACGGATGCAATCAAGTCTGCTGCACAAGAAAGTATTCATCTGACACCTATTCATACTAATAGAATACCCGTGCCCTGGTGGATCGAGGAGTGCAAGATTGCTATTCGAGAAAAGCGACGTATTTTTCGCCATTTCAGGCGATTTTCAACCACCGAGAATATGATCCAATTCTTTCAACCCAAGGCCAAAGCTAGAAGAATTATTCGGAAGAGTAAGAGAGCGTCATGGCAGAAATATATTTCTACCATTACAACCTCCACTCCAGTTTCAAAGGTATGGGAAAAGGTCAGAAAAACATCTGGCCGATCACACTCTAGCACGGTGTCTGGCCTAAAAATCAATGGCAATGTCATTACCTGTCAGTCTGATGTTACTAATATCATAGCATCCACTTTCGCGGATACTTCAAGTTCCAATCACTATCCAGCTGCGTTCCTCGCTGAAAAATCAATCTTGGAACATCAATGTCTCAATTTTGTTTCTCCGGGCGACGAAATCTACAATCTTTCTTGCAGCGTCGATGAACTTGAAAGTGCGATTTCAGATTCGCACGACAGCGCTCCTGGACCTGATTCTATTCACTACCAGATGCTTCGCCATTTGGATCCTGCTGGAAAAACTTTTCTTCTTCAAATGTATAATCGTATTTGGTTATCTGGTATTTGCCCAACACCATGGCGTCATGCGATTATTGTACCAATCCCAAAACCAGGAAAAGATAAAACACTGCAATCTAGCTAACGCCCAGTCTCGCTTACCAGTTGTGTCTGCAAGCTCATGGAACGCATGATCAACAGGCGTCTTGTTTGGTTCCTGGAATCAAACAAACTGTTGGATAACATCCAGTGCGGCTTCCGCCGTTTCCGTTCCACTGCAGACCACCTGATAAGACTTGAATCAACCATTCGGGATGCTTTTCTCAACAAGCAACATATAGTAGCTGTGTTCTTTGATATTGCTCGGGCCTATGATACCACTTGGCGTTTTGGTATTATGCGCACTTTACACTCCTGGGGCTTGAGAGGTAATCTTCCCATATTTCTTGAAAGCTTTCTTTCCTTAAGGAAATTTCAAGTTCGTATAGGGAATGACCTCTCCAACATTTTTACTTAAGAAATCGGAGTACCGCAAGGGTATATTCTAAGTGTCACGTTGTTCGCTGTGGCCATCAACGGTGTTGCTCAGTGTATTCGTTCACCTGTTCTGGGATCCTTGTACGTGGACGACTTGGCGATTTTCTGCAGTTCTCGCAATATGGCTTCCATAGAGCGTCAGCTGCAGTTAACAATCAATCGTCTTCATGTCTGGGCTACTGAGCACGGTTTCGTATTTTCTGCGGCCAAGACAGAGTGCATTCACTTCTGTCAACGCCGTTACCTTCACTTAGATCCTGTTCTTTCTCTCAACGGTACTGATCTTACATTTGTGGAAACTGTCCGTTTTCTTGGTCTTCTATTTGACAAGAAGCTTAACTGACGTGCCCATCTTGTGGCTTTGAAGGCAAAATGTCGGCTTTCTCTAAATCTATTGCGAGTTCTTTCTTCCAAATCGTGGGGTGTCGATAGAATTTTTTTGCTGCGCCTAAAAATTAAAATTACAAGGTAAATATAACTGAAAATAAAACATAAAAATTCCCGCGCAAAAGTTACATATTCAATACACAGTCCTATACGTGATACTTAAGGAATTTAATTGCATTCTTACTTTCAAACAGTATATGTGCAACGTACATACAGGTAATGAGCTACCCGTTTTTGATTATAATCCGTAAGATCTTTCAATACGTTTACACACATATATAAATACCAATATAAAATAAGACGTTAACACACGAATATAAATACCAGTATAAAATTGTCGAATTTACATACATTTTAAAATGCAAAATTATGTCATAGATTCTATTATAATATAATAATAATAAGACATACGTTTAATAAGTACACAGGGAAGCTAAAAATAAAAATTTCAAGGTAAATATAACTGAAAATAAAACCCGCAAAAGTTACACGTTCAATACACAGTCCTATAAGCCTACATTATATAGGAATTTATTTAATACATAAATTTCGTTTGGTACGTCTCAAATTTCTAAGAGATTAAAGAGCGTCAATACTTTAGTCTCTTAATCCTTTTTACTTTTTAACAGTACAACGTATATACAAGTAATGAACTAGCCATTTCCGAATATAATCCGTAAGATCCTTCAAGACGATGTGAAGCCGGAAGTAGAGGTTGAAGTAAATAACGTACTACATAGATTTTTCTCACTTCTGTTTATTCTAGTCGCATGTATGATCACAATCAATGATCAAGACTCAAAACAATTAAACCTTCGTAATCAAACATCAAAATAAATCAGATCATCATCTTATTAAATGACCACTGACAGCACAGGCTTGTCCCAAACGATTCGGCACAACGGTGAAAGGGGTTGGTCCCCTCCCACGGTGATATATAATAAACAGTACTTACATTGATATGGTAGCTCTACCAAGGTCATATCAGCGATACTTACAGAGGTGCTTCGCACCCTCATATCCTGCCGGTTTACAAGGCTCGCCAAGAGACCCAGCTCGGAGATACCGCACCCGTTAATCATAGCATAGTTTGGCCAGTAGTCCATACCTACTTGCCTTCCAGGACCTTCACAACCCGGAGTCATTTCCTGAAACTCGACCTAATATAAGGCATAATGGCTACTCTATTATGATTGAGTCCATTTAGCAGTAAGACGCCCCAATCTGTTCGTTTACTTTATCATAGGCCAACTAAGCCAACCTGCATCCCCGGGAACTGTGTCGTGTCCCCCCCACCGGCGGTTCTACGCACATCGGTCCTCAGTCACGTTTACCGACAACCAAAACATAGCTTTCTTCTCAACTGGGGCTTCGTTGCCAACGGAAGCCCCAGGAGGCAGCCGCAGGGTTGATCAGACCCATGCCAAACGGCCAGTAGCAACTGTCAGCCACGACAGTTGACTGACCTGGGGGTTAACTGACACATCCGGAACGCATCCTTTCGGATACGTTCCTTGGGCACTCCGAAGAGACCCCGCAGTATGGAACGTCTTCCATACTGGAAAGCGCTGGGGGAGAATGTTAGTTCATACATGAATTACATACATAATTGCATATATAAAATACATAGAATGCAAAGGCCCTAAATACGCCTATCGTTGGCCGCCGTTGTTCATACTACATCTGAAACAAATCTCATATTTTCTGTTAGTTACAATTTAGTATCGATCTATTCTCTTACGCTACCAAACCACGACTGCCAGCGTCTCTGTATTATTACTCTTACGATACATTTATAATATATCTAATATTAATTATAGCGTGTTTATTTTATAATATTATCATCACCATTTGTAATTTAAACATATTTTACAGTCATAACTTTAATTAGTCTTACATTCGGCCATCCTGCTTCCTCATCGTCCGCGAGGAGCCTCCCTCTTGTTGTCTAAATCCTTTTAGTCATTTGATTCATCTCGCATCATCTGAAATTACGCCAGATGGTACACATGGCTTGAGCTTGTCCACCGCGATATAATTGTCATACTAAGCATATTGAGTTGTAGTGGTTCCTAGTAAAGCAATTAAACGATAGCGATCGTTAAGAAGTACGATCTGCTAAAATATTATTCAGTAGCTTCTTTTGACAGTCAGGAATATAAATAATTGTTTCTCATAAGCTTTGTATTTCTGCAGTCACCGAGCCATTCGCGCTAGAGCATTGCTTAATTCTGAAGAGTATAACTGAGGGGGTTTTACCCGTGATTTGGTATATAGTATCATTGAGAGCGAATTGTATTTTATCCAGTACCAAATCCCAATCTTATTCATTCGTGGATGAAGTTTTTTAGAGCAGATAGGATATAGTTATTAAATCATTCTACTTTCATTTGCGCTGGGCGTAGGGTCACCATTCATCACGCGTTTTATTCCTGTTTCTTCGCAGTACTTTCTCAACGGTTTTGAAGTGGACGCCGTGCCGCGAACCGTAATAATGCTTATGAGTATACCGTATTTTACAGCTATCTGTTTTAGCATGTCAATTGCTGGTTTGCAGTAAATGCTAAGGATATATTTTAAGGCAGTAAACTTTGTGAACACTTCCACGGTTGCCAGCGCTTCCAATTCGTACGAATGGTACTTTTTTCTCGCAGTTTGTTGTTTGCATGCTGAAATAAATTATTGGGTCTAATGATCCATTTATTTATGTTTGTAGAAGTATGCTTCAAGTGCCTTCTTGCTTGCATCCGTATGCACCTCCGTGCTGGCTTGCGGATTGAATAGTGCTAGGGCTGGATGTTTGGAAAGATTTTCTTTTAGAGATAATAACGATTCATCTTACTCAGATGTTCATTTCCATTGCTGGCTTTTTTTTCTGAGGTCAGTGAGAGGTCTCGCGATGATCGCGAAATTTCGAGTAATTTTCCAAAAATAAGACGCGAGGCTAACGAACTGTTGTACACCGTGTACGTCTGCTGGAGCTGGAAATTCTTTAAGAGCTTTCAAGTTTTGTTCATCGGGTCGCACTCCGTCTAGACCGATGTCATATCCCAAATAGTTAATTTTTGGGTGCAGGAAAGAACATTTCCTCCAGGTTGAATGTAAGCCCTTCGTCTTTTATCGCACTCAGTACCCTCTCAAGCAATTCTATACCAGCTGAAATTGTTTTTCTGGGTATGAGTATGTCGTATAGATATACAGTTACCGAATCGTATCGTAGTGATCATCAATTAGTCATTGGAACGCACTTGGTTCATTCACTAATCCACATGGCATTCGGTTGTATTCGTATTTCCCATCGGGCGTCACGAACGAGGTAAGGTGCTTGCACTCTTCAGATATGGATATTTGATGATAGCCGTTGCTGAGATAAAGGCTGGTAAAATAACGATATCCACATAAACTGTCGAGTTGGTCATCGATACTAGGCAGAGGGTAGTTTTCTTTTATAGTCCAACTATTCAGCTTCCGGTAATCAATGTAAAGTTGATCGGTATCGATGTTCTTTTTCACTAGTAAGATGCAAACGGTAAATTTGGCACTCTCACTTTCCCATTTTCTAGCAGATCGCCGACTATATTCCTTACTTTTTGTCGTTCATTATGCGAAAGACGATACGGCCTATTTGAAATTGGCGGCTGATATGTCAGAGTAATGTCTATTTCGGTTGACTTAATTTTGCTCCAACTGTTTTAAAGTGGACGAAAAACAATTGTAGTAATTTTGAAATATTTCCGTAAGCTTTTGTAACTCGTTTGGTGGTATTATTCCTACGTTGATTTCTTTTAGGTCTAGGTTTGAATATTCATTTAGCTCAAGATATTCGTGTCCTGTTGGCACGTTGTTAAATATTTTTGACCTGGTGAACCATGAGCAATAAATTTGTGCGCATGTAGAGTGAGTTCCTCTTCGGAATAGTTCATGATAGGTTTTAACATTTTATGATGAATGCAATACTCCTAATCGCCTTGCATCTGAGGGACGCCTTCAATATATCACCAATGTGATTGTCCCTTGTATTAACATCAACATGGTCAATATAATGTGGAGGAAAAACCGTACCTTATTTTACCGACAACTTCTTGACATCCAGATGCTGTGTTCAATACCGAATCTGCCGCTTTGTGTAGATGTAGATATGCAAATTTAATAAATCTTGGTTGACTACTATGTGAGGTTTTTCAGTGCACGGCTGTCCGATGAGTAGTGGTATCGTTTGCACTTCATCTGGAACAATGTCTGCGGTTTTATCAACATTTAATTTGAACGTGGTTTACAATTTTGTGCACACAGCAAATTCCGTAGCCTCAAATGATTTTTCGCGAATTCGGATTTATAGTTAGACCGAGTATGTCTACTACGCCTTTCCTAATAGTAACACATCCACTACAAAAATCCACGTACGCTCTTTTTAGGGTACCATTGACGAATGAATTGATGAACAATTTCTCATTTTCTTTGGATACTGCTTTCGACATTGTTAGAGTTATGCTACTGCCTTTTGGCTTTTTCGGACAGTTCTGTTCTCCGCGGGTATTAACACGGCATTGTTTGTACCATTTAGGTTTTTTTGGGCAGACTGTTGACTTATGGCCCACCTGACCACAGGAATAACACGTGACTTGGCGGTTATTGCTCCCGCTGGGACGTATAAATGCACGTTGAAGTCTAGATTGACCCATATTACCTCTTGGAGTATTACCTATGTCACTTACAGCTGCTCGTTTGTCATCCATGTTCCGGATATATTCGAAAAGAGCCTCGGGGTTGTCGTAATTATGTAACTTGGCGATATCATTGACGTGTGGGTCCATAATTCCACCGACGATGCAGGAAACCGCATTCTTACCGAATATTCTACATCCCGAAACAAGTGATCCTTTCCCATAAAAGTATCGCTCCATTGTTTCAACCGGACTTTTTTTTCGATGTAGCATTTCTTCCATTTGGGAACAGTAGTACTTCTGGACCATAAATGCTCGTTGTAATTTATCCTTTCATTCTGTCCACAACAAACGGATCGTTGGCAGTCCTTTATACCATGTTTCTGGCAATCCACTCAGCTTTTCAAGCGCGTGATAAATCGTGCTTTCTTCACACCAGTGAAAGATTTCCTGAAACTCGTCGGCCTTTGAGATCCATTTTGATATGTCCTGTGCAGGATCTTCAGGGTTGAAAGAAGGCAATGCATTTCCGCGCTGAACCTCTGCCGTTCTAGGAGAATGTGTCGATGTAGACGCCTGTACCTGTACCACTCCAGTTAGTTGCTTTACTATCGATGCTAATTCACTAAAGTGTTCAGATGTTTTTGAAGCCTCCGCGGAATGGGGACATCGGGCTCGTTTATGGCGTACAGGCGAGCTTGACGATGAGGTACTTTTGCGTCAGCGTTGTACACAATTATTACCAGGCCGGTTGATTGTAGCATATGCAGTATTACTGCAAGCTACATCACTGTGGTCATCGACAACACTCAATGTAGGCACATGTTGAGGAACCGAACTAGATCTAATTTCACCAGTTGTACCAATGCATACTGCTCCGTTCATTATATTATGTACCGCATTATCACTCGTAGCTCCAGGCACCCGTAAGTCTTGCTGGGGTTGCTCTCCAGTGAAATGAGGGTAGTTGTAAGGTGTGTTGCTCTCATTCATTGCGTAATGAAGAAGTCTTTTATCGTTGATGTGATCCCGCAGAACAGTTAGATTGGCATTTATACTTGTGAATTGCGATCCCACTTCTGATATGTGAAGCCGGAAGTAGATGATGAAGTAAATAACGTATTACATAGATTTTTCTCACTTTTTTTATTCTTGTCGCACGTATGATCACAATCAATGATCAAGACACAATACAATTAATCCTACGTAATAAACATTCAATCAGATCATCCTATTATTAAATGACCACTGGCAGCACAGGTTTGTCCCAAACGATTCGGCACAATGGTGCAAGGGGTTGAGCCCCTCCCACGGTGATATATAATAAACAGTACTCACATAGTTATGCTAGCTTTATCAAGGTCATATTGGCGATACTTACACAGGTGCGTCGCACCTTCATCTTCTGCCGGTTAACAAGGCTCGCCATGATACCCAGCTCGGATATACCGCACCCGTTTGTCATAGCATAGTTTGGCATTCCATCTCGGTTGATCCTGCCTGGCCAGTAGTCCATACCTACTTGCCTTCCAGGACCTTCACAACCGGAAATCATTTCCTGAAACTCGACCTAATATAAAGCATAATGGCTACTCTATTATGATGAAAAAACAAAAAAAAAATTATATATATATATAAAAATATATCTATATATATATGTATATATATATATATATATATATATATATATATATATATATATATATATATATATATACATACATAATATATATATATATATACATACATATATATATATATATATATATATATACTATAATATATATATATATATATATATATATATATATATATATATATATATATATATATATATATATATATATATATATATATATATATATATATATATATATATATATATATATATATATATATATATATATATATATATATATATATATATATATATATATATATATATATATATATATATATATATATATATATATATATATATATATATATATATATATATATATATATATATATTATATATATATATATATATATATATATATATATATATATATATATATATATATATATATATATATATATATATATATATATATATATATATATATATATATATATATATATATATATATATATATATATATATATATATATATATATATATATATATATATATATATATATATATATATATATATATATATATATATATATATATATATATATATATATATATATATATATATATATATATATATATATATATATATATATATATATATATATATATATATATATATATATATATATATATATATATATATATATATATATATATATATATATATATATATATATATATATATATATATATATATATATATATATATATATATATATATATGTATGTATATATGTATGTATATATATATATATATGTATGTATATATATATATATATATATATATATATATATATATATATATATATATATATATATATATATATATGTATGGGTAGTGTGGGACTCTAACCCACTAAACTCTCCCGTCCCGTGCCGCCTGACAGAGAAGTGGTACCGCTTACGCATTTCATCGCTCCTCCTCCGTTGACTCTACTCGCGCCTCGCTAGGATCTCCCGATGCAGCTCATCTCTTTCCTTACTACTGATTACCTCCTCCATCCACCCGCTTAACACGGCCCAGCCCGCTACATCCCAGATCATTATCCCTATCATTGTCTCAACAGTTATTTGGGATCCTGCTGACTCTGTCGCTGCTTCTCTAGGACTTGCCCAGCGCTTACAGTAAAACAGGGTGTGTTCCGCAGTGTCCTCCACCACTCCACAGTATAGGCATGCTGCTAACTCCGCTTTCGCTGCTAACTCCGCTTTCTCTATGCGGTACAGGTACTGTTGGAAACAGCCGTGACCGCTTAGGCACTGTGCCATCTTGTATGTGACCTCCCCGGTAACTCTTCCTACCCGGCATAAGTTTGTGCAACCACCTGTTGCCTATATCTTCCGCCCATATCCCTTGCCACTTATTCGCTCTCTCCCTCTTCGTTGCGCACGTCGGCTTAAGCTTCCGGGCTCTTTCCTGCGTGAGCAGCATTAAAAACGGCAGGTGGGCCAGGACCTCCGCCACCTCCCCAGACATAGTCCTGTATCCGCGGCATATGCCGATAGCCAATTTTCTATTGCCTTGTACAGCAAGTCCTTCTTCCACACGGGTGCAGCATATATGACACTGCTAATTGCGACTGATGCCAGTATTCTCCTTTTTTCCTCCCAGGGGCCCGCTACCTTAGGAAACATCTTCCTCAGGGCCGTTACCGTCTTGTCTGCCCTTTCGGTGGCTCTTCTCAGATGACTAAGGAAGGTCAAATTTATATCCAAGAACACTCCCAGTTATTTAACCTTCTTTTTCGCTTCGATTTCCCGCTCTCCCAGCCAGAAAGTAACGTGCCTCTTCCTCCTTGAGAGCATCACAGCCTCCGACTTCTCCGGAACTATTCTTAGGCCCTTGTTCGTCAGCAATTCCTCCACCTTGGCCAGTAACAGGTTAGCCTTGCCAACCTACGCGTCTTCGCCTTTGCCAGTGATCATTACTGCTAGGTCGTCTGCATAGGCAATTAGCTCCGCATTCCTAGGGCATTCAAGGTTCAGCACTTCATCATCGAAAATGTTCCACAGGAGAGGGCCCAGTATTGACCCCTGTGGGACGCCACATGCCATCGGGTAGCTCACACCCACATATACTACCCCTCTCTCCCAGAGATATGAGTCGATAAGGTATATCAAGTTATCCGGCACCTTCTTATGCCGTAGCGCCTCCACAATTCTGTGCCATGACACCGAGTTAAGGGCATTTTGTATGTCAACGGTTATCAACGCACATAACCTTCTTCCCTTCTTTTTACTCTTCTCCGCCGTTGCCGCGTCCACGATGCGTTTGATGGTATCGATCGTCGACCTACCTCTTCTAAACCCGTACTGCCTACCACTTAGCTGGTGTTCCGGCGTGTCGTCCAAGTAATCCCTGATTTTGCCCACCAGTATCGCCTCCATTAGCTTACTGACCGAATTTAGGAAGCAAATCGGCCTGAACGCTGATGGCCCCGCCGATCCCGTGCTACCGGTTTTGGGAGTAGGATCAAATCAGCAGTTTTCCACTGCTTTGGAAAGATTCTCTTCTGCGCGACCTTTCTAAGAGTGGGTGCCAACCATTCCGCCCTCTTGCCCGCGATAAATTTTATTATTTCGGGCGGTACCTTATCAGGGCCTGCAGTACTCTTACCCTTCAAGCTTGCTCCCGCCTTCCTAATCTCTTCCAGGGAGACTTCCAGCGTCCCGTCGCCTCTATCTGATCTGACACTCCTGTGCGATGGTCCCGCAGGGAAAAGTGCTCTGCTCGTCGCACCAGCCTTCCCTTCCTCTAAAGCAATGGGCTGAACCGTCCCCACTCTTTTCACCAGCCATTGGTATGGTTTGCCCCAAACATCCTCTTCCACTGCCTCAATAAGCTCCTTCCACTTTTCCCGTTTCCTCGCTTTGATCTAGCGACTAAGTTCTTCACGTCCCACTTATAATTCTGTAGCATCATTCCTTTTGCGCATCCACCCTCCTGTACTTCGAAGTGGATGTACCTGTGAGGACTGTATGTTTCGGACTGCACGTCCACCCTCCACTTCCTAACAACCTCAAGTATCATCTCCGAACATGCCGTGACGTCAATGACGGAGCTGCCATTTGCATCAGCAAAAGTCGGGACCCCGCCCTGGTTGCAGCAAGCGAGCTCATGTCTATGCATGGTTTCTGCCAATAAAACTCCTCTCCTATCTGTTCTGGCGGATCCCCAGGCATGGTCTTAGCATTGAAGTCACCAGTTAAAATTATACGGTTTCCTCCACTCTCCAACTGTTTGTCAAGGTCCCCTAAGAATGTCTCGTACGTCTCCAGTGTAGTGTTTGGACTGACGTAGCAACTCAGGTACAGTATACCGTTCGCCTTCAGCCTGACTATGCTCTTGGTGTGTTCTTTTCTAGCCACAGGTACGCGGTGAGGATTTACTACTAGGATAACCGCATCGCATCCCGCGTCCGCATTCTCGTAGACCCAACCTCTTTAGTTCTGTATTACCCGTCTGTTGGGTTCCGAGGCCAGTACCAGATCTACCCCGTCTCCCTCATTCTAGCCTATAAGCAGCACTCTTAAATGTATGTTGGTCTGACTTTGATCAAATTAATGATGTTAACGAAATATGCAACAGTTTCTACAACACTCTTTATGCCTTATTCGACATACATGTTCCAAGATACAGAAATAGTAAGCAACATTATCCGCCTTGGTTATCGAGAGTATCCATTGAAAACATTAAAACTAAACAAATATTTTACAGAAAATACGGACGTTATAATACAAGGTTACATTTTGAAAATTTTAAGCGATACAGAACATTAACTAAATCAAAAATTAAATCAGATTATGAAATCTACATTGATCATGTGGAACAATTAAAACGAATCCAAAAACTGTTTGGTCATACATACATTCAAAAAAGAACAATAGTAGGATTCCAGGTAATATGCATTTAAATACTCAAACTGATAAAACTCCTCAGGATATTTTAAATCTTTTTAAAAATTATTTCAATAGTGTCTACGTAGAACCGACAACAAATGATTATTCAGATGTTATATCAAACCATAACTATAACCGTCCTTGCATTAACCTGAACGTTAACCTGAACATTATAACTGAAGAAGACATAAAATCAGCTATTGCAAAATTAAATAATAAACTTACATCAAGTATAGACCAGATACACTCCATCTTCAATTAAGATTGTTCGACTGCTTTATTAAAACCATTACTTCGTATTTTTAATATGTGTCTACACTTCAATACATATACTGATGTTTGGAAAATTGCAAAATTATGTCCAGTCTGGAAATCAGGAAATTCATCTGATGTAGCTAACTATAAACCGATAGCAATTCTGTCAAACTTTACAAAAGTTCTAGAAACAATTTTGTACAGTAATATATTTCAACAAATTAGACATCACCTATCTCCTGCCCAGCACGGTTTTATAACGAAGCGATCTACATTAACAAACTTAAGTAAATTTACACAGTTTACATCCGAAGTATTGGATACAAAAAGTCAGGTAGATGTCATATATACTGACTTCGCAAAAGCCTTTGACCGTGTTGATAATCATATACTAATACAAAAATTGAAAAATCTAGGTTTTCATTCAAATCTGGTATTTCTGATATTATCATATTTGCGAAATCGACAACAATGTGTAGTCTATAATGGCCATTTATCCACATTCTTTCCTGCCAAATCCGGAGTTCCACAGGAATAAAACCTTGGCCCGCTGTTGTTTTTACTCTTTATAGATGATTTACCTAATTTACTAGATTGTCAAGTACTCATGTTCCCGGACGATGTCAAATTATTTCGTAGTATTAACACTATTGATGACTGTGAATATCTACAATTGAATCTAAATAAGTTGCAAGACTGGTGTTTATATATCAAGTTATTGCTTAATATTAGTAAATGTAAAGTAATGTCATATACTCGTAAACGATATCCAATTCATCATTTGCACACCATTCATAGCAATTCACTAGAACACATCTAATTGATAAAAGATTTAGGTATATATTTTCAAGCAAATCTTTCCTTCAACTATCAAGTTCACAATGTAGTCAAAACTGGAAATAGGGTTGTCGATTTCATCATAAGAAACAGTAGAGCTTTTCATAGTGCTACTACCCTAAAGTCGCTTTTTTGTTATCTTGTCCGTCCAATTATCGAATACTATCCGCTATACCATTGCTACAAGGATATGCTCGAAAATGTACAACGTAAATATTTAATATATATGTGGTTCAAAGTTCATCATATTTATCCCAGCAGAGTTTTCAGTCAACAAATACTATCGACGACATTCAGCGTAACTATTCTGGAAACTAGATACATTTCACAGAATATTGTATTTTTGTACTAGCTGTTGCATAACCAAATTGATTGCAGTAACCTTCTCTACAAGATATATTTCTTAGTACCCAGACTTTGCACTAGACATCCCAATACTTTCTTCTTAATTAAATTCAATACAAATATCTTACTGAGATCACCCATTTTCGTTATCACTTCAAATTACAATTTGATGTGCAATAATTGTGATATATTTAATTGTTTGCTGAGAGAGACACGTGAAATGAGTATGTTCTTCAATCAAACATACAATAACAGAATAAATTGATGTTATTAATCATTTTTACTTTCTTATTCGCAGTATAAGTAAGTATTGTAATCATGAAAAATTTCGATCTCGAGATTTTAACGGAAATATACGTTTTGACCTTCCCTGAATCAATTCCAACTATTTTTGGAATGACGTCCGTCTCTCTCTCTCTGTGTGTGTGTGTGTATGTTCTCTATAGCCTCAACGGTTGAAGCTAAAATTATGAAACTTTAAACTTAAGATTTGCATATGCATGAGGTGTGCACCTCCTATTTTTGAATAAAATATTCAAACCGGAAGTGCCTGTTTACTCTAGTCACAGTTACAGAAAAATTTCATGAACAAAAATTAAAGGTATTTATAATTAGCACAACTTTTGTTTGAATTATTTTTCCAAAAAGAGTAATGGCTTCAAAATAAATTTCTGCTTATTATATATATTTTTACATAAATCGTATCATCTGCGCCTGTCAATTGTTTAACAAAATAGACTTAAATAATTTGATGTTTGACATTTTATATTGTTTCTAAGAAATATATCTACTGTAAAAGCGAACTAAATGTTAGAACGAATATTATAAATTAGAAAAATAATGTAACTACGATATGGTTTAACCCATATGCGGATAAGAAAGTTCGGTGCATGACACTGCAGATATTTTTACATTTGTTATTCATCAAATTAATGTTTTTTTTTGTTACTTCTTTATCTTAGTAGTAAGTTGTACATAAATAAATATGTGTTAGATAACTTTAGAACCATGTATTTAGATCTAAGATTTTAGATCTATCACTTCGCTCCAAAGTCAACAAGCGCGCTGACCGCAGCGCAGAACAGGTCGAAGTACGACAACAACGGACACCGACATAGAAGATTTGAATGTAATATATTGAGAATGTATAATAAGTTATAATATAATATTATAACTTATAAATAATATAAACAACAAAATCAAAACATTACTACATGGCGCAGTCGTTAATACACATATAAGAGCGCTTTTTTCTTACATAGATATAAATATAAATCGGATATAAAATATTATATAAAGTGTTTTAGTAAAACAATACTAAAAGCTAATTAAAGTTATTCTATTAAAATGGCCTGTTGACTTGACGCTACGACAGCCTACGCTCACGTCAAGTGTCATAACGGCGCCTAAGGGTTGGGCGTCGGCTGGACGTCCTTCATACCTGCATTATAAAAATACAACATGTCATACCGATACCACAAGACATTATATAAAGGATTAGGTAGGTTACAGAATATGGAGACAGTGCCTTAAAGCCCTGTACATACTTGTTCAAGACAAGTTTATCTACCAACTGGTCCAACCCTGGACCTCTGCCAGGTCCACCCTGAAGGTAGTCTTCCCTTATGGGCATCCCCTAACAGATCCAATCCTGGAGCTACCAGGCACACCCTGTTAGATGGGCAACCGCCAACTGGTCCAACCCTGGTCTATAGCCAGATATACCCTGAAGGCAGGCTTCCATTTCGGGTATTCCCTAATGGGCATCTCCTAGTGGGTCCAATCCCGGCGCTACCAGGCACACCCCACTAGGTAGGCAACCCCAAGTAGGTCCAACCCTGGACCTCTGCCAGATCCACCCTACTTGGACGAATTTCCCTCAGGTCCAACCCTGGTCGAAGCCAGATCCACCCTGAGGAAGAAACACCTGCACCCACTGTGCAAGTACTGAAATACAGGTCTAATATTGGAATAAGCCAAGCGCGCCCTGATTAGCATATATAACATTGAGGATAAGGAAATAAGAATATATCTGGAATGACAGTGAGAATACTCACTCAACAATTAGCAGTCCGCCATCAACATACAGCATTGGGTTGATATACAAATTCGCTCGCCCCCCCCCCCCCTGGTCAGCATCACCCCCTTCGTATTCAATCACACGTCCACAATTCATCCACTCACACCCATAGTTCACAGTCTCACACTTCAACATCAACTAACGCTACTTAGCATGATACAGTTCAATGTTCTCTTACAGCGAAATTTTAAATACACAGGGCCGTACTAAATATATGTCTTATATTCGACCAATCCTGACTATACTTCGTCCTCGAAGAATTAGATTACTATTTACATTGCCTGAACCAATTACAATGGCTTCAATTAACGTCGCTTACGCTTTCATCACTCAGCAACTTTAAATCCTCGTCGCTGACTTCATTGTCGATTGAAGAGTCGGATACTCCACCTGATGTTATCCATGGCTTCATCCGATCAGCTGCGGCAACATTGTCGTATTTTGCTCGTTTACTACGACCTGAGCCTGGTAAATCACTTACAACGTACCTATCATTAGGTAACACCTTTGTAACTTTAAAAGGTCCAGCATATGGCGGTTGTAATTTTTTACTAGTGCCCTCACTTGAAATTTGCTTCTCAATTACAACAAGATCACCTGCGTTGTATTTACGTGCAGATGTTCTCTTCTTGTCGTATCTATGTTTTTGCATTACTGCATCAACCTTGAGCTTTTCTGCAACTTCTTCTCGTATTTGTGGTAGATTCTGAAGGGTAGGTCTTTCTGCTTGGATTTCGCATGTTAATGTTGAGTTACCTTTTGATCTTGGTCTAAAACCAAATAATAATTCACTAGGTGTTTTTCCTGTAGCTTTATTTTCTGTGTTATTAAGTGCAAATTGTACATTTAAAACTTCGCTATCCCATTCATCTTGGTTTTCACAACTTGATGAAAGTGAAGTAAGGATGGTTCTATTGAAACGTTCGACTTGTCCATTGCCTTTCAGTGTTGCAACAGCATTAAGGATATGTTTAATTCCATTTTCTTTACAAAATTTGGTAAATGTTTTTGATGTAAATGCAGTTCCTTGGTCGCTTATTAATCTAGTTGGTACGCCATATGTTTCTATCAATTCCTTCAAATATCTAACAACCAGCTTTGATTTTGTTGATTTTACAGGTTTAGTGAAAACAAATTTTGTGAAAGCTTCAACAATTACTAGTAAATGAATATTTCTATGTTTGGTTTTTGGAAATGGTCCCAAATGGTCTATGTGAATCGTATGGAATGGCACCGGCACTTTCTCTATTGGATTTAATAATCCTTGCTTTTTCCCTGATGGTTTCTTGTGAAAAAGACAAGGTATACAATTAGCTATGTATTTCTCGACATACGTTCTTAATCGTGGAAACCAATACGTTTCGCATAGTTTCTTTAGAGTTTTATCAACAGAAAAATGTCCCATATCGTCATGCGCAGATTTTACAACTTGGGCGCGCATTCCTCGTGGTACTACCCATTGAATACCTTTCGCTGTTATTCGGTATACTCGTCCTTCCCTCAACGCGTAATCCTTATAGATGCTTCGATCGTAGTCCGTCTCTGGTGGTTTTGATAATACGTTATGTATTTCCTTAATTTTCTCGTCTGTTAATTGTCCTGATAGTACCCAATCTGCTTCATCAATTCTCAAAACGTGAAATTCTTCCGGTGGTTCTTCGTTTGGTTTAGGGTTTCGACTAAGGGCATCTACATGACTCATACGTGATCCAGGTCTATATTCTACAGTAAAAGTATATTCTTGCAAGTCAAGCCACCATCTTGCAATTCGTGGAACTAAATCTCTTTTGGAACATGCAGTTTTTAGTGCATTACAATCTGTTACTACTTTAAATTGAATACCTATTAAATAAACGCGAAATTTCTTCAAACTTTGGAATTTTCAGCAATTGGTATTTGGTAGTATCCTGATATTAAATCCAGGGTGGTGAAAGGTTTGCATCCGCGTAGACGGTCAAGTTGATCATCAATGCGAGGTAGAGGATATCTGTCTTTAATTGTAATGTTATTTAATTTCCTATAATCTATACATAGACGTACGTCACCATCTTTTTTTCACAAGAAGAACAGGTGACGAATAAGGAGAATTCGACTTACGAATTATATCGTTGTCTTGCATATCTTTTATCATGCCCTTAACTTTTTCTCTTTCGGAAAATGACATTCGGTATGGACGATAAGTTACTGGGTTATTACTTTCTAAATTTATGTCAACTTCGACCGATCGTGCACAACCTAATTCCGATAGGTTCTGAGCAAAACAATCTCTAAATTTATTAAGTAAATTCACCAACCTGTCTCGCTGCGATTCTGTTAAATTTCCAACGTCAATTTCGTTCTTGGTTAATTTTGGTATATCTACAGCAGATATTTTTAATACTTCATGATCCGCTTCTGGTTCAGCTTGACACGGTTTACCTCTAGCAATTGGTTTGTTGATTCTAATCAGTAGATCTTGTGAAGTAACATTAGCTATCGCTAAAATTCCATCTGAATTTTTCGATAACCGCGTTACACAACTCGGAGATAGTGTTCGTTTCCAGTTATCAACCGGATACTATTATCTATAAATACATCTCCATCATACTCATCTTTAGAAAATACATTAACATGTCCAACGTAGTTAGCAGGAATAACTGTTGCATCTCGGGCCCATAGAGTAATTTTACGAGGTGGTAGTTGGGTATATGGTACATTATGTTTGTTTAAAATATGTAGAGCCGTATCATCTTTCACTACAACAACTTCCGGTCTTTCGGTTAGTGGTTGTCCAATAATTACCGGAATTGCTTGTACCGAATCTGGTACAACATGCAAGATCATGCGATCAATTTCCACTTGACCAATTTTTAATTTGGCAACAGTTTCGCCAAGAGTGTTTACAACTCCAGTACCATATCCTCTTAATGATTTGACATTAGCAACATTTACTTTTAGATTTAGTTTATTCTTTTCGCTCTCAGTGATGATATTACAACTACTACCCATGTCAACATAAGCTTTGACTGGTTTCTCATTTAGCGTTATATCAACAAAGTATTTTTCATTAGGTGATTTTTGATTTTCTACATGCATAATGACATTAAGATCGGACTTACTTGTATTTTTTTTACAGTATTTAGAAGTATGGCCGTCATCTCCACAGCTGTAGCATTTCATCGTTGATGTTTTTATTTCTCTCCTTTGGAAAGGTACTATCCGTTTGTAGGGATGGTATTTTCCCTTCACCTGGTTGTAATTCGACTGATGGAAGCTTGATTTTGCAGAATGGTGATCCTTTTTTGCTGCCTGTGTATCGTGTGTTCGTAGGAATTTTAATAGAGCTTCAGGGTTTTCAAATCTTCCTGCTCGTGCTGAAGATTGAATATGTGTATCCTGAAGTCCGTATATAATGCACGAAACGGCTTCCTGTCCACTGATATTGCACAGTGACAGCAAAGCTTTTTTATTGTAGAAATATTTCAGCATTGTTTCCTGATGGCGCTTTGTTCGCTGTAGCATTACGTCCAACATGTGGCCGTAATCTTTAGTACTTGGGAAAGCGTCGTGCAGAATGTTCTTCCATTCCTCCCAGGTATGTTTGTAGGAGTCCAAATGCTCATACCAAGTTTTCGCCAGACCCTTCAATTTCGACGTTGCAAAATAAATGGTAGTTTCAGCAGTCCAGCCATAAACGCACCGTAGCTCTTCAACTTTTCTTAGCCATGCATCGATATCATTTTGCAATGGCTCGCAGTACGGCACTGAATCACTACCAACATTATGGTGATTTGTTGATGGTCCCGACATTTTCTTCTCCATCTTTAAAATATTTTCCGTAAGCTTGCCTACTAGCTCAGTTACTTGCAATAGTTGCGACGTAGATTGAGACGATTGCGAGTCATTACTCGGCGCGTAATTATTAGTCAATGGCAAACAACTAACATCCCGCATATTAGATAGCGGAATATTGTCATCGCTGTCGGAGTCGGATGAATCGATAATACGTCGTTTAGACATTGTCGAAAGATTGCTAAGGAATGGACGGTCAAAATTATATAAAAAGGTCAAGAAAATAATGTGTGAGCTAAAATAAACAGCATTTTACCTTGTAATTAGCGAAACAACACAAACAAACCAAAAGAACAAATTCAAAAACAGATAGTATGTGCACCAAACAAAGATATTTGACGAACTGAAAAGAAATCGGTGAGACAAATAGTTGCTGCGTATGTATAAGAAAAATCATAATGATAAGGTTTGTTTATTATTTTTGTCCGTACATGCATTCCGATGGCCAAGCCATCGAGTATTGAAGAGACCCCTTTTATACTTCACGTAAACATTGGTCTATCGGTTCTAAACAACACAGTGGCGCGCGACCATATTTAGCTTTAGTATTAATTCGATAAATTGAAATATTTTAAGTGTGATTTCGTAAAACTGGGATACGCAAATCAACTCGAAGAATGCCGATCCCACTTCTGAGATATAAGAGCGCTTTTTTCTTACATAGATATAAATATAAATCGGATATAAAATATTATATAAAGTGTTTTAGTAAAACAATACTAAAAGCTAATTAAAGTTATTCTATTAAAATGGCCTGTTGACTTGACGCTACGACAGCCTACGCTCACGTCAAGTGTCATAACGGCGCCTAAGGGTTGGGCGTCGGCTGGACGTCCTTCATACCTGCATTATAAAAATACAACATGTCATACCGATACCACAAGACATTATATAAAGGATTAGGTAGGTTACAGAATATGGAGACAGTGCCTTAAAGCCCTGTACATACTTGTTCAAGACAAGTTTATCTACCAACTGGTCCAACCCTGGACCTCTGCTAGGTCCACCCTGAAGGTAGTCTTCCCTTATGGGCATCCCCTAACAGATCCAATCCTGGAGCTACCAGGCACACCCTGTTAGATGGGCAACCGCCAACTGGTCCAACCCTGGTCTATAGCCAGATATACCCTGAAGGCAGGCTTCCATTTCGGGTATTCCCTAATGGGCATCTCCTAGTGGGTCCAATCCCGGCGCTACCAGGCACACCCCACTAGGTAGGCAACCCCAAGTAGGTCCAACCCTGGACCTCTGCCAGATCCACCCTACTTGGACGAATTTCCCTCAGGTCCAACCCTGGTCGAAGCCAGATCCACCCTGAGGAAGAAACACCTGCACCCACTGTGCAAGTACTGAAATACAGGTCTAATATTGGAATAAGCCAAGCGCGCCCTGATTAGCATATATAACATTGAGGATAAGGAAATAAGAATATATCTGGAATGACAGTGAGAATACTCACTCAACAATTAGCAGTCCGCCATCAACATACAGCATTGGGTTGATATACAAATTCGCTCGCCCCCCCCCCCCTGGTCAGCATCACCCCCTTCGTATTCAATCACACGTCCACAATTCATCCACTCACACCCATAGTTCACAGTCTCACACTTCAACATCAACTAACGCTACTTAGCATGATACAGTTCAATGTTCTCTTACAGCGAAATTTTAAATACACAGGGCCGTACTAAATGTATATATATATATATATAGATACGTAAATTTTGATTCTATTTTGTTATTAAATTTAAGGCGTGGCACTTACTCATAATATAAAATACAGTTTGTCTGATTAGATACATATAATAATTTTTTCACTTAATTTAGTTATTGTTTGGGTATGGAATAAGTGTTTTTGGGTATAATTATAATTATTTAGTATTAAGAAAATACGTGACCTTGAAAAGGTTATTTATTTTTTAAGCATAATTTTGCTTAAATAATAAGTATATTAATAAATTATTTGTTTTCGGGATATATCTGGAAGGTATATAACTCATATTTAAAATGGTTGGTTCTGGATATATTCCAGTACCTCAAATGAATCTGGAAGGAAATTTAGATGCAAACTGGAAAAAGTGGAAGCAAATGTTTAATATCTACCTACTAGCCAGTGAAACAAACAAGAAACCAGAATCAACTCAGTGCGCTATTTTGTTGCATTTCATTGGTGAGCGTTGCATTGATATTTATAATACATTTACCTTCAAAACTGAGCAAAGGAAAACCTTAAATTATTATTAGAAAAATTTGAACATTATTTTATCCCACTTAAAAACGAGACATATGAACGATATAAATTTTTTAGTAGAAATCAATTAGCATGTGAAAGTATTGATGAATACATTCTAGTTTTAAAATCATTAAGCAATAGCTGCTCTTTTTTAACATTAAAAGACAGTTTAGTCCGTGATCGATTAATATGTGGGTTATTGTGTAATCAAATGCGCGAAAAGTTATTGCAAGTAGTAGATATAACTTTAGAAAAGTCTATTATAATGTGTAGAGCAGCTGAGGTTTCAAAACTTCAATCAAATTTAATTAAGAATTCAATAGAAGGTTTAACAAAAGCAGATGAAGTTGATTCAATAACTCGGAAGGCAGGCGCTCATGGGACATCGAGGGGTAGTATTCGAAAGTCAGCAGGGGTAAAGTCCAGTTGTTCAGCGATTGGTCGAGGCGTTATTTCATCTCGTAGCAATGATGCCATTAATGTCATAAAAAATTGCACTCGATGCGGTAAAAGTTATCTCGTTAGACAATGTCCTGCTTATGGTGCTACCTGCTATAAATGCAATAAATTAAATCACTTTTCTATCAAGTGTCAAATGAAAAATATTAATAATATAAATTATTCTGACAAACAATGTTTAAATTTAGCCGTGGGATCAATAAATTCAGTCGACAGTAGTTCGTGGGATAGGGAGTGGTCAGTTCATTTAGAAATTCAGAACGAGAAAATAAAATTCAAAATAGACACTGGTGCTCAGGTTAACTGCATACCCTTAAATATATTTAATAAATTTAATACCAGTAAAAATATTATTGAGAAAACTGAAAACAGACTAACTTCGTATACAGGGTCGCTATTAAAAGTGTTGGGTAAATGCAAACTAAACTGTAGTTATAAATCAAAAGAATATATAATTGAATTTTTTATAGTTGATGTTGTTGGTCCAGCAATTCTTGGTTTACGTGCTAGTGAAGAGTTAAAATTAATTAGTAGATTAGATGACATTTGTGAAACAACTGCCAATCAGTTTTTTAATAAATATTGCAAGGTGTTTGAGGGATTTGGTAAAATTAAAATAAAACCGTACCATATTGAAATTAAATCAAATATTCAGCCAGTGGTACACGCACCACGAAAAATACCGTTTTCACTGCAAGACGAACTTAAACTAGAACTTGCAAAACTAGAACGGCAAGGGGTGATTATTATAGAAACAAATCCAACAGACTGGGTTAGCTCGCTAGTGGTAGTTCGTAAACCAAATAATAAAATAAGACTCTGTATGGATCCACGTGACCTAAATAAAACAAATAAACAAGAATATTTTCAACCACCTACCGTTGAAAATATTATTGTAAAATTAAGAGGTGCGAAAATATTTAGCAGTTTGGATGCTTCTCAAGGGTTTTGGCAAATTCCCTTAGATTTGTCAAGTTCCGAATTATGTACATTTAATACTCCATTTGGCAGGTATAGATTTTTAAGGTTACCTTTTGGTATTAATTCACCCCCCAAAGTTTTTCACAGAGTAGTTAAACAAATAATTGATGATATGGTTGGTGTTGATACGTATCTTGATGACGTTATTGTGTGGGGAAGTACTATTGAGGAGCATAACCGACGACTAACTGAAGTACTAAATAGATTTGAAAAGATAAACTTAAAATTAAATAAAGAAAAGTCAAAAATAGGTCAGTTAGAAGTAAAATATCTGGGTCATATAATATCGGAAAAAGGAGTTCATCCAGATAAAGATAAGTTAGATGCGATTAAAGAAATAAATAGACCTGTAGACAGGAAAGGCGTTGAACGATTTTTAGGAATGGTAAATTATTTAGGTAAATTCATTAGCAATCTGTCAGAAATAGCAGCTCCCATCAGGCAGCTTCTACAAAAAAATATGGTGTTTCATTGGGAACAGAAGCAACAAGAATCGTTCGACAAATTAAAGTCATTATTAATAAGTCCCCCAATATTAAAGTTTTTTGACCCAAGTAAAGATATTGTGATATCCGTTGATGCGTCACAAACGGGATTAGGAGCGGTTTTGTTGCAAGAGTCTTCACCTATTGCATATGCATCCAAGTCTTTAACAAGTACACAGCAAAGGTGGGCACAAATAGAGAAAGAACTCTACGCTATTGTCTTCGGTTGCGAAAGATTCGAACAATATATAATTGGTAAAAAAGTAGTTATCGAGTCAGATCATAAGCCGTTAATGTATATATTTAATAAATCGTTAATTGATTGCCCGTTAAGATTACAAAGAATGCTGTTGAGACTCCAAGCTTATGAAATAGAGGTTACATGGGTGCCAGGGAAAAAGTTACTAGTTGCTGATGCATTGTCTCGTCCAAATTCTGTAATAGTAAGTGATAAATTTATAGACGAGATCGAATGTCAGGCCAATTTAGCTGTAGAAAACTTAAACATAACGAGTAGACAATTGCAAAATTTTAAAATAGAAACAAAATCGGACGAAATTTTACAAAATTTAATAAAGTACACGGTTGAAGGTTGGCCTCTAGTTAAAAAGCATATTGATGATAGAGTTAAGGCTTATGAAAAAGTCAAGCATGAAATAAATATATGTTCCGATTTAATTTTTAAAAATAAACAACTGGTAGTACCTACGATTCTGAGAAAAGAAATGTTGAAAAGAATACACTATAATCACATGGGATTCGAAAAATGTAAAGAAAGAGCCAGAACTGCATTATACTGGCCTGGCATAACAAATGATATAGCTAATGTTGTAAGTAATTGCAGCATTTGCAGTACTTATAAAAATTCACAACGAAGCGAACCTATGATTCCACATACTATTCCAAATAAACCGTGGGAGACAGTTGGTGCTGATCTATTTTACATAGATGGTGACAACTTCCTCCTAGTTACAGACTACTTCAGTAAATATGTGGAAGTAAGAAAATTAGAGGATACATTGAGTAGCAACGTCATTAAACATTTCAAGGATATTTTTTCACGATTCGGAATTCCGAATACGCTCGTGTCAGATAATGGTCCACAATTTAAAAGTAGAGAATTTAGTGTGTTTCAACATAAATGGGATTTTATTCACATAACGTCTAGTCCATACTACGCACAATCAAATGGTATGGCTGAAAGAAATGTACAGACCAAAAAGAATATGTTTCAAAAATGTTTTGCCAACAATCAAGATATTCATTTGGCCTTATTGGAGTATAGAAATACGCCAGTAATTGGAGATGTTAGTCCTGCTGAAATGATGTTCGGAAGAAAGTTAAAAGGGTTGTTACCTTTTTATTCCAAAAAACCTGACTTAACTCAGGTGGAAAACAAAATTAAAGATAAACAAAATATTCAAAAGAAATACTACGATCATAGAAAAGGCGTGAGAGAGATGAGAAGGCTAAACCCCAATGAAACAGTAAAAGTACAAATAAACAAGAAGTGGCAAGATGCCACAGTCAAAAGTGAACTAGAAAACAGGCCAAGATCGTATAACCTGGTGACCAGCGCTGGAACAGAAATAAGTAGAAACAGAAAATTCATTTCTCCTTTTCCAAGGCAGGATACATCACTTAGCGAGGGTCTAGTAGAAGATATACCGCTTGCAGAAGAGATACAGATTGCAGAAGACACCAACGGTTCATCAGTCGGCGAAGATATAGATGAAACAATAAATAATACATTGAGTAGCGATTTTACACAACGGTTGTCATTAAATGAAAACCAAAATCAAGAAATCAAATCGTCTAGGTACGGTAGACAATACAAACCTCGCGATAAGTTCTGGCTCAATTAAATAAATAAATAAAATATAAATTTATATAAATTAAAAATTTTGATTGTAAAAGGGGAGAGATGTAGTAAGTTGTACATAAATAAATATGTGTTAGATAACTTTAGAACCATGTATTTAGATCTAAGATTTTAGATCTATCACTTCGCTCCAAAGTCAACAAGCGCGCTGACCGCAGCGCAGAACAGGTCGAAGTACGACAACAACGGACACCGACATAGAAGATTTGAATGTAATATATTGAGAGTGTATAATAAGTTATAATATAATATTATAACTAATAAATAATATAAACAACAAAATCAAAACATTACTACATTTTTTGTACTATACCTTCTAAACGGATCTGTATTTTCTGTTAGGTAATTAATTAATTAATAAATAAATACATAAAATCCATAGAATGCAAAGGCCCTAAATACGCCTATCGTTGGCCGCTGTTGTTCATACTGCATCTGAAACAAACCTCATATTTTCTGTTAGTTACAATTCAGTATCGATCTATTCTCTTACGCTACCAAGCCACGACTGCCAGCGTCTCTGTATTATTAAGGTTGATTCTCACTATACGTTCCGTCTCCGTTCCATATCAGTTCCGTTCCGTTTACGTAAAATATTATTGGCTGTAAATGAATGGACGTATACACACCTTCCCTTCCGTTTACCTACCGTTTCCAATCAGTTCCGTACCATATTGTTGTCAACGTATTTTTGACGGACAGGCGGAGACGTATAGGGACTAGTATTGATAGTGGGAACATCATTACGCTTCAGTTCCTCATTTTATACGGTGAAAGTTGTATTAAAGATTGTTTCGCGTTAATATTTAACTATGAATGACGAGAAGTTAATTGAACTGGTGAAAGAAAATACGGCCCTCTATGATTTAGAAAACTCAAAATATAGTGACAATCACTATAAAGAGAAGATCTGGTCAGCTATTTCAAAGGAACTTAACCTCGAACTGGGTAAGTAAAAATATCTTCATAAGTTTAACAAATTGTTTTATTACAAGAATATTGGTACATGAACAGGAAATGTAACTACTTTTTACGTACTAACTAATCTTTTTAAATTGAACACCTTTGCCACTCAACAGCTCCTATTGGAGAATTAAAAAAATCTTTGTAAATATCTCTGAGTTGAAACGCAGTAGCTGTTGCATTTCCTCCTTGTTGTGGCAAATTCTGTAAGGTAGAATTTTGAGAATTTTGGGAGGTAGTTGCAGAATTAATTTGATAATCTTTGATAAAATTATGCAGTAAGCAAGTAGTTAACACAATTTTATCTGCATATTCTGGTACAGATTTTAATCGTCTATTATAAAATTGAAATTTTTTACCCAAAAGAGCAAAAGCGTTTTCGGAGCATCTTCGGGCACGTGATAATCTATAATTAAAAATTTTTTTTTTGTTCATTGTCTCGTTGTTGAGCAGAAGAATAGGGTCTCAATAAATTTGGTTTTAAGGGGAAAGCTTCATCTCCCAATATCACAAAATTTGCCTTTTGGTTCGTGCCAGGAAGTTCTATCGGGTTGGGGATATTTAAGCCATTTTGTTCTAAAGCCCTACCTAAATTTGAGTGCGCAAAAATACCTCCATCGCTGTTTTTCCCATATGACCCAATATCAACAGTAATAAAATTATATTGCGCATCGACCAATGCTAGGAGAACAATCGAAAAGGTTTTTTATAATTAAAAAATTGAGAGCCGGAATTAGCTGGAGCTACTATCACTACGTGTTTCCCGTCAAGAATTGGGAAAATTCCAAATAGTCCAAAATTCATTAGCAATTCTTCTCCAGTCGCCCTCGGTCGGTGTGGGCATCAACATACGTAATGTTTTTTGAATTATTGCTTCGCAAACTTCTTTTACTATAGCGCATACTGTTGAATGCCCGAGTCTGTAGCTGAAAGCTATTGTGCGGAAAGAATCGCCCGTTGCCAAAAACCTAAAAAAAAATAACAAAGTATAAATTTTGGACTTTTGCAATTGCTACTTACAGAATATATAAATATAACTTTTAGAATATAAAATATTTAGAATGTTAAATTTTTTATTACAGGGTCGACTTGCAAAACCATATGGAATCAGTTGAGAGATCAGTGGCGAAAAAATAGGAAAAATAAAGTGACGAAGTCGGGACAAGCTAATAAGTCAGTAAAAAAGTGGCGATACGAAGAACAAATGTGTTTTTTAGAACCATTTTCGCGCCAACGGGAAACAATTGGCAATCTTGATGATATTGACGTAGAGAATGAAGAAATAGAAGGACAGGGAAATACTGTTGCTACTGGGACCCAAGAACATATTTCAGTTACCGAGACAGAGGAAAACACGGAAGTGGTTACCATTTCTCCTACTCAAACTACATCTACGCCAACACCTAAAAGACAGCGAGTTTCTTTCAGCCAACCACCACCGAAAGGAAAAAAAGATGAATCCGCTACTGCAGTATTAATGAAGTACCTCGTTGAAAAGCAAAAAAACAGAAGAAAAAACGAGTCGTCCTGCAGTGACAGATCCAATAGATACGTTTTTTCAAAGCATTGCTGGAAAAGTTAAACGCTTCACGCCATATTATAGAAACATTACTGAAACTAGGATCTTCAATGTGGTGCAAGAAATGGAACTGGAACAAATCTCAACAACCAATCAATTTTCAAACGTACCTTCTCAATTTCAACAACAACCGATTAATAATAATTACAGTTTCCACAGCCTCCTACAGCCTCCACCAACTACTCCCTCTCCTGCTACTTCAAATTCGACAACTGCTTCCTACATATCATCATTTTATAATGATTCAAACATTGCAAATAATACTTAATTATTAATATTTTGTGTACTGCTTTGTAATAAATTAAACTTACCTTAAACAAACACAAAGTTTTTGTTTCGCTGTTATCGCTTCCCTGATTGATGTATTTCGTTTTGTTATCAGTGGTTCAATGATGACTAATAATTCGTGGAATTTATATTTTGACATGCGGAAATACTGGAAAAATTTGGTTTCGTCATGCGCCAGTTCTTTAAATAGTGTCGTATATTCCCCGTCAATATTTCTCTTCTTCAAGACATTGTGCACCCAAAATCGTCGTTTTTTTTCTTTTTAACCTAGCTTCTTCATCTAATATAATAGCAGCCAGGATTATGTTTTCTTCAGACCACATTTTGTTAACACATTACTTTCATGTAAGCGAGACTGATCGGATAATGTGAATAGACAAGAATTTAACTGAACTGTAACGGTTATGGAACGGAGACGGAACGTATAGTGATAATCAACCTTTACTCTTACGATACGTTTATAATATCTAGTATTAATTATAACGTGTTTATTTTATAACATTATCATAACCATTTGTTATTTAAACATATTTTACTTTCATTACTTGAATTAGTCAATTAGACAATGTTTACACACAAATATAAATACCATAGATAATTAATATTTGAATGAATGTGTAGAGTTTCAATCACTCTCTCTTACCTCGTTAGATAACAATGATAATAGGGGACTTTCTATTTACAGTCATGCACATAAGAATGTTGGTAAAATTCCCATTATTATGACGTCAGAAATGTTGATGCTCTCTTTTTTATGGTATCTCAAGGATTGTCAAAACCTCCCCCATTACTATTACCGTATTCTCATAAATTATTACAGGCACTACATAATACAGATAATGAACGTAGAATAGAGTTTTGCGAGTGGTATTTAGTACAATACAATGAAAATAATAACAAAATGCAATAATATTGGAATGTTCAATAGAAATAACGAACATCTATGGGCGGAAGAACTACCGCATTCATTTCGAGTTAGAAATTATCAACGTAGATGGGGTTTCAATGTGTGGGTTGGATTAATGGGGAATAAAATTATTGGTTCCCATATTTATGAAGAAAATTTAAATGGACCACGTTATTTAATTTTTTTGGAAAACGAAGTAATAAATTATCTTGAAATTCTTAATTTATTTGAAAGACAAAATATGTGGTTCCAGCATATGGAGCGCCGGCTCACAATACGCGTCCAGTGCATGAACCGCTACAAGATATGTTCCAAGATCGCTGGATAGCTACAAATGGGCCATTTACATGTCCTGCCCGTTCCCAGACCTAAAACCTCCAGATTTCTTTTTATGGGTATTCTTTAAAAAAAAGTGTACTCTACACCAGTAGCAACAACAGAAATTTTGATGGATCGCGCAAGAGATGCGTGTGCTACTGTAACACCGGAAAAAATTAATAATGCTACTTCTGAGTCAGTTTTAAAAGGATTTGAATTACGTAAATCAGCTATAACACTATTTATAAAGTTAATGACAAATAATTTAATGTATTTAAGGGGTAAGGCTATTCTAGAGGCGGAGAAAATAGACAAATTTTGTGAATTTTTTTCAGCAAAACTTTACAATAGATCAAAATTTGGAAATAAAAGTACTTTATTACAGGCATATTGAGCGTTGCTTTTAATTTTTTTTACAAGTTCTGGCGTACAATATGGTGGCTTCCCAGCATTTTCCCAGTTACGCCTCTTTATTTCAGTCCTTTGCGACCAGACCAATACCTCCTGCATTTTTAAAATTAGATTCATGAAATAAACAAGTATCGATTTTATATACGAACAGCTAGAATTTTTATCTTATACTGATTGCAAAAATGGCGGGCTTTTAAAAAATACTGTCGAAAATCACAAAAAATATATAACTTTGTGTTGTAGCTTGAGAACCACCGGTTTAAAAAATATTTTTGTAATAGTTGGATGTCCGCCTTGGTCTTATATAAGATTGGCTGATAGTATTTAGGTTATTCGAGGTAGCTGGTGTTGCTGTTACACCCTGTATGTATATATATATATATATATATATATATATATATATATATATATATATATATATATATATATATATATATATATATTGTGACGGGTTCCGCGTTGCCCACAAAAGATGGTTGGTATTAATCCTTGATTAGTACTCCGGCTAGCTAAGTGGTGGTGGTCGGGGTTTCAAAGAGAGGAGAGTATTTTTTTTTAATATAATTATAGCGGATCGACTGCCAGGGTCATTACCGCTGAGGAGAGTATTAACGGTAGGGAAATGTGTCTGTGCCCCAAATGAATCAGAAACGATCGAATTCAAAAGAATAACATTTAATTGACAGGATGCGAGTAGTACTTAACTGGGCCTAGTCACCCATACAATCTAAACTAACTTAGAGATACAATACAATAATTAACAGGGAATAAATATGATAAATTGTAGCGGGGCACAGTGGTTCAAACATCGAAATCCCTGGCCTCAAATCGAAAATTCAACTTTTCATTTAACGGTAAATTTTCGCGGAATCCTATAGAGAGGATAGGGTTTATTATAATCAGCAAAGAAAGGACTTAAAATTTAATTACTACAGGCGGTAAGTCACTTTAAAGATGCCTCCGCGCCCAACATAACGCACCGCTTTTCTTATATACTGTAATATCGCTCGTGTTCAAATCCGTCTAACTTCTTTTGTGAGCATAGTATTTAAGTTCTAAAAAATGGAGGTGAATTCTGAAAGTAAGCATATTATTTTTCTGTTTTTTAAGTTAAAAAATATTCATGTTTTTCGAAGCGCCTTTTCTAAAAGTATGAATATAGTAAAAGTCCCACTAGGTACCAGGCTCTCATTTAGTTTATAATGTAGTGTTGTAAGCAAATATTGAAAAGAACAAGTGCAAGTAGGTGAAAGTTTGCCTGATACGGAACTTTTCGCAATTTCGCGCACGCTTAGGAATGACTCAAACACGCTAAGTTAAGCATTCTTATCTTAGTTCTTTGATTTATGAGGCTTAACTAGTCTACCTGACTTAATATTTTGGCAGTTTGACCCTATTTTTATATTTGTAGCGGTTCTTGAACATGTATTATTACTAATAATATAGAATAATCCTTACTGTAAAAAATATTAATATTTCTAAATTCGGAAAATTCAAGTAATACAACACTTTCTTACGATAAAATTAATAATTATTTTTGTTTAAAATATAAATTCTGAAAATATTTACCTGGAGTGTACTATAATGGACATATTTGAGAGTATAAATTCTTGTTGGAGTATAGCATTTAAAGACCAAGCCATTATTCTCCAAGAAAAATTAGCCGTATTAAAAAAAGTTCCTTACAAAATACATGAAGAATCTATGAAAATGTTAAAGAAATTGTGTTCCAAAATTCAGATAAAATGAAGGGAGTCCAGTCGAACAAAATTGGTTTTCCTAAGAAAGTATGAAGACTGGTTAGAGTCGTCAATTAAAATTCAAGTTTGTTTCTTCTAATTTTTGAAACAATTGTGTATATACAATTTTGGGGATTCTTTTATTCAGAATGCCTGTGGAAATACGTGTGTCGATGAGGATTCGACAGTGGATTCCAGTAAGAGAGGGCGACCTTCCGCAGAATTTAATGACGCAAGTGATCGCACGAAAAGAAGAATGACCGAAGAATTACGTTTTGAGAACACCACTATGAAGCTTGTGGTTAGCCCTGGCGATCACACCAGTTTGTGGTGTGACGTCCTAAATTGTGGCTCCGTGGTGGGTGGGGAGACCAGGAGATGAAACGTTCTATTTGTTTACGGCAAATACCTCAAAACCTCGGGGGCCCCACCCCCAAAAAGATCTCGTCCCTTATCGGGCGAGGGAGAAACTTTTCTGAAGGGCGAAAATAAGTTTTCGCCCAAATTTCTTACAATTAAGAGAACCGAAGATGGTAAATTCATCTCCGAAGTATCATGTTTTGGTTTGGCGAGGTGCCTGAACGAGCTTGCTGGTGGGGAACCCAAATCCACCAAACGGCTTCGTGATGGTTCACTGTTGATTGAAACTGCCAATTCTTCACAGAGTAAATCTTAATTGAAAGCTACGGTTTTATTTGGAATGCCGATTGTAGTAGAGGCGCACAAGTCCCTCAACTCATGTCAGGGCGTAATATCATGTTACGACCTGCTATTTGTTGAGATGGATGAGTGTCAGCGTGAACTTGCTAGTCAAGCGGTTATAAATTGTCGACGGTTTACTACTAAGAAAAACGGTGAGATAAAAAATACAACATCAGTAGTACTAACATTTGGAGAAGATTAAGGTTGGTTTTCACAGTTGTTCTGTGAGACCATAATTTCCGCGACCAATGCGATGTTTTAAATGCCAGAAGTTCGGGCACACTGCATCTCGTTGTGACGCACAGGCTGTGTGTCCACGGTGCAGTGAGCAAGAGCATTTGGGCGATATGTCAATTGTTCTGGCAATCATCCTTCTTTCTTTTCTGATTGTCCACGCAATCAGGAAGAAAAAAAGATTATTGCAATTAAAATCATTGACAAACTTTCCTATTTCGACACTCGGAAGAAATTCAAATTACAAACTAGCCCTGTTTTTAGCCGTTCCTTCGCTTCAATCGCTGCCACATCCGTTATTAAAAAATCTGTTGCAATTCAAACAGACACCGTTCCTTCCACTAATATTGCTACAACTCTTCCAAATTTAACTCCTGATAAATCTAACATTACTAAATCTAAAGTTAGTCAAAATTTAAAATCAATTTCGAACACAGCTGTCGAAATCATAAACGAACCAAAATCAAAATTGACCGATAAACCTAAACATAAAAATTACACATATAAAATCAAGCCCTTCGACTACGCCGAAACATCCATTGTTTCGAGTTCTTCCATTACCAAATTTTCTCCAAGTAAGGGATCTCAATCTTCGAGATCCTCTTCTCCTAAGGAAGTTACAACCGATAAGCTTTGTAGGCCAGAGCGAGATAAATCTTCCACAGCCAAATAATGCCTCCCATACTACAATGGAATTGTAATGGTTTTCTACAGCCATTTCGAAGAATTTAAAGTTCTCAATGCTGAGCAGACTCCCTCTTGCACATGCTTACAAGAAACACATTTTCAAGACACCAGAGCTGTTGCATTACGAGGCTTTTCAGTATTTCGTACTGATGTGCCTACTGATGGCCAAGCTCTTGGTGGAGTAGCGATTCTGGTTCGTGAAAGTGTGTATTGTGATGAGATTGCTTTCAATTCTCAATTGCAAGCGGTTGCTGTCCGTGTCGCTATTCCTTTTCTGGTCACTTTATGTGCTATCTATCTTCCGCCAAACGAAAATGTCGATATGCGTGATATCGTTGATTTAATTGATCAATTGCCTGCTCCATTCATTCTTATGGGCGATTTCAACGCTCATAATCCTGAATGGGGATCAAGAACTATTGATCAACGCGGTAGCCGTTTGGAACACCTATTCGCCGCAAGTACGCATGTCATCTTAAATGATGGTAGCATGACACATTTTTCTGCAGCGTGGAAGTCTTTCACTGCTATTGATCTAACGATCTGTTCTGCAGCAATAGCTCCATTGTTTGAGTGGCATGTGCACTCGGACTTGCATCAAAGTGACCACTTTCCGATCATTCTTAAAGTTCAGATTCTGATGCTCGTTGTCCGAAATGGGCTTTAAAGCGAGCAGATTGGAATCTGTTCTCGGAGTTGGCTGTTTTTGGTGAAAATGATTTCGTTGACGTGGACGACCATGTTCGGTATTTCACGGATACAATCAAGTCTTCTGCCCAAGAAAGTATTACCTTAACACCAGTTCATTCTAATAGAATACCCGTTCCCTGGTGGAACGATGAGTGTAAGATTGCTATCCGAGAAATACGACGTATTTTTCGCCATTTCAGGCGATTCCCAACTACCGAGAATATGATTCCAAGCCAAGGCAAAAGCTAGAAGAATTGTTCGGAAGAGTAAGAAAGCGTCATTGGAGAGATACATTTTTTCCATTACAACCTCCACTCCAGTTTCAAAGGTATGGGAGAAGGTCAGAAAAATATCTGGCCGCTCAAAATCTAGCACTGTTTCTGGCCTAAAAATCAATGGCAATGTCATTACTTGTCGGTCTGATGTTGCTAATATTATAGCATCCACTTTCGCGGATACTTCAAGTTCCAATAGCTATCCAGCTGAGTTCCGCGCTCGAAAATCAATCTTGGAACGTCAATGTCTCAATTTTGTTTCTGCGGGCGACGAAATCTACAATCTTTCTTTCAGAGTGGATGAACTTGAAAGTGCTATTTCAGATTCTCACGACAGCGCTCCTGGACCTGATTCTATTCACTACCAGATGCTTCGTCATTTGGATCCTGCTGGAAAAACGTTTCTTTTACAAATATATAATCGCATTTGGTTTTCCGGTATTTGCCCAACACCATGGCGTGATGCAATTATTGTACCAATCCCAAAGCCTGGAAAAGACAAAACACTGCCATCTAGCTATCGCCCAGTCTCGCTTACCAGTTGTGTCTGCAAGCTCATAGAACGCATGATCAACAGGCGTCTTGTTTGGTTTCTAGAATCAAACAACCTGTTGGATATCATCCAGTGCGACACTGCAGACCACCTGGTAAGAATTGAATCAACCATCCGGGATGCTTTTCTCAACAAGCAACATATAGTAGCTTTGTTTTTTTATATTGCCTGGGCCTATGATACCACTTGGCGTTTTGGTATTATGCGCACTTTACACTCCTGGGGCTTGAGAGGTAATCTTCCCATATTTCTTGAAAACTTTCTTTCCTTAAGGAAGTTTCAAGTTCTTGTGGGAAATGACCTCTCCAATATTTTATATGCGTGATATCGTTGATTTAATTGATCAATTGCCTGCTCCATTCATTCTTATGGGCGATTTCAACGCTCATAATCCTGAATGGGGATCAAGAACTATTGATCAACGCGGTAGCCGTTTGGAACACCTATTCGCCGCAAGTACGCATGTCATCTTAAATGATGGTAGCATGACACATTTTTCTGCAGCGTGGAAGTCTTTCACTGCTATTGATCTAACGATCTGTTCTGCAGCAATAGCTCCATTGTTTGAGTGGCATGTGCACTCGGACTTGCATCAAAGTGACCACTTTCCGATCATTCTTAAAGTTCAGATTCTGATGCTCGTTGTCCGAAATGGGCTTTAAAGCGAGCAGATTGGAATCTGTTCTCGGAGTTGGCTGTTTTTGGTGAAAATGATTTCGTTGACGTGGACGACCATGTTCGGTATTTCACGGATACAATCAAGTCTTCTGCCCAAGAAAGTATTACCTTAACACCAGTTCATTCTAATAGAATACCCGTTCCCTGGTGGAACGATGAGTGTAAGATTGCTATCCGAGAAAAACGACGTATTTTTCGCCATTTCAGGCGATTCCCAACTACCGAGAATATGATTCCAAGCCAAGGCAAAAGCTAGAAGAATTGTTCGGAAGAGTAAGAAAGCGTCATTGGAGAGATACATTTTTTCCATTACAACCTCCACTCCAGTTTCAAAGGTATGGGAGAAGGTCAGAAAAATATCTGGCCGCTCAAAATCTAGCACTGTTTCTGGCCTAAAAATCAATGGCAATGTCATTACTTGTCGGTCTGATGTTGCTAATATTATAGCATCCACTTTCGCGGATACTTCAAGTTCCAATAGCTATCCAGCTGAGTTCCGCGCTCGAAAATCAATCTTGGAACGTCAATGTCTCAATTTTGTTTCTGCGGGCGACGAAATCTACAATCTTTCTTTCAGAGTGGATGAACTTGAAAGTGCTATTTCAGATTCTCACGACAGCGCTCCTGGACCTGATTCTATTCACTACCAGATGCTTCGTCATTTGGATCCTGCTGGAAAAACGTTTCTTTTACAAATATATAATCGCATTTGGTTTTCCGGTATTTGCCCAACACCATGGCGTGATGCAATTATTGTACCAATCCCAAAGCCTGGAAAAGACAAAACACTGCCATCTAGCTATCGCCCAGTCTCGCTTACCAGTTGTGTCTGCAAGCTCATAGAACGCATGATCAACAGGCGTCTTGTTTGGTTTCTAGAATCAAACAACCTGTTGGATATCATCCAGTGCGACACTGCAGACCACCTGGTAAGAATTGAATCAACCATCCGGGATGCTTTTCTCAACAAGCAACATATAGTAGCTTTGTTTTTTTATATTGCCTGGGCCTATGATACCACTTGGCGTTTTGGTATTATGCGCACTTTACACTCCTGGGGCTTGAGAGGTAATCTTCCCATATTTCTTGAAAACTTTCTTTCCTTAAGGAAGTTTCAAGTTCTTGTGGGAAATGACCTCTCCAATATTTTTACTCAACAAACCGGAGTACCGCAAGGATCTATTTTGAGTGTCACGTTGTTTGCTGTGGCCATCAACGGTGTTTCTCAGTGTATTCGTTCACCTGTCCTGGGATCCCTGTACGTGGACGACTTGGCGATTTTCTGCAGGTCTCGCAATATGGCTTCTATAGAGCGTCTGCTGCAGTTAACAATCAATCGTCTTCATGTCTGGGCTACTGAGCACGGTTTCGTATTTTCTGCGGCCAAGACAGAGTGCATTCACTTCTGTCAACGCCGTCACCTTCACTTAGATCCTGTTCTTTCTCTCAACGGTACTGATCTTCCATTTGTGGAAACTGTCCGTTTTCTTGGTCTTCTATTTGACAAGAAGCTTAACTGACGTGCCCATCTTTATCTTACAAACTGATCCTTCACAACCAAAATTAATTGTTCCCATTCAACCCCTAAGCCTATCGTAGCAGGAATTCCACAAGGCAGCGTCCTTGGTCCTAAACTTTTTAACCTTTTCATCAGCGACATCCCCACATTCCCGAACATACACACTGCACAATACGCAGACGATATAGCAATATACGCACACTCCTTTAGTGCCCAAGTTGCTACAAAACAAACACAAATACACATAAACATACTGGAGCGCTACTGGAACACATGGAAAATACACAAAACACTAACAAAACCGAAACCATAGTCCTTACACGTAAATTCACACACAACAGAATGTTCACACCACTCGAAATACACAAGCCTCGAAACGTTTAATTAGCAGCCTAGTACAGGCCCCAGTTGAGCCGTAGTACTCTACACCGAGTATCTGAACCGTGGCTTTCCTGGTCGATACCTAGTGATCCGAGATCTTACCGAGATTTTTTTGACCGTGGTTTACCTGTTCGCGATTTTTATTCTATTTAACCACTAGGGCAAATAATACACCGGTCCCAACTAGCGGGCATTTTACCAGCTCGTGCCATGTCCGGATTTTAACCATAACTTCGACCATACGCCGTCAACGACACCGACAGAGTCCTCTGTATTTCTTTTGGGGTAAAACCAAGAATTGAATAAAAGCCACGATCTAAATAAACCAAGAGTTTTCTTTCAACAACCCTGAACCTTCCCACTACAGCTATCCCCGGCAACTCCTCTAGGAAGTGCTACCGTAAAGCCGTATCCTCTGAAGGCACCCGAGCACCAGGCAACCAGTACAAACGAAAGGGGGACATTGTTACGTGGGCCACACTAGGCCAGATAACGTCACAGCCATTTGCTGAAAAAACAAATTTGCCTTTGCATAAATTGGTTGCTATGTCTACTAACCTTCAATGATTCGTAGAAATCATGGATTTTTAGCCTTTTGCAAACAAAATGAACAGTTTCCTGATTTCATATCATTTCATTGCATATTTCATAATACCTTATGTGCAAAAGTATTCCATAGTCAACTTAAAGACAATGACTCGGAATATGAAAATTTACTTCTTTTTGTTAAAATATACAAAGTTCCACAAAAGTTTTTTGTTTATATTTTAATTATTGTTGTTGCTGAGAGGTAGTTGTTAGTTCTGACATGTATTTTTCATCAAATAAAGAATGACTCTTTTATAATCTAAGTTATCAAAATCAAACAGGTTATGGGCCCAGATCGTTTGTGACTATGTAGCGTGTAAAATTGTTATTTTCTTTAGTGTGCGAGCCTTTTCTATTCTGCATTTTTGTGCGACATTTTTTTTGAAATATTGATTTCAAAGCGCAAATTGAAAAATTGGATGGCGCTACGAATTGGACAAAGTGGAAACGTCAAATCGAACTGCTATTGCGTCATCATAATGTACTAGATACAGTAACTGGAAAGCGTACTCGAACGAATGAACCGAAAAAAAGGCTTTGGAGGAAGTTCACAGCGAATTCGCGGTTTTGTCCAAGGTCTTCATGAAGAGCGATGCATTAGCGCAACTGATTCTCGTCGGTAGTATGAACGACGCGAATATTGAACTGACGGCAACATGTGATACGACGAAAGCAACATGAGATAAACTGATATCAGTTTGCGATCAAAGTTCAGGTCAACGTGTAGATCGGTTAATTGGGCAGTTATTTAGCAGCGAAATAAAATGCTACCGAAGACATCGCAATATAGCTCGGTTGAATGATGAATTAAAACGATTAGTAAAAACTGTATTGCCTGATTTGTTATTGATGAGCCGGATAATGTCAACGTTACCAGCGGAATATTTTGAATTTAAATAAAACATTCTTTCACTATGACTTGAAAGGGCAATTTAAGCCCTATAAGTTTATTTATTTATTTTATTATTATTTCCATACCATATACAATGTATTAGATATAAGAAAATAAAATTTGTTTAAATCTAAAATCTAAATACTCCTGATGCGTATGGTTCTGCGATGGCATCAAACGAAGCTGAGCAATGAAAACTTGCCATGGACGATGAAATAGCGTCACTGGCAGAAAATAAAACTTGGCATCTTGTTGACCTTCCAGAATATAAGAAATCAATTTCAAATCGCTGGATTTTACGTGTGAAGACAAAACCAGATGGCAGCGTCGATCGGTTTAAGGCAAGATTGGTAGCAAAAAGCTATTCTCAGAAGCCAGGGATTGACTACGAGGAAACCTTTAGTCCGGTGGCTAGATTTGATACAGTACGAACGGTATTGAGTGCAGCATCTAAAAATCTTAAACTTTTGCAATTCGATGTGAAAACTGCGTTTCTATAAGGTGAATTTCAAGAGGAAGTTTACATGAAACAACCCGAAGGATACGACGACGGAATCAATCGAGTGTGCAAACTAGATCGAAGCTTGTATGGTCTCAAGCAAGCACCAAGCTGTTGGAATAAACGATTTGTTGATTACATACAAGAACAGGGTATCACGTGCAACACATCAGATCCATGTTTATTCATGCGAATAAAAAATGGTAAAAAATTACTAATCACAATCTATGTTGACGATGGATTTGTAGCTGGAACTGACAATGATGATATTTTGCTGTTTGTAAATGAGTTAAAGAATGAGTTTAAAATAACTATGAGCTCATGGGAATGTTATCTTGGAATACAAATAACGAAATTGAAAAACGGTTCAATATTCATAAGTCAAAGTGCTTATACAAGAAAAATTCCGGAGAGATTCAGAATGGCTGAATCAAATGCTATAGCAACACCATGCAACAGCACTTGACGAAAACGATTTAGCTTTGGAAAAAGAAGTTCCATATCGTGAAGCGGTAGGAAGCCTAATTTATTTGACAATGGCAACGCGTCCCGACCTAGCGTATGCAGTTAGCGTAGTATCTCAAACATAAGATACACCGAGGTTGTCAAATTGGCGTGCTGTAAAACGAATTACAAATATCTTCGAAGAAAAATTGAGTATGGACTGGTGTTTCGTACGATGTTGCGGCTTTTTCTCTTTTATTATTTATTTTAATAAAGAAGCGTTGGACATATTAAATTAAAGAACTTTATTATCAATAAACTTTTACAACACAAAACAAAAAAAAATTTTTTTATATATTATCGTGTGCGGCATGATTTCTAGATTAATTTTAAAATAAAAAAATGAATTTGAATTGTGAACAGATTTTAATCAATGTCAACATACCGCCAGCCTTGAAAAGTTTAATTTTCAATTGATATATGATATGGTATTTTTGACATACATTAAATTAAAAATTAAATGGTAAATAAAAAATTTATTTAATTTTCAACTGGTAAGGGACATAGCTTGGTGGAGGATCTTTTGTAAGAACCACCTGATGTACGAACTGTTGCAGTTCGAATTATTCCATCCTTGCCCGGATGGACAGACTCGATGCGACCTAACAACCACTTCAAAGGAGGTGTGTTGTCTTCGCAGATGATGACCAATTGACCAATTGCTAGAGGAGTTGATCCTTGGGTTTTCCATTTTCTTCTTTCTTGTAATTGATTCAGGTATTCCCGGAACCAGCGTGTCCAGAAATGTTGGCGTAGTCTCTCAATATATTGCCAACGTGACAACCGATTAAGAGTAACAGGCAGTAAATTTGGTGATGTCGTACTAGTGATAGCGTCTCCAATTAAGAAATGACCAGGAGTAAGGGAAGAAAAATCATTAGGATCGTTAGAAAGAGAAGTAAGAGGTCGTGAATTTAAAACCGCTTCCATTTGAGTCAATAGTGTATACATTTCCTCAAAGTTAAGGGAGCCGTTTCCTACAATACGTCTCAAATGATGTTTCGTAGATTTTACCGCTGCTTCCCAAATACCTCCAAAATGTGGTGAATTTGGTGGAATAAAATGCCAGGAAATGTTCTCTTCTGCCATTGCAGCGATTATTTTATCTTGACTTGAATCATTCATAAATAAATCCCTAAGTTCTTGTAGTTCGCGATTGGCTCCTACGAAGTTCGTTCCGTTGTCGGAATATATATTAGATGGTTTACCTCTACGAGCCATAAATCGTTTTAGTGCACTTAAAAAGGTTTCAGTAGAGAGATCGGTTACAAGTTCTATGTGCACAGCTTTGGTGGCGAAACAAATAAATATAGCCCCATAAGCCTTAGTAGTTTTTCTGTTTCGTTTTAGTCCTTGTTTAATATGCATGGGTCCAAAATAATCAACTCCACAATTTGCAAATGATCGTGCAGGTGTGATTCTTTTTTGGGGCAAATCACCCATTAGATTCTGAATTGGTATAGGTTTCACTTTAAAACAAGTGATACATTTTCTAATAATTTGTCTAGTAATACCACGTGCTCCAAGAGGCCAGTATGTGTTTCTTACAGAACATAAAGTTGCTTGAGGACCTGCATGTAATTGCTTGCGATGTTCACTCTCGATGATTAATTTTGTAAATATGTGTTTCTTTGGTAACACTATCGGATGCTTCTGATTGTATTGAAGTAGCGAGTTTCGTAGCCTGCCACCAACTCTAATAATTCCGTTTCCATCTAGAAATGGAGTAAGGCTAGCTAAATCACTTTTTGCATGCACCATTCCATTCAACCTTAGTTCATGCAGTTCTCGTGAAAAAGACATATTTTGTACTATTTTAACAAGGACTAATATAGCGTCATTTTGTTCGTTGGGTCGAAGTGGGCCGGTTTTGATTTCTTTTATTCCTTTTATTTTCTGAATTACGTTAAATGTAAATCGAGAACAATACGCAGTTATACGCACAAGCTTGTGAAGCACTGAATATCTGGTAAAAATATCAGTGTCATTATTTGCAATAACTGTGGTCATTATAGTTGTACGACGTTCTGGAACTTCTTCGATTTCTGGGTTTGAAGAAGCAATATCCCAATTTTCATAGTCGCACAGAAGCCATGTTGGACCATTCCACCATAGTGAAAGATTTATTAATTGATCGGGTGCATGCCCTCGCGATATCACGTCTGCTGGGTTATCTTTTGTATTTACATGATGCCAATTTGATGTGTTTGTTAATTCATGAATTTCACTTACACGATTTGCAACAAAAGTTTTCCATGTCCTTGAAGTAGAATTAATCCAGCTTAAAACAATTGTAGAATCCGTCCAATAAAATGTGTTGTCTAATGATATATTTATGGCTTCTGTAGTTTTCTTCATTAGACGAGCTAACAACAAAGCGCCACATAACTCTAATTTAGGCAGTGATATATTTTTAAGTGGTGCAATTCTAGATTTAGCACATAATAAATTGCTGGAATGAAGGCCATTCGTACTAGTTGTGCGTAAATATATGCAGACACCATAGGCCATCTCGCTTGCATCACTGAATCCATGTATTTCTATCCTGCTTACATCATTAGACTGGATTACCCATCTAGGAATTGCCAATGCATTTAGGCTGTGTAGTTGACCTTTGTATTGGCACCAACTGGTATGCATCTCAAGAGGAACTGATTCGTCCCAGTTTAAATTTAATTGCCATAGATTTTGCATAAGTATTTTAGCAATTACTATTACAGGTCCAATTAAACCTAACGGGTCATATATTTGAGCAATATATGATAGCATTGTCCGCTTTGTTGTGCGCGATAGTTCTAACTTCGTATTGAATGTTTTTAGCCTCGTGAATTGTGTTGGCACCAGTAAGAAGGTCGTCTACGTAGAAATCTCTCCTTATTATTGCTGCTCCAATAGGATAATGAATAGCTTCTTCTTCAGCTAATTGAAACAGTGTTCTAATAGCGAGATATGAGGCAGATGTGGTTCCGTAGGTTACCGTTGATAACTTTTGATAACGTTTTGATAACGTTTGCATGTCATCCTTACGGTTGTTGCGCCATAAGATGCGCTGCAGAGGAGTATCTGATTCATCCATGAGAACTTGGCGATACATTTTGGCTATATCGGCAGTCATTACATATTTATGAGTTCTAAATCGTAAAACTATTGAAAGAAGATCTTGCTGCATTACTGGACCAGCCATCAGAGTATCATTCAATGATATTCCAGAAGAAGACTTAGCAGAGCCATCAAAAACTACACGCAATTTGGTGGTCAAACTAGTGTGCTTTATGACAGCGTGGTGTGGCAAATAAAATATTGAAGACACATCTGTCTTGAAGAACTTATTAGACACGAGTTTCATATGGCCTAACTTTAAATATTCATCCAAGAAATCAGTGTAAGAAGCCTTTAGTTCAGGTTGTCTTTCCAATTTTCTTTCTAATGAATAAAATCGCTTTAATGCTGTGTCTACTGAATTGCCAAGCTTTAAGTTATTGGGTTTTATTGGCAATCTAACTATGAATCGCCCATCCTTGTTTCTTCTAAATGTGCTTTTAAAATGCTCTTCACATGCTTTTTCTTCAAGTGTATAATTGACAGGTGGAGAATATTCTTCCAATTGCCAAAATCGTGTTAGCTTTGCATGTAATGAGTTTTCAAATGATAAGTTACAGAGAGTTGGGTTCGATTTATTATTTTTTATATTAACTTCGCCCGAAATAATCCAACCAAAATGAGTTTTTTGTAAAAATGGTTGTTTATTTGATATCTTGATTTGACCAATACAAATTAATTTCCAAAACAGTTCAGCGCCAATCAAAATGTCAATGACATTAGAATTATTGAAGTTTGGATCGGCTAATTTAATATTTTTTGGAATTTTAATTACTGCTTTGCTGAATGAATTTAGTGGAAGACATTCAGTAATTTGATTAATAACAAGGCATTTAAAAGTGCTTTGAAATTCATTGTATCGTGATTTTATTTTGACATCTGTCATATGATTCACTTTTGATTGAGAGTTATTAATACCTACTACGGGTATGTTTACTGGAACTGTAGGTAATTTTAAATGTTTGTCAAGAGTTTCAGTTATGAAACTTGATTGTGCACCTGAATCTATAATGCGCTACATTCGTGTACCTGACCATTATTATCAAATATATTTATGAGCGCAGTTGCTAATAAGACGTGTGATTGTGTTTGATGATTTGAAGAGTGATTTGAAACTACGGTAGTGATTGATGCAGGTAATGACGTTGATGATTCTGTTGATGATTGTTCAAGATGTAATAACGTGTTATGCTTTTTATTGCATCTTTTGCATACACCTGAGTTGCAATAATTTGTAGTATGATTAGATCTTAAGCAATTTAAACATAATTTGTTTGTTTTAGCTTCTTTAATTCGTTGATCAATTGGTAATTTAAGAAATTGATTACACGAATAGATGATGTGCGATCCATTACAGATCGGACACGCACCTTTGTTGGTTGATAAATGCGCAGCAAAAAGTTTCTTATTTTGAATTTTATGATTTTGGATTATAGGAGTTTGAACAGCTTTAGTTATTGATTCTAAAATTTGACATTTGTGGGCCAAAAATTCAGTTAGTTGTTTTAACGTTGGTATACTATTTCTTGTTAGAGTAGATTCCCATTCTTTGTTTGTGATTGGGTCTATTTTCTAGAAATGATGTAAATCAATAAATCATCCCAATTTTCAGTGGGTCGTTTTAGTGATGTTAACGCCCTTATATGTTTTAAAACTCCATCGAGAATGTGACGAAGTCCAGAGTAACTTTCCTTACTAATCGCGGGTAATTCATGAATTGCATGTATATGTTTTTGAATAATAATACGTTTATTATCATATCTATCGGTTAATATTTCCCAGGCGTTGTCATAATTTTCTTCAGTGATTTCTAAAGAATGTAGTATTTCAGCGGCTTCAGAAATTAAAGAGGATTTTAGATAATGAAACTTTTGTATTTTTGATATTCCCGTGTTAGTATGTATCAATGAATGAAATGTATCGTGAAATGAATACCAGTCTGAATATGAACCCGAAAATATTGGCAAATTGATTTTTGGTAATCGTATTTGATTATTTAACTGCTGTTCATTTGAGTTATTAGAACGAGTTTCATTAATTGACTTGTTTAATGAATCGTTGTCAAATATAAGCTGATCAGTTTTAGCGGCTAACTCAAAATAGTGGGCTTCAAAAGCTTCATGCTCAATGTTTGAATTATCAATGTCCTCCTCGTTTAACAACAAATCTATTTCCATCTGTATAAAATCAAATTGAGACCAAGATTCTTCAAATTTAAGTTTACGAGCTTTTAGTTGTGCTAGATTAATATTTGTTTGTTCGATTGTCTCTAAATACTTGCTGAATATTTTGATAGATGCTTTCAGTTGACTTTTCTTATATTTAAGCCTTTTTAATTCGTCTGTCATGTTGTGACATTGTTATTAAATGATATGGCGAAATTGACGTGATGATATAAATAACTCAAATAATGTGCAATATGAATTGGAGACTCACCAATTGATTGTTGTCAAATATCAATTTGTCATTGCACATTGGAATGTAAGCTGCTGCCTACATCCGGTTCGAAGGACCAATGTTTCGTACGATGTTGCGGCTTTTTCTCTTTTATTATTTATTTTAATAAAGAAGCGTTGGACATATTAAATTAAAGAACTTTATTATCAATAAACTTTTACAACACAAAACAAAAAAATTGTTTTTTATATATTATCGTGTGCGGCATGATTTCTAGATTAATTTTAAAAAAAAAAATGAATTTGAATTGTGACTAGATTTTAATCAATGTCAACAACTGGTATACCAAGCGAAACACAATCTAGGCGAACTAGAGGCGTACAGTGATGCCGATAACGCTGGCGATATCAAGACCAGACGTTCAAAGACGGCAATCGTTTGTAAGTATTCGGGTGCAGCGATTACCTGGATAAGCATGAAACAGAAGCGTGCTTTCAACAACTGAAGCCGAATATATTGCTGTTAGTGAAAGCGCCAGTGATTTGGCTCAAACAACTATTACGAGAAATCACGCAGCTGAAAAGCATTCCAACGCTACTTGTGGACCACGCGTGCGCAATTAAACTGGTGAAACAAACGTTCGAAACACATCGAGGTAAGATATCACTTCATTCGCGAAAAATATCATGAAGGCATTCTAAACGTCGAGCATGTGGATGGATTAAATCAAATTGCGGATATGATGACAATACCTTTTACTCGTGTTCGATTTGAAAAGTTACGTGGTATGTTAGGAATGATCCAAAATTTGTGACTACTAAACAACTTGAACATGTTGATGTATTTTGAGAGGCAGTGTTAAGATATACAAAGAACCACAAAAGTTTTTTGTTTATATTTTAGTTATTGTTGTTGCTAAGAGTTGTTAGTTCTGACATGTATTTTTCATCAAATAAAGAATAACTCTTTTATACTCTAAGTTAGCAAAATCTAACACTATTTTATCATGTTAGGTGGCTCAGCCGAGGAAGCTTTTTGGAAAGATTTCTAAATCTTTTGCCTTAAACTATTGCATTTTTGGACACATTGGGAGAAGAACATGTACAATTGGAAGAACCAGTATAGGTAAAAAAAATTTGAATTTCTTACGGATTTTATGGGCCATTACAACTCGCTTAATTTACAATTACAAGGAAAAAGCCAAAATGTTGTTCAGTTTGGTAAATGCTTTTAAAGCAAAATTAAAACTTTTTGCTTCACAATTAAGGCGAATAAAAGACACACAACCCTGACTTACCGATGATCAAGACACAAACAATGACACTCAGTACAATAGGAGCGTGGGGTATTTCTCTAGATTCATATTCACACTTGACAAACTCTTCGTTTCCAAAGAGGAAGTAAGCGCAGACCAATATTGCGCGCCGAATTAGATAAGGTGTTTTTCGGATTAATAAAGATGGCACAAAAAGAACAGTTCACACATGAACAACATATAATCGCTCAAAATAAACCCATTCCGAATGGATCACTTGGTGCTCTAAATCCATTCGTGGATTCTGAAGAAATATTAAGAGTAGGAGGAAGGCTGCATAATTCTGATTTTTGTTACGAAAAGAAGCATCCTATCCTAGTTTGCTTCGGAGGCAGAAACCTTGCAAAGCAAATCGTCCGCCAATGCACACGGCGTTTCCGGGCAAACCCCACGGCTACGCATCCCTTGATGGAAAATCAGCCCACACCGTTCGTATACCCAGCACCTCCTTTTCACTTCACCGGTGCCCCCTGCAGGTGGAGGTTAGAATTCACCCGCAGCACCTCTGCTGGTCGTAAGAGGCGAACAATGGGCGAGAAAAGTATCTCGTAAAAAACACACTGTTCAATTTGAACTTTTACCGGACGATTAGTGAGCCAATCTTCTGCGGACTTTTCTTACCATCATTTGCTCACCCGCGTGTTTACCGTGCGTGGAGACCCGTGAGGTAGGAGAAGATGATCCTGGTGCTTGAGCTGACGCTACACACCACTTTGGCTTCGAGTTCTTTCGAAACGGGCGGTCAGATACTAACCCTATCTGATCAACCGGCTTGGCGTTACGTTCTCAGTACCGGTTAGGTAAGTCCCACGATTCTGGAGGTAAGTTTTCAGACGTTGGAGAGGGTGGCTCGCAGCGTTCTGGAGCTTATGGCCAGGTGAGGGAGACTATATCTCCTGGCGATCACTCCAGCTTGTGGTTTGACGTCACAAATTGTGGCTCCGTGGTGGGTGGGGAGCCAGGAGATGAATTTTTTCTATTAGTTCATTGCAACAAAAACTACAACCCCGGGTCCTCCAAAGAGATCACGTCCATTATCGGATGAAAACGATAATTTTTTGAAGGGCGACTATAAATTTTCTTGTGATTAAAAGGACTGAAGAAGGTAAATCCATTTCCGCAGTCTCTTGTTTTGGTTTGGCGAGGAGCCTGAAGGAGCTAGCTGCTGGAGAACCTAAATCCATCAAACGACTACGTGATGGAACACTCCTTGTAGAAACGGCTAATTCTTCACAAACCAAAGCTCTTTTAAAAGCTAATGTTTTGTTTGGCTTGCCAATAGTAGTCGAAGCTCACACATCCCTCAACACGTGTCAGGGCGTAATATCGTGTTAAGACCTATTATTTTTTTAGATGAATGAGTATACGCGCGAGCTTGCGAGTCAAGGCGTAGTGAATTATCGGCGGCTTACAACAAAAAAGAATGGCAAAATAAAGAACACCACATCTGTTGTTCTGACTTTCGCGCTGGATAAACTTCCGGATAAGATTAAGGTTGGTTTCCACAGTTGTTCTGTGAGACCATACTTTGCTCAACCAATGCGATGCTTCAAATGCCAGAAGTTCGGGCACACTGCATCTCGTTGTGCCGCACAGGCTATGTGTCCAGGGTGCAGTGAGCAGGAGCATTTGGGCGAAAAATGTAGGGTCCCACACGATGTGTCAATTGTTCAGGGAATCATCCTTCTTTCTTTTCTGTTTGTCCACGCAATCAGGAAGAAAAAAAGACCATCGAAATCAAAATTATTAATAAGATTTCCTATTTCGACGCCCGCAAAAAATTTAAAACGCAGACCGGTCCAATATTTAGCCGTTATTTCGCAACTATCGCTGCAACGCCCTTTTTAAAAATGTTTTGCCGTTCAGACTGATAACCTTCCGTCTTCTAATAATTCTTCTACTGTTCCAATTTTGCCTTCTGTTAAAACTAACATTCCAAAATCTAAAGTTAGTCATACTTTAAAATCCATTTCGAATGCAGCTGTGAAAATCATAAATCAACCAAAGTCAAAGGTAACCGTTGAACCAAAACAAAAAATTATTCATATAAAGTCAAGCCCTTCTTCATACAATGGAGGTACGAGAAACTTTTAGTGTTTCAGGTTCTTCCATCTACAAATTTTCTACAAATAAGGGATCTCAATCCTCGAGATCTTCGTCCCCAATTTGAATAATTTAAATCTCTCAATGTCGAGCAGACTCCCTCTTGCTTTTGCTTACAAGAAACTCATTTTCAAGACACCAGAACTGTTTCATTACGTGGTTTTCAGTATTTCGTACTGATGTGCCTACTGATGGCCAAGGTTGTGGAGCAGTAGCGATTCGGGTCCGTGAAAGTATGTATTGTGAGGAGATTGCTTTGAATTCTGAATTGCAAGCTGTTGCTGTCCGTGTCGCTATTCCTCTTCTGGTCAATCTATCTTCCGCCAAACGACAGTGTCGATATGCGTGATATCGTTGATTTAATTGATCAATTGCCTGCTCCATTAATTCTTATGGGCGATTTCAACGCCCATAATCCTGAATGGGGATCGAGAACTATTAATCAACGCGGTAGACATTTGGAACACCTATTCACCGCAAGTACTCATATTATCTTAAATGATGGTAGCATAACACAATTTTCTGCTGACATCTTTCACTGCGTTTGATTTAACGATCTGTTCTGCAGCAGTAGCCCCATTTAAATACATCAAAGTGACCACTTTCCGATCATTCTGAAAGTTTTGCAGGGCTCAGATTCTGATGCTCGTTATGCAAAATGGGCTTTAATGCGAGCGGATTGGAATCTAGTCTCGGAGTTGGCTGTATTCGGTGAAAATAATTTCGTTGACGGGGACGACCACGTTCGGTATTTCACGGATGCAATCAAGTCTGTTGCGCATGAAAGAATTCCTTTAACACCTATTCATTATAATAGAATACCCGTTCCCTGGTGGACCGAGGAGTGCAGGGTTGCTATCCATGAAAAGCGACGTATCTTTCGCTATTTTAGACGAATCCCTACCACAGAGCATATTCTCCATTACTTGCAATCCAAGGCAAAAGCTAGAAGAAATATTCGGAAGCGTAAGAAAACGTCATGGCAGAAATACATTTCTTCCATTACAAGCTTCATTCCAGTTTCTAAAGTATGGGAGAAGGTCAGAAATATATCTAGCCGATCAAAATCTATCACTGTTTCTGGCCTAAAAATCAATGGCAATGTCATTATCTGTCGGTCCGATGTTGCTAATATTATAGCATCCACTTTCGCGGATACTTCAAGTTCCAATTATCCAGCTGAGTTCCTCGCTCGAAAATCAATCTTGGAACGTCAATGTCTCAATTTTACTTCTGCGGGCGATGGAATATACAATCGTTCTTTCAGCGTGGATGAACTTAACAGTGCGATTTCAGGTTCTCACGGCAGCGCTCTTGGGCCTGATTCTATTCACTACCAGATGCTTCGCCATTTGCATCCTGCTGGGAAATCATTTCTTCTAAAAATATGCAATCGCATTAAGTTTTCCGGTATTTGCCCAACATCATGGCTATCGCCCAGACTCGCCTACCAATTATGTCTGCAAGTTCATGGAACGCATGACCAACAGACGTCTTGATTGGTTCCTGGAATCAAACAACCTGTAGGAAAACATCCAGTGTGGCTTCCGCCATTACCGTTCCTCTGCAGACCACCTGGTAAGACTAAAATCAACCATCCGCGATGCTTTTCTCAACAAGAAACATATGGAAGGTTTTTTTTGATATTGCTCGGGCCTATGAGACGACTTGGCGTTTCGGTATTATGCGCACTTTACACTTCTGGGGCTTGAGAGATAATCTAACAATATTTTCTAAAAGCTTTCTTGCCTTAAGGATGTTTCAAGTTCGAGTGGGTAATGACCTCTCCAACATTTTCTTTCAGGAAAACGGAGAACCGCAAAGGTCTATTTTGAGTGTCAAGTTGTTTGCCGTGGCCATCAACGGTGTTGCTCAGTGTATCCGTTCACCTGTGCAAGGATCCTTGTACGTAAACGATTTGGCGATTTCTTCTTTCATAGAGTGTCAGCTGCAGTTCACAATCAATCGTCTTCACTCCTGGGCAACAGAGCAAGGTATGGTATTTTCTGCGGCCAAGACAGAGTGCATTTCTTTATGTCAACGCCGTTATCTGCATTTAGATCCTATTCTCTCTCTCAACGGTACTGATCCTCCATTTTTGGAAACTGTCCGTTTTCCTAGTCTTCTATTTGACAAGAAGCTTAACTGTTGCGCCCATCTAGTGGCTTTGAAGGCAAAATGTCGGCTTTCTCTATATCTGTTGCGAGTTCTAACTTCTAAATCGTGAGGTGGCGATAGAATTTCTATGCTGCACCTGTATCGGACTTTGATACGCTCCAAGCTGGACTACGGCTGTATCACTTACGCGTCTGCCAGGCCATCCGTTATCAAATCCATCGATACGATACACCATACTGGTATACGTCTTTCGACTAGTGCATTTCGTTCCAGACCAATACCAAGTGTATTGTGCGAAGCTGGTGAACCTTCTTTGTATGATCGTCGCAAGCTTTTGACCATGAACTACACGGCAGCCATGAAGTCGAAACCGTATCACCTGGTTGTTGACACTGTCTTTGGTCAACAGTTTGCGGAAATTATTTCTATCAGATCTCGTAATATTTTTGGAGAGGTTAATTTTGAGCTACCTTCAACTCCAGACACTTCTTTCAGCCCCTTTCCTCCTTCCACCGAATACCAACTATCCGCTTTCAAAGCTAGATCGATCTGCTACTCCATCCATTTGGTTCCAACCTGAGTTTTCTCGAATCATCGCCAACTACCGGAAATGCATTCGCATTTACACCGACGGTTCAAAGAGCAACGACAGAGTTGCATGTGCATTTATATCAGCAAGAGGTGCATGTGAGTTTCGACTTCACAAACTCTCGTCCGTGTACACGGTAGAGCTGTATGCCCTCTACCAAGCACTTCTCTATATTTGCAGACTCGCACGTAATTCTTTCGTAATTCTGTCGGACTCAATGAGTGCTTTGAAATCGATTGATTCTTTGTACCCTAAGCATGCTCTCTTGCAGCAGATACAAGCAACCTTGATAACGTTATCGTCACAAGGGTCTATCGTGCATTTTATTTGGGTTCCGAGTCATGTTGGTATTCGCAGGAATGAAGCAGCTGATGCAGCAGCTAAACGAGCTTTGTCCAGGGCTTCTATTGATTATGAACGGGTGCTTGCCGATGACCTCAAGGGTCATTTCAAGCATCTGATCATAAATCAGTGGCAAGAAGGGTGGAATCATATAGTATTTAACAAGCTTAAAAATGTTAAGCAAAACGTGAGGGCATGGGATTCTTCCCATAGGGCATCCAGAAAGGAAAAGGTCGCTGTGGCGAGAATCCAGATAGGGCACACCTGGTGGATGCATGGCCATCTTCTGCGTCGTGAGGAGGCTCCGATGTGCGAAACGTGTGACACCGCTTTGATAGTGGCGCACGTTTTGTTGGAATGTTCGCAACTTACCGAGCAGCGAAATAGGGTGAATGTCACTTGACCTGTCGGTGGCCCTTGGTGACCATTCGACTCTCATTGACAGAGTCGTCCTGTTCCTCAGGAATACAGGACTTTTTGCCTTCATTAAACAGTGCTAGCTTTGTCTTTAATTTTATTTATACACGTATTTTTTTACATTCAATAATATTTTACAATAACTTTAATTTTTACAATTTTAAGCATGTACATTTTATTCATTTTTATTAACATTTTTAAATCCTCTTTATTAACATTTTACATTTAATAGATTTTAAGCTTACAATATTATTTTTACATATATTTTAAAATGTTAGTTTATTTCATTATTTAGTTTATGGCGTGAATAGCCCAAGAGGCTGATACGCCTTTAAATTTTAATCCTACCTACCTACGTTGTTTGCTGTGGCCATCAACGGTGTTGCTCAGTGTAATCGTTCACCTGTGCTGGTATCCTTGTACCTGGACGACTTGGCGATTTTCTGCAGGTCTCGCAATATGGCTTCTATAGAGTTTCTGCAGTTCTCGCCATAATTTTATTTATACGTTTATAATTAGCACTGTTTAAGAATTTTTAGCAAATTCTTTATTTTATTTTACAATTTTAAGTATATATTCTATATGTTTACATGTACATTCTTATCCCTTTTTACTTTCTTATACGCAGTATAAGTAAGTATTGTAATCATGAAAAATTTCGAACTCGAGATTTTAACGGAAATATACGTTTTGACCTTCCCTGAATCGATTGCGACTATTTTTGGAAAGACGTCCGTCTGTGTGTGTGTGTGTGTGTGTATGTTCTCTACAGCCTAAACGGTTGAAGCTAAAATGATGAAACTTTAAACTTAAGATTTGCATATGCCTGAGGTGTGCACCTCCTATTTTTGAAAAAATTTTCAAAGCGGAAGTGCCGGTTTACTCTTGTAATTTTTTGCAGTTTCTGCAATTACGCAAAAATGGTTACCGCTACAGAAATTTTCTTGAACAAAAATTAAAGGTCTATATATTTTGCACAACAAGAAAAATAAGATAACTACGATTTGGTTTAACCCATATGCGAATAAGAAAGTTCGGTGCATGACACTGCAGATGTTTAATAATATTTTACAATTACTTGATTTTATTTTAAAAATTTTAAATTTTACGATATTTATATCAATTAGACCTTCATTTCATTTTGCAGTTTATGGCGTGAATAGCCCCAGAGGCTTCAATTTTAATCCTAAATACCTACCTACATCACTTCACCGGAGTTGATTATGTCGGCCCATTCTTGCTTAAGGACAAACGTGGGTGCGAAAATCGTACCTCTAAATGCTACATAGCACTGTTTATTTGCTTTGCAACAAAGGCAATACATCTCGAACTTGTATCGAGCTTAACCGTAGAGGCATTTCTCGCCACCTTTCGTAGATTTATATCGGGACGTGGAAAACACGGACAATATCGCTAATTTCGTAGGAGCCAATGCGATGCTCAAATCTTTCCTTCTCGATAATGATGGAGCTCTGGTTTATGGTTTAACTAAAGTAGGTGTTTATTGGCACTTTATACCGGGTCATTCGCCGCACTTTGTGGGGCTTCTGGGAAGCTGGTGATAAAGCCCAAAATATCATTTTAATCGGGTTTTAGGCAATGCGCCATTTGTATTTGAATATTTATATACTGTATTAGTGCAAATAGAAGCTGATTTGAATTCTAGGCCTTTGACATCACTTTCTGATCAACCCAACGACCCAAGTCCTTTATCTCTTACTCACTTCTTGGTAGATCGCACTTTAACCAGAACTCCCGACGTGGATGTCACCACCATACCCAAGAAAAGACTCTCAAAGTATCAGCGACTCCAACAACTGAACCAGCACTTCTGGGCCATGTGGTCTAAGGAGTACAACTCTGTACTCCAATAGCGAGCTTCAAATGGAGGAAAAACCACGCTGATCTACAGCTAGACACCCTAGTTCTAGTAAAGGATGACAATTTGAAGTGTAAATCAGGCCACATCGTGTTGTTGCACCCCGGCAACGACAATATCAGCAGGGTGGTATCTGTGCGCATAGTGCAAGATATCATCCGATGCTCAGTTGTGAAACTGTGCTTTTGCCAATACATGATGGCAAGCATGACGTTAAAATTAGTGTTCGTAAAATGTCACAGACACTGCTATAATTTGTATATAATGCACTCATAGACATAAGAATTATTTAATTTGTATAACTTCTCTTGAAAGCCAACCCTTACAAATCAGGGGGCATGTTGTGAATGTTGATATTTTGAGTGCCTTTGTTTATATATATATATATATATATATATATATATATATATATATATATATATATAAAATGTCAAAGCGATAATCATTTTTAAATTTGATGTTTCACTTGAACCAAATAATGACGTTACATGTTAGATCGTACATTCTCTTAAGGGGTAAGGCCGCTCTAGAAAATCAAAAAATTTGAAAATTTTTTTTTGTCTTAAATGATACTTAATGTTGTAAAGTAGAGACAATTCAAATAATTCTCGAAAAAATGTTTCTTGCGATGTATTTTGGGGCAGATATTAGGCGACTATCAGCGCGCTCCCATATGCAAGCATTCAATCAGAAACTACAACTTTATCTTTAAACGCGTTTTTCTCGAAACCTTGTTTTTGAAACTGGGCGAAAACAGTGCGCCTATACAAGCCAATCAATAGACAGTTTTCTATCGCACATCGTAGGATATTTTTTTTTATTGTTGATAGTCTTTTATTTAACAACAAATTCATATGCAATTTTTAGCTAAAAATCGTACTCTTTTCTTGAATCGCGTGCCATTTCTACAAAATTCAATATTTTTAAAATCGGCTACGTAGTGCGAGAGCTAATATATTTCAGATTTATAATATGTTGTCGCTTTTGTCCCATGTAATTAGTGGCTGCTCAACCTTTTCGCCCGATTAGTGCTGCTTCTAAATACCTTAATAGGTTAGGCGACACTAGCGCCCCCAACTTCAAATATTTATCAATGAAAAAAATTCATAATGCAGTCAAATACATGTTTAATAAAGACATATAAACGATTTTTATACAAGATTTATACATTAGCCAAAAAAAAAATCTGAAAAAATACCACTTTTTTCTAGCTCTAGAGAGGCCTTACCCCTTAAGCTGTTACAATCCTAAACAGGATACATAATTTGCTCAATGATATACGGAGAAGTCCGGACATAACGAACATATTACAAACAACATGGATCGCTATATCCGAGGTTCGCAATAGAAGACATGGCGCAAAGAAAATTGTGCATATAGGATATCAAAAGTATTTTCTCGAAGGTTTGTTAAAGTAGAAAGTTCGCCATAAACGGGTTGGTTATAAGTGAACACTACTGTATATGTATATGAATAAAATTCAACTAAATTTTCATTTTACACTAAATATATATGTACTACCAATCTATATAAAAAATAATACTACTTGGTATAAAAAATTACCAAAGGATAAGGACGAAATAATATTCATTTAATAACGCTGTGGAGCCGTGCTAATTCAATCTGGAGTTTAATATTTTCCATACTAACAACATAGTGAAGAATAAACATAACATATATCATTAGACGTTTCAACAATACAAAATTTAAAACAGATTTTATTTTATCAACAACAAATAACAATATATTGCTTGACTAAAATTTATAATATAATACTGTACATCAACAATCATCTCTAAGTGTTTACAGTATTGAGAAGATTAGTTATACGTTGATGTTGTAGCGTTCATAGATTAGTGTAAATATAAAATAAGCATTTGTGCTATTAAATTGACAAAAAACTATAAAAACGCAGTAAAGTTTTGGTATAATAGCAATAGAGGGCAGGAGAAAAAATGTACTTGTATAACAGTGTCTACACAATATTGTTCTCCTCCTTAATTATGAGAGGCATTCTAGTAACCTCCGAATAATGTCGCAAATAAGTGTTGATAGGTAGTTTATGTGCTTCAATCGTTTATGCGTAGGTTAAAAAATTAACCATTAGACTAATAAAGCAAACATACGAGATAAACTCTCATTTATTAATAACAAAAAAGTTTTTTCAAAATTTCTGTTGCAAATTTAAGCCGATTAAATATTTGCGAATATAATATTTAGCGAAAACTTTTCGTGTTATTTCGAGCATATCTTTTCATTTCGTTATTTGTGCTGTGAATACAGAAATTTTCATTTAAACTTCAACGTGTATTGTAATTATTTAATTAAGTTAAAGTAAAATTAGTATTCTCAGCCAAAATATACTATTCGTTTGGTGTGCATATAAAAAAAATGTATAATTTATTTCTACAAAATGTCTGTTTCGCTGAATAATGTTCGTCGAGTTTAGATTTGTTTCAAATCAGCTTCAGCATAAATATTTTCCACAAAATTAAGGACTCCTAATAATTGATTTATGTAGTAAATTTACGTGTATATATTATTTAATTGTTGCGTGCAACGAACGAAAGTGGCACGTCTAGGCAACTCTTTAAGTTTACCAGCACCAGTGTAAGTACAAGCGGAACGTAAACCGCCTAATATATCCAAAACAGTGACATCCACGTCACCTCTATATGGCACTTCTACAGTTTTACCCTCGGACGAACGGTACTCAGCTACACCACCTGTTTGCATAAATTGGAATTAGCTGATTTTATACCTGGTTATCTTGTACATATTATTGCACGCTGTCATAAAACATTGCGAAACAAATAAAACTCGTTATTTGAGCTTCTTATTAGAACACAACCAGATGAACCTTTTCGTTTTTGATTTTAAAAGTTTAAAACTCAAAAATATATAGTTTTATTTATTATAACAAAATTTAGCAGTAAAATCATTGATCTAACGTTTTGAACCGAATATGGGTATTTTCGGAATGATGCATGTGTCTGCGTGTGAACGGTGTAGAATATATATTATTAACAATTAAATAGATACTGTCAGTACATATATTTCATATTTAGAGTTGAAGATAACAATGATTTACTGATTCTCTAATATAAGGGATCTATTCCCTTCCACCTACCAGAATGCTTTTCCATAGCTGTTGAGGATGACATTCCATAGAAAAGTTTATATTTCTTTCCATTTCTCTCGGTAACTTCGCCGCCACACTGATCGTGGCCAGCAAACATACCACCCGCCATCACAAAATCAGCTCCAGCTCCAAACGCTTTCGCTACATCGCCCGGACACGTGCAACCACCATCCTTAATTAAAATCATCCAAAGTTAACATTAAGTAAGTATGTATTAAAATATTTATATTAGTTCAGAAAAATAGTTATACACACAAAAATACGACTTACAAACTAAGTATATGGTTTGTACAGTTTCGAAATAGATTTTGAAAATATTACCGATATGTTTTGGCTATATTCAGAACACGTCCACTGCGCTTGTAGACAATTTATAATGACATAGATACTGTAAAGCTACGAGGGCGGGTCAATAAGTCCGTGACTTTCTGAAAAAAACACAGGTTTTTTGACAAAAAATCAATTTATTTTTCTACATAGTCTCCTTTGAGCTTTATACACTTCGTCCAACGTTTCTCCAATTTCTTTATCCCTTCCAAAAAAATAAGTTTTGTCGAGGTCCTCAAATTAGATGTTTGTTTGTGAGATGATTTCTTCATTGGAGTCAAATTTCTTTCCGCCGAGCCATTTCTTTAAGTTTGGAAACAAGAAATAGTCACTCGGGGCTAAATCCGGAGAATAGGGTGGATGAGGGAGCAATTCATAGCCCAATTCATGAAATTTCGCCATGTAGACTATACATGTGTGCACCCTTCCATTGTCTTGCAGGAAAAGATTTTTTTTCTTGGCCAAATGCGGTCGTTTTTACTTCAAATCGTCATTGAATCGGTCCAATAAGGTGGCATAATATTCGCCATTGATTGTTCTTCCCTTTTGAAGGTAATCAATGTGGATTATACCGCGTGCATCCCAAAAAACGGTCGCCATGACTTTATTGGCTGACAAACCCTCCTTGGCCTTCTTCGGCGCCGATTCACCCGAATAGACCCACTGTTTTGACTGCTGTTTGGTCTCTGGTGTGTTGTGGTGAATCTATGTTTCGTCCACGGTTACGAAACGGCGCAAAAACTCATCCATATTGCGGTTGAACAACGCTAAACACTCCTTCGAAGATGTCACACGATTGCGTTTGTGGTCGATTGTGAGCAAACGCGGCACCGTCGTCTGCTTTCAATGACTGACAAATACGAACTAAATGACGTGGCTTGTTCAAAATTTGACAGGAATCAACTGATAGATGCTTCTTAACAGGAGCAGTGTTGCCCTTCCTGCGGGATATGCAACTAGTCACGGACTTATTGACCAGCCCTCGTATATGCGCAAATCATTTGTCGGTTTACATAATTACACTAAAATTTATACTATTACCCAGGCTTGAAAAATGAGATGGGGAATAGTATAAACTACCCTAGTAGCATCAAATACCAAACCAATATAAAATAAATAAATATATATATATATATATATATATATATATATATATATATATATATATATATATATATATATATATATATATATATATATGTATGTATCGATCAGTGGATGAATAATTAGCAGCAACGGATCTTAAATGTGTGGTTTCATTTGCATATATAGAGTATCATCGAATTTACATATATTATAGACAAAGCATGAACAAAGGTATATGCGCAACTAACGCTCATTACTCGCAAGGGTACGCGGGCGTACATAAAATATAGCCTCTAGTGTTATATTACCCTGTATAACTCTGTATAATCCAACATTAGTTAAATATAATATGTCCTTTCTGATGATTAAGCTAAAACCTATTCTAGTAAACAGGTGTCAAATAAATATTACAAAGTTTATAAAAGCCAATGTTAAGCAAATATCAAATGTCATTATCTTTGTAGACAAAGTGTGAGGTAAATAAACGGGTCTTAAACAGACTCATCGAAACAAAATCGTTTTTTTTTTCAAGACGTGAAACTTCAAATATTTATTTGGCGCAGTCGGTAGGTCTGCAAAAACAATCAACACCATACGAATTGTTATAGTTTCAACGATTTAATTTTGCAATCGAACAAGTTAATCACCACCAAGTGAATTAACAAAAAAATAAACTGAAGTCAATGAACTGATTACCACCATATGAATCAGTTAATTGCAACTAACGTCTACAACTAAGAAACCAGCTTTAGAACAACAACCCAGAATCCAGCACAAGAATCGTAACGAAGGTTCCGGACCAGAGGAAGCAGTTCAAAAAGCCAAGCAGAGTACGAGCCCTAGTAAGCAGTCGCCGAACGAGCACCTCAACTTCAACATTCTACAACCAATGCAGTACATCGTGGTCATACTAATTTCATCGGGTGCATCTACCCGTTCTCTAGGATAAAACTGTAATTACTCATTGCTTCAAATACCAAAATCAAAGCACATTTATTAAATAAAAATGGTATTTCCTATAACTTCAGTGTTAGTAAAATGTGTACCGAAATACCACGGCGACAAGGAAAGCCTTCCCTATTCCTATCGTCCGCAGAAACATTGATAGAACTTTGCAGCGATACTGCAAATCCCGCAAAAATTAATTATTACTAAACATACTAATCGCAAAAGTCGAAGGAGATGCGAGAAAACAAATCAATGGGCGAATTATCTCCCCGTGGGCAGAAATAAAAAATATTCTAAAAGAATCGTATAGTGATGAAAGTAGACTTCTAAACACTTTGTATAGAAATCGGTAAATTCAGCCAATCTTAGAGTGAAACACCATTAGAATATTTACGGAGAATAAAAGATCATATGGGACGCACCCTCGCGGCTGTACTGTCAACATTAGGCGTACTCGCAATCCCCGTGTACACCACTCATGTCTTAGAACTATGGCCACGAGTTTTCTTCACGCCCTTACATGAACCCTTGGGCGACATTTTCACTTTATCTTTTCCAGGAAGCTCAAAAACTATACGACAGTCCAAAAAGCAACTTTTAGGAGACGCCGTATGCCGCCGCCTGGATGTATCAAAATTGGCTAAAAATATTTTTTTTTTGTTTTGAATAAGTTGTATAAATAATTTGCAAAAATATTTTTTGAGTTAATATAATCAGTTTCTCAAAAAATAAATTCTAAATAGTGTATTTTTTTTTCGATTTAGAAAGTAAGGGTCCCCTTAAACAACTTATTTTAATAATACGTTTTCATAAAACTAAGGCAGTGAATAATTTCTAAAACAAATAAGTAACTTCTGTTCTTGTTCGTATTTTCATAGCACGCCTTTTTTATGAAATATGTTGGTATGAACGACTGATAAAATAATGTAATATATAATAAAACTAATTTTTAATGGAAATTATTATATTTTTGTACAGGATCGAAAAATTCTGCGACTAATAATGTTACTTGTACAAGAAAGGAAATTTTTCTCCTATTGAAAAAGTATTTGCAATCTGATTAAGATAAGTAGCTTTCGGTTTTGGAACAGCAATTAGCTGTAACTAGAAAGATAACATTTGAAATACACGCTGATGTAAAAATCGATTTAAAAAAGTTGTTATGCAATATAAAATCTAGGTGGAACAAAGCACATAGAACAACCAAGAAATTTTATTCTAAAAATAATAAATGGTTGGAATGTGTAGTCAATATAGTTGTGAGTAATATACAATGTTAATATATTATTGATGTCATGTTTTTAAAGTTATTTTGACATTCTTGAATTTTTTAGAATTCTTGTAATACTGAGAACTCGTTGGCCGTAACAAACGCAGTAAAATGCAAAAATTTGCTCGACCCTCGGTAGAGTTTTCAAAAGTTTGCGAACGAACTAAAAGACGTAGAATCGAAACACTTTGTAAAACAGCTAACACTGAAGAACTGGCGTTTGCAACTCATTTAAGTCTTCGGTCTTCAGGAGCCTCGGAAGCTGCCAAAATTGTGAAAGATATCGCATGTACGTTCTCAACGCCTGCTTCTGAGTACAAGTCAGCATTAAAATTATCCCAAATACCGAACCCAAAAGAGATGTCCAATAATGCAGCACTTTCCCTTATCGTCAAAGCAAAACTATCGAAACAGCAGTACAAGGTTATGAGAAATGCAGCAAAAGAACATAATTCTCCTTTCTTACCATCTTACCACAAAGTTTTAGAAGCTAAACGGCAATGTTATCCAACAAATATTACAATAACAGAGACAAGTGCAGAAGTTAAATTACAATCCTTACTGGACCAAACTGCTACAAGAATTTTGCTAGTACAAAAAGACGTGAATAAAATATTGGACCCAACAATTGTTGAAAAACTGACATTCATTTTGAAATGGGGTTTCGACGGTAGTGAATACAAACAGAGTTTCAGTGATAACAGTAGCTCGGACGCACATGTTCTTCTTACATCGTTAGTGCCATTAGTGCTTTCAGCCAATGATTCTGTATTGAGTAAGACAATATTCGTTTGGAAAATTCTAAGACCTTCATCTCCCAGATATTGCAGACCAATACGACTACAATTCTTGCACGAGAACGTAGAGTCAGCAATGGTGGAAAAAATAAATATCGATAAGCAAATTTCGGATCTTGTCCCATTTAATATCGTGATGGGTGGCAAAGACATAGTAATTAATTATGAATTAGTATTTACCATGATAGATGGGAAAGTGTGCAATGCAGTGACTTCAACCAAATCTACCATGCGATGTTATTTATGCAAAGTCACTTCGAAAGATTTCAACAATATTGCCTTAATGAAAGATAAAAAAAATAGACACTACTGCATTAAGCATGAGATTATCAACATTGCATGCGTGGATCCGGTTTTTTGAATTCTTATTGCACCTTGGCTACAAACTTGAGATTAAGAAATAGCAAGCACGTACCGAGGAAGAAAAAATAATTACAGCTGATCGCAAAACCGCGATCCAGAAAGGCTTTAGGGAGAAGTTAGGCTTACTGATTGATCGCCCGAAACCAGGATATGGTAGCACTAACGATGGCAACACTGTTCAACGCTTTTTTGCTAATTCTTCGGTATCTGCAATCATTTTAGGTGTTGATGAACATTTAACTCATCGTTTTCATATAATTTTACAAGTACTGTCAAGCTGGTTTTCCGTTAATGTCGAACTATTCCAGGAATACTGCCTGCTTACTGCGAAAATGCTTGTCGAGAAATACCCGTGGTATTGCATGTCGACGACAGTTCACAAAGTGTTGATCCGCGAAGCTTAAATTTTACAATCTTCCATATTGCCGATCGGGTTATTATCTGAAGATGCACAAAAGTCGCGAAATAAAGATATAACAAATTTTCGAGAAGACTTTTCGCGAAAATTCTCGCGCGAAAAAACAATGCAAGATGTTTTTCAGAGACTCCTGATTTCTTCAGATCCACTAATTAGTAGTTTGAGAAAAACTCCGCCAAAGCCAAATAACACTTTATCACCACCAGAGATGTTACGTTCACCAGATGACACTGATAACACAAAAAATGTTTCATAAACACATGATTCAGATAGTTCTCATGTATCTTCGGAATAATTTTTTTGTAAGTACCAATTATCGAATATTGTATTTGATCACTTTGTTTTCTTCAATAAATTTTTACTTTCTTATACTTCTAATCTCGAGATTTCAACGGAAATATACGTTTTGACCTAACCTGAATCGATTGCAACTATTTTTGGAATAACGTCTGTCTGTCTTTGTGTGTGTATGCGTCCTACAGCCTAAACGGCTAAAGGTAAAATTTTAATACTTTAAACTTAAGATTCGTATATGCCTCGCATGTGCACCTCTTATTTTTGAATAAAATATTTAGACCGGAAGTGCCTGTTTAGTCTAGTCACTTTTTGCGGTTTCTGCTAATACTCAAAAATGGTTATAGTTACAGAAAAATTGTTTTGTTTAAAATTAAAGGTATTTATATCTAGCACAAATTTTGTTTGAATTTTTTTTCTAAAAAGAGTACTGGCTTCAAAATAAATTTCTGCTTATTACAAATATTTTTACATAAATCGTATCACCTGCGCCTGTCAATTGTTGAACAAAATAGACTTATATAATTTGAAGTTAGGCATTTAATATTTATTCATAGAAATATATTTAGTGTAAAAGCGATCTAAAGGTTAGAAAAAATATTATGAATTTGAAGAATAGTGAAACTACGATATGGTTTAACACAAGCGTATAAGTTTACCTACGCAATTTCATTCTGGTTAAATAACTGCTTCCTTATATCAAATTCTAAATAAGCGAACCTTAATACAGCTTAAGGGGAGGTTCTCATTAAAATATTTCAAAAAATCAATTTTTTTTTACATATTATGAAGCTACATTTATGAAGAATAAATGCGCCAAAGGACATCCCAATCCGGAAAGTATTTCGGTTGCTACAGCCCGCCGAACGAATCAGGTACAAGCGCGCCGCGACGCAGCGATGTAAAAAGGGACCGGTCTCCGCCCCGCTTGCCGAGACCGGTTTTCCCGACAGTTTTTAATTTTTTTATTTTGACGTCAGATTCGGGTTCGGCGACCCTACAAATACTTATTATACAAATTTTCAGCGAAATTGGTTATTTAAAATTTTTTTGATCCGCCATATTGGATCCGCCATTTTGAATTTTGGAATTTGGACGTCAGATTCGGATTCGGCCACCCCAAAAACCTATAAATTCACCCATTTTTGGGTAAAATTGAAGTTTTAAACAGATTGAACACGTAATAATACGTTCCCAAACTTCAGACGCGTTTTTCTCGAAACACACTTTTTGAGAACTGCGAGAACGATAACTCTCGTATCGTTCAACCGATTAACTTCGTTCTTTGATTACACAGTCTTGTGCATAGGATATACCAGAATCGTTGCAAAATGTTAATATTTAGTATTTTTACACGCCCTGCTGAGTCGAAAAAAAAAATGGCTCCCATTTTGTCAATTTTGACTTTTTTTCAGATATTTTCGTATATTCTATGCACCAATGTATAAGGATTAGGAAAATCGTCTGATTACGTTTCTACGTCCATTTTCAGAAGCAGGATCGTTCTGGCAGTCGAAAAAATTGTGAATTTAAGATAAATGTTCAATAAAGATTTTTCACAAAGATTCGCATTCCTAAGTCTCATAGATACCTCGCAAAAATTTATTGAACTTTGCATCATTTTCCGTAGTTTTAATGAGAACCTCCCCTTAATACCTATTTTTTTAAAGAAGTTATATACTTTTTTCAGTCTCATGTCCGCCATATTAGATCCGCCATTTTTTTCCCCAAAAAAAAAATCAAATTTATAATCAACAACCAGGATAACTTACGTCTGCTGAATTTCAATAATCTCGAAAAAATATTAGACTTTTGTCACACTTTTTGTGGTTTCGTACCACTGTGCGTCGCGGAGATATTAATGACAAAAGATATGACTATCAATACACAGCCATTACAATGAATTAAACAATGTAGAACCTAACGAAGTTTCAATAACAGATCAATTACTTATCGAACACCTAAATTCAGAAGAAAAATATCAACTAGAAAAATTTATTAATCAATATTCACATTTATTTCACCAAGAAACAAATCAACGAAATGATATAAAACACAAATTAAACTTAAAAGATGAAACACCATGTTAAACTAAAACATATCGATACCCACACATACACAAAATAGAAGTAGAAACTCAAATCAACAAAATGCTAGACCAAAACATCATCAGACCCTCGCATTCACCCTGGTCCTCTCCAATCTGGATCGTACCCAAAAAACAAGACGCGAGCGGCAAACAAAAATGGCGAATCGTAATAGACTACAGAAAACTTAACGAGCAAACAATAGACGACAAATACCCAATACCAAACATAACCGACCTATTAGACAAACTAGGTAAATGTACTTTTCCACCCTTGATTTGGCTTCTGGATTTCACCAGATCGAAATCGAACCCAAAGACGTACAAAAGACTGCATTTAACACAGACAACGGACACTACGAGTTTACTCGCTGGCCTTTTGGACTTAAGCAAGCACCTGCAACCTTCCAACGCGTAATGGACGTCCTACGTGGTTTAATCGAAAAAATTTGTATCGTTTATTTAGATGACATACTAATATTCGGGACTCCCCTTCAAGAACAAATTTAAAAACAATATTTGACAGATTACAAAACGCTAACCTAAAGATACAATTAGACAAATCGGATTTTTAAAAAAAAAGAAACAAACTATTTAGGACATGTTATAACTAGAGATGGAATAAAACCAGATCCAAACAAAATTGAAGCAATCAAAATATTTCCAATACCTAAAACAACTCAACAACTAAAAGGCTTTTTGGGACTTATAGATTATTACCGCAAGTTTATAAAAGATTTTTCAAAATTAACCAAACCACTGACTAACAATTTAAAGAAAGTCTATTAACATACAGGAAAAAACATACGTTGAAACATTTGAACTATGTAAAAATCTACTAATAAATGAACCCATCTTACAATACCCTAATTTCGACTGACTACAGACGCAAGCAACTTTACAATCGGAGCAATATTATCACAAGGCAATATCGGCAGCGATATACCAGTAGCATGCGCTAGCAGAACACTAAGCAAACAGGAAACTAATTACTCGACAATAGAGAAAAAATTACTCGCGATAATTTGGGCGACAAAATACTTTATACCCTACTTGTACAGACGTAAAATCAAAATATTCACCAACCATAAACCTTTACAACGGCTCTATTCAATAAAAGAACCGAACGCAAAATTCATTTGTTGGCAACTCAAACTAAAAGAATTTGATTTCGAAATTGTTTACAAAAAAGGTAAGTAAATCAAAACGCAGATGCTCTTTCTCGCATAGAATTAAATATAAATCAGACTTCGAAGTCCTAGAAGAATTTTTAAAAGAACATGAACAACAAAACCCCATCGGAAATGAATCGCAAATAGTACACGTAAACTCAGAATCAGATCAAATTACAATACACTCAAATACAGAAACAAATGACATAGAAGGTATTATACACACAGATACCCCATTGAAAATAGGAAAACAACAAATAATAATAACAAAAGTCTTACACAATCCAGCAACATTAAAAATAGAATATTTGTTTAACAAATCTAAAATTAGATACAATTCGCAATAATCAAGTAACGATTATAATATTATATATATAGTCTGATTCCCTTTTACCGTTAAGTGTAGGGTCTTTATTCATGCACGAACTTTGACCACTGTTTTTTGTTTCTTGCACAAATTTTTGCTTCTTGCACTGTTTTTCCCTTGTTTTCCAGTATCTTCTCCACGATCCCATCCCAATCTTCCCTTGGCCTACCTCGTTCCCTTTTCTCTTTTATCTTGGCTGTCCAGACTTTCTTGACCGGTCTCTTGTCATCCATTCTCACCAGATGTCCCCACCAACTAAGTTGTCTCTTCTCAATAAATTCAAGTATGGGCTTCGTTCCCAGTTATTCTCTTATGTCTTGATTTCTTATTCGATCAAGCATGGTAACGCTTTGTACTCTTCGCAGGTGCTTCATTTCTAAAGCATGAATTTTACTTTTCAGTCTTTTCGAAATAATCCATGTTTCACATCCATAAGTTAATACCGCTCGGTAAACTGTATTAAAAGCTGAGATTTTTGTTTTCTTTGATATTTCTCTTTTATTTATAAAGCTATTATTTAACATATGGAATATTTTGGCTTGTTTTATCTATTCTATGGTTTATATCTTCGTCTTGTATGCCCGTATTTGTTATTAGTACTCCTAAGTATTCAAATTTCTTTACATCTTCTATCATATCATTTTCAATTTGTATATTAATATTTATATTTTGCCCCTCCTTAGATATAACCATCCCTTTTGTTTTTTTCACATGTATCTTCATCCCATATTCGTTTAGCGCATCGTTCCAAATGTTTAGATTGTGCTGCAAGTTCTTTTCACTACTGGCGAATATGGCTACATCATCCGCAAAAGCACATTCTCCAATTTCAACTCTTTGTAAGTTTCTATATCCAACTACCAATTTCTTTATTTCCAGTTTACATATTTTGATAATTTCATCCATAAAGACTGAGAAAAGAGATGGGCTCATTACTCCTCCTTGACGTAGTCCTCCTCTGGTCTCAAATATATCTGATTTTCTATTTTTACTAATTACATAGTTTAGATTTTTACTATATAAGCTCTTAATTGCGTTTATTAATGTTATATTTACTTTACTTGTTAGGAGGCTATCCCATATCTTCTGTCTTTGTACTCTGTCAAAAGCTTTTTCAAGATCTATGAATGCCGTAAATGTTTTGTTTTTACTTAATATTGTCTTTTGTATTATTTGTTTAATTGTAAATATATGGTCTTGTACGCTTATTCCCTTTCTAAATCCACTTTGCGCTTCTTCTAATGTTGGTTCTATTATTTTCTTCAGTCTTCTTTATAATATACGTTCATATAGTTTTAGTGCTGTACTTAGTAATGAGATTCCGCGGTAATTATTACAATCTCGTGTATCTCCTTTCTTATGTAAAGATATAATGATCGCTACCTCCCAATCTTTAAGAATTTTTCCTTGTTTCATTGCCTCATTATATATATTTAACAATAATATAGTTCCTTCTCTTCCCATAAATTTTAACATTTCTGCATATATTCTATCATGTCCTAGGGCTTTTCCGTTTTTCAACAACTTGATCGCTTCTGTTATTTCTTCCATCGTTATTTCTGTTATTTCATCATCATTTCTTTCTTGTATTATTTGGCTGTCCATGATCCTATTTTCTTCCGTCACATTCAGGAGTTCTTGAAAGTATTCTTTCCATCGGTTCATTACTTCTTTTCCTTCTGTAAGAGGCATTCCTGTTTTATTTTTTATTGCAATATTTTGTTTTATTTCTTCATATCTTAACGTTTTGATCACTTTATAAAATAACTTTTGGTTCTCTTTACTATTTCTTTCCATTTGTTCCCCGAATTTATTCCAGGATTTTTCCTTCTCTCTTTTTATCATTTCTTTTGCGTTTCTGTGTTCGTTTTTGTATATACTATAGTTATCCTTTGTTTTATTATTCAAATATTGTGCCCATGTTCTCTTTTTGCATTTAATTGCTTTCTTAATTTCTTGATTCCACCATGCTGTTTATTTTTTCCTCATTTTTGTTTTAGTAGTACCACAGACATTCTTCGCTGCTGTTAATATCATTGTTTTAAATAGTTGCCATTTTTGCTCAATATCCGTTTCATCATTTAATATCAGGGTTTCTGCCTGTGTTGATACTTCTGCTTCGTATTTTTTCGCTACTATTTCTTCCTTTAGTAAATATGTTTCAATTCTTTCATCCCCTATGTCTTTCTCATTCTCACTTTGTATTTTCGGTTCTTCTTTTTTACCTTGTATTTTTATTTTGGCTTCAACTAAATAGTGATCACTGTATATTTCAGGGCTTCTTGTCTGGTGTACATATGTATTTGTCTATGTTTATAAAATGTATTTGTCACAATAAGATCATTTAGTGAGCAGTAATCGATTAATCTTACTCCATTATTATTTATTTTATCTTCTCCGTAGTTGCCTATAACATCTATTGACTTTTCCAGTCTTTTCCCTACTCTTGCGTTAAAGTCTCCCAATACGAATATTTCGCTTCTACCATTTTCTGTTTCTATATTTAATTGTTCCCAAAATATATCTTTGTTCAATCTAGTTTCATCCTCATTTGGTCCATAAACTACAATGATTGTTTTTGCACTTCCATATATATCTTTCATTTCAATTCTTAGTATTCGTTCGGAGCATGCTTCCCATTTATTTATTTGTTTTATGTATTTTTTTATAAAATAAACAAGCTACTCCTGTAGCTGCTCTTTTATCTTGTGGGACTCCACTATAGATTAATAAATGCCCCTCTTCAAGTACTATTTCTCCTTTTCCTTTTTTTTCGTTTCTGTTATAGCTAGTATATCTAAATTTTCTTTATTAAATTCATAAACTAATTCCCATTTCTTTCCATTTATACTTCTTATGTTCCATGTTGCTAATTTATATATATCTTTATTTTTATTTTCATTTTTCCACTTTCTTTGTTTTGTCATTACCATTAAATCTTCTTGTTCATTATTTACGTAATTATTTAGCCGTTTTTTGAAGCCTGCGTTTTCGTATCTATTTTTTCTAACTTCTTGAAGCTTTCAGTTTCTATTATACACATATTTTCTCGAATTTTGGTCGCTCTTTTTATTTTTGTGCTCACCTGCAGCTGTAAAAATATAAACTGTTCTAATTTTTTTGCAATTTCTTCTTCAGTGTTGTCATTTACCTTTAATCCCGTAATCATTAAGTTATTTTTCTTTTTGATCTTTTCTTTCTTCTCTTCTAGACATTCTAGTTTTTCCACCCTTCCTTTTAGTTCATTAATTTCCTGTTTCAATCGTTCATTTTCTGTTTTCATTGCCGCTAGTATTTCGTTTGTATGAGTGCTTTCTTTTCTTATCTCAGTAATTTCATCTATCAATTGTTTAAACATTCCTATCACTTCGTCCATTTTTTATTTTTCCTTACCGGTGATCTAACGGCCTTTTTACTTATTTGTAATACTGCTCCTAGTTCGTCAATTTCTCTTTTTCGTTTTATTTCCTCGCTGCTGTTGTACTCCTCGCTGTCAGTGTACCTGGTCAACCCAGTTGACATGTTGATTGCGTACCACTAGGTTTGCGTCAAGTAGCCAGCCCACATCAACTGTTTAATTTTTGGTAAACACTTGTCATTTGTATTTATATGCTGGTAATTTACTCCTTTTTTTGGGGTTTTAACTACGGAGCTCACAATAACACGTGCGCACATTGATCTACCACTTATTATATATCGTAACAATTATCAAAAAGAATTTATTCAGTTAATTAACCGATATAAATACGTCCAATGTAAACCATCTCAGTTACGGGTAGGACATATAAATACGTCCTTGAAATATATGTTGCACCCTGGAACGGTCGCGCAAATATTTTCGAACAACAAACGAAAATATATATATTTCATGGTCTTTTAATTTATTTTAAGAATAAAAAATAATAATAATAACGTCCACCGGGCGTGACGTGTACGATGCGTGATGAAATAGAGAATTCCCCAGTTAACAGGTTAAGAATTACGTAAAACCTGATCAAAATAACATTTATTTTGAACACGACATGTTTCAAGAACTAAATAAAATAATACAAGAAACTTTCAAATCAACTAAATTAAAATTAAGAAAAACAAACTATATTTTAAAAGATATCGAAACCGAAATCAACAAATAATGCAAGAATTCCACGATCAAAATCATCGCGGAATAAACGAAGTTCATCATCAAATAAAAAATATTTATTACTGGCCGAACCAAGACATTTTATCAATCAAAGCGAAATATGTTTACAATCAAAATACAAAAGAAACCCTATAGACACAGGCATAGCAAAAACACCCACACCTAGCAAACCCTTAGAAATACTACACTGTGACACTCTTACTTTAGAGCATACAAAATTTCTAACAATCATTGACGCATTTTCAAAATACGCTCAAGCATATGAAATAAAAAACACTAGCTCAATTGAAATAGCAAACAATTTAACAAACTACTTTTCACACCATGGCACACCAAACTTGATCATTTCAGACAATGGTAGAGAATTTAAAAACCAAATAATACAAGAATTACTACAAGAATTACTACAATTACATAAAGTTAAAATACACTTTATAGCACCCAACACCCTAATTCAAATGGACAAATAGAAAGATTTGACTCCACATTAATATAACAAAAACGATTAATTAATCTACAAAAAACATTTAACAAAACAATCCTAGCGGACAAAGTAAGATATGCAATAATAAAGTATAACAACAGCGTACACAGCACCACAAAACATACACCCTTCGAAATACTGAACGGTCATATTAACAATAAATCAATTTTTGATATAGATTTAGACCAAGTAATCGCACAGAACTATGTCGTCACACATAAAAACAAGACAGAAAAATTATACGCAGAAATAAATAAAAATATAGAAACGGTAAAACAAAAATATTCACATCAACGCAAAGACAATAATATAGAAATGCCAGAAATTGATTATGAAAGAAATAGGCAATTAATAAATAAAACAAAAACAACAAAATTTATAAAAAGAAACTTTACAAAACAAAAATCAACATAATTAACATTACACAAAACAATGGCAACCTCATAACTTCCCTTGGTAACGCAACTTTACAAGAAACTATCTTAACATTAACTTATTACAACGATGTCGAAAATTAAAAACTAAATACAAACAAAGTATACGAACAATATATTAATTTAATTCAGAAATTTAATTACAGCTTAGCATACAATGTATGACTAGAAACTAACATAATTAACGAAGTATGGAAAACAATCAATGATCAATTTGATAACTTAGCTAGCCACAAACCAGAGCAAAATAGCAACAACAGAAAGAAACGCGGTTTAGTAAACAGACTAGGAAAAATAATAAAATTCATTTCCGGTAACTTAGATTCAGACGACGAAGAACGATCAGATGGACTGATCGGAGTTGACTTTTTAAGGAAGCATAAAGTAACTTTAGATTTCTTTAAAGATGTGATTACTTTGAATGGCATGTGTTTACCCATGTCTAAAAGCAGTAGGAACGCAAACGCGAGATCAAATATAAATTTCATCGACAAAAATGAAAAGAAAGTAGCCATAGGTATCCGGAAGCGGAAGAGAGCAAACACTGTAATGTATCAATTCGTAGAAGATGTAGATCGGAACCAAATCGAGGTTCAAACATCTCCTAATTATAAAATAGATAAAAATCTGTCGAAGATTTTTCAAGTACGTATAAGGGAGGACTTAGTGATTCCTCCCCGTCTTATGGCTACGCGAATAGCTTACCTTAATAATCGAACTCCGTGCGGGCTTTATGTACTGAAACCATCAGAAATGAGGGGGTTATAGGAGCGCGAATGTTAATAGACCGAAAATCACTTCCAGAAAATATCGCTATTAAAAATATTATATGTAACGGAAAAACCCATTACACTAAAAAAATGAATACCGTTAGCTACTGCCATGTCCGTAGAATTAAATACGTCGACCGCGAGACATAACATTCATAAACACTCTATCAAATTACACACTATCACCCGAGATTTTCCTAGGTAATTTCAACACCTACGAGCGACAGATTATGACGGAATTCCTCAATAAATAAGCCGACATTTTCAAAATGAAAGATAAACCGCTAGGAAAAACAAAAAATGTACAACACCGGGTTTTCACAGAAAACGTCAAGCACGTCTCGCATGCACCATATCGGGTACCTTTTAGCCGACGTACTACCCGTAAGTCCTTAATTGATAGCATATTAGCGGATGACAAAATTACCGAATCCTCCTCTCGTTGGTTCGCCCCAGTCGTACTAGTAGAGAAACAAGGGGAAAATGGGGAAAAAAGTTTAGATTTTACATCGATTATCGCGGATTGAACGCTGTAACGAAAAAAGATTTCCAAGAACAGTGTGAGTCGTGTGTGGGAAAATCTATAAAAGTGCACATGTGCGGACATTACAGTCAACTTTATGATTATTATTAAGGGTTGTCTGAGCAGGATACATCTGGGCGCAGTCAAAATAATTATAGTTCGCCACAATCTAAATAGTGTCTAGACGAGGGATGGTATAAGTCAAAATATTTATAGTTCGCCACAATCTAAATAGTATCCAGATGAGGGATGGTATGCGATCCAACGTGAGAACGAATCTAGCTGCATTTCCACATGCATGCATCAGAACGACGACACATTTACTGATGATCTACCCAAATAACTAAGAACACCCAAGCAACCTCTCTAAAATATGATCTTTAACAAAGGAACAAGTGCATACGTAATTTAAGTACATTTCTAGTAATGACAGTAGTCATTTCAGAATATTAGTAATTTAAGTATTTTTGTATTAGTATTAAGTTGGCTTTCGACATTGACCGCTCACGTAAGTTAAATTCAAGTTACTTAGTAATACTCAAATTGTTGCTAAATTAATTGTTATTCTAAAGTTATTTATTTCACAAGTGTTGTTATAAGAGCGCTCAGCCTATGCCTCGTTTCTAGCTTAAGTGTCGACCCGCTAAGACTGAGAGTTTCCACCAATAGGGTCGTCAGGTTCGAAGGCCAAAATCATAGTTAAGAATTGTATGTATTTTTATGTAGAAAGAAAGGGACAGGAAATTGTGGCCCCATCATTGATACAAAATTGGTTGACAGCGGTGATATCGACAATTATTCCAGTAGTTTTCATATAATTGGTTGTTTAATAATATTTAGCATAAATTACTTAAACATTTTATTTGAGTTATATATATATATATATATATATATATATATATATATATATATATATATATATATATATAATCAGATGAAATGGCGCTAGATCAGGCTACCTTACAACAATTTACACTAGCAATGTCGCAATTTGGAATATCATCGGTGATTCCTATATTTAGGATATTCTTGGATAGAATAAATTTTGTTGGTATGCAGGATGGTAGATAAAGTGCATAATGCTAGAATGATATTAACCGGTGAAGCACTATTTTACATGCAAACGCAACCACCTCTTAGCACTACTGTAGATTGATAGAAGTTCAAAAAGGGATTATTATATAAATTTGCCCCTAAACCAAATAGAGCATTAATAGAAAAGCAAGTCAGGACATGTGTGCAATTAAAAGGTGAATCAATAATTGCATACGCGACCAGATTGAGAGCAATTGGCAAACAATTGACTCAGAGGTTGTTAAATCAATTTAATAATGGAGTATTGCGAGTATACCAGAAAGATCTTCTGCTAAGTCTGCCAGAAACATTAATGCCCGATTTCTTCACGTTCGATTATACTACGATTATAGTTAATCTTATGTTGTGGCGTTGTTTTTTGTATTTTGAAGGGGTACTTATTATACTGCGTTAAGCTTTTCCGTTTTTTTGAACCGGAATCTATTATTTTAAATTTCTCAGTGGATGATGGAGTTTTTTTATGGAGGTAGTTGTTGGGTTTGTAGTAAAGGAAGTGGACGGTATTTCCAAAGTAGGGACAGGGACGTCTTCTTCCACATATTCGTCCTCTAAATATACAACTTCCTCATATTCTATTTGCTGCTGCGGTTTGTAGCTACACGACGGTCCTTGACTATTCGCGTCATCGTCATATAGCGATTTCAGCCCAACCATGCTCGTCTCGCATACTGCTAATATTTTCTCCTCGTAAGGGCGTAAATCTTCGCAGTCTGGCAAACCACCTCCAGTTAAATTTTGCTGAATTTTCTGGTTTACGCATTTTTTTCTTAAATTTTTTTTAATTGCATCATACTTAAGCCTAATTGCCTTCGCAGACCGAGCATAATTTCCCGATGTACTATTAAATTCTACGGCTATCATCTCCCAGGCTTTATTTTTATCTTGTGATGTTGTTCCGTCGGTTTTTTTATTTTCTATGATATGTTTATATTTTAAGGCAATATCTACCAGGATGTTTATTTCGGATTTTGTAAAGTTAGCTACTCTCTTCGCTTTCTCAATTTTACATTCCATTTTATTGTGTTTGTTTTATAATTTACAAAAATTATTAGAAATAAATAATGGAAGAAAAAACTTTGAAATATACTTCGATGGCGGTACTTTTGGTTCGTGAAGTTAGTTGTGAAACGCATTTCCAACGTTGCCATACTTATTTTCTAGAGTTACTAATCGAAGAATAGATAACTGTGAAATAGAGTGAAGAAAACCATCATATTGCTAAACTTCGATTATCAATAATCGAAGAATAGATAATCGGAGTATAAATATAATGTGAAGAAATCGGGCATAACAGAAGCAACTGACACTGGGATAGAGACACATTCAAACGTGAACAGTACGCAGACAATAACTTTGTAACGAGTTTTTCGGGTGCAATCGGGTGAACGGGCGATCGGGGCGTGAAGAGAGAAGATATCGAGGAGTGGAACGGTAGCGGGCGATACTTATAAGTGTGACGCGGAGCGAATGGGATGTAAAGTAGTTTACATGCGGAGTGTTATATTCTATTTGTAAGGTGTATATAAACAGGAGTTTGTTTATTATTTTGTAACAATAAAGAGTGCACGGCTAGTGTAAGTGCGCACCTAGTGGTGTTCGCGGGACGTGCGGTGTCTGGTGTAACGCAATGGAATTAGATTGTGCTAGTGAGTGTGGATGATGGCAAGTCGGCAGAAATCTAATCGCCAGTGGCGTGCAGATAATTAATCTGAAAATGAAGCAGAAGAAATCCAACAGCTGATAACAAGTGGCGTTATCAGAGAATCTAACTCAGAATATGCGACTCCAATTATTCTAGTACCAAAGAAGGGCGGCGACGTTAGGTTATGCGTGGATTATCGAGCACTAAATCGGGTCACGGTGAAAGATAGGTATCCACTGCCACTTATCAGTGATCATCTGGACAAGTAGGCGGCCAGCTTCTACTTTACTACGCTGGACTTGGCTCAGGGTTATCATCAGGTGCCAATGCATCCAGGTTAAATTGCAAAAACAGCGTTCATAACTCCGGATGGACAATACGAATACGTCACGGTATATAGCTTCTTGTTTACAGTATGCGTTCGGAAAGGGCGACTACGGACGAGCGGAGAGATTCTTACATCCTATTGAGAAGGTTGCGGAATCCTTCCACATCGTGCACATTGATCATGTGAGTCCTTTTACACGGAGTCGGCCAGGTAATTCATACCTCTTGGTGTTGGTCGATGGTTTCACAAAGTTCACCATAGTGGAACCAACAAGAATTTTAGGTTCGGCGGAAGCGATTCTCAAACTGAGAAATACGTTTGGTGTATTCGGATATCCAAGACAGAGGCTTGGCACTTACCAGTCGTGCATTTGCCAACTTCCTGACTGAAAGAGGTGTCAAGCACATACTGAATGCGGGCGAATGGTCAGGTAGAAAGACAGAATCGAACTCTTATCAGTGCATTGAACGTAAGTATTGATACCGAGTCTGGTTGGGATGAGAAAGTTCCGGAGATACTTTGGGGCATGAATCATACTGTGAAAGCACCAAGGTTTCTCCGGCACAATTGTTTTCTCATTTAGCGGGTGTGATGGTGGACCTATCGGCGGGGGTACAAGCAGCAAATTCCTCGAGTTGCGCCGAACTCCAGGTCAAAAGGCAACAAAGATTAACTCTGAAGCGGCGGGCCGCGCCGAAATACCCAATCAAGGTGAGTGCGGCGATGTAAGCACGCTATGATAAACGGCGTAAGGTTGCAACCACTTATAGGGCGGGAGATTTAGTGATATGGCGTCATGCCGGTACTATCTCAGGTGAAAAATGTATAAATCGTAAGCTAAAGAACAAATATGATGACCCTTACAAAGTTTTGAAAGCTTTTGGAGGGGACCGTTATAAGATTGCTACGGTGAAAGGTGAATATAAAATATAAGTTATATAATACCTAATGTACTGTTATAGATAATCTTAAGGGTTAAGACAAAACTCGTTGCGTACGACTATGCAAATCCGGATACCGAACTGTCAAGGATATCTCTGCTGGATGTAGAGTCATACACGGACCCACGAAGTAATTCAAAGACAGTGGATAAACGTATCCAATTAATTCAAGAGAGGCAATATTCGAAAGTACACGTGTATACGTACATGGTCACCACCCAGCAGCTGATTGAACATTGTGGCATGCACTCTCACTCGAGCGCCGCTCGAGAAGGTTTGGTTCGCTATATACATTACGTGAAGAACGAGGCGTGTCTGAAAGCAAACCGCTTCCAACGTATAGATTTAACAGGCATTGCGGCCGCCATCGTATCTGGGATAAATTTAAACGGGACAACTGAGATTTCTACCACTACAGCTGGCCAGCTGGAGACCAGTGGGAAATGTCAGGGGGTGCGTTATATCGACGACGAAATTACGTATGAGGACGTTATCGGCAGTCCTGCCCACCTGCTAAGACATCCTCTTACCTAACACAATATAGTGCTGGTTAGAGTTGCTTTTTCTTTAATTTTTAGTTGATAAGTTTAGCCATAAGATATATTAGGTAAAATTCGCCCTTTTTAACTTAATTATATTTTTTGAATATAGTTAAGTTTTAAGGGGGTGGCATGTAACAACCGGGATTGTTAAATTTGACTATTACGCTGACCTATCATTTCGCGGGGTCAACGACTACCATAATGTCAAATCGCTGATACCGGATCCGAATTAATTTTTTATGCATAATCATGAATAGTCAAATGTTGCGATATTGCTAACCTATGCGAAACTTACCTAAAAACCGAGCCAAGCAGGGACCGTCGAGTTACCGATACCGTAATTCCCGGTTTGGCAGTGTAGACCGCCAGTCGTTGCTAATCATTACTTAGATTTTAATAATTATACTTTGTCCGTTTTTAACTGGTGTTACTTAGATTATTTGTCCATTTATTATTTTAAATCAAATATATTAATTTAGTAATCACATGTTGTTTATTAATTCGCGAGACCACGGAGTGCCAGAGTACCCCAAAGTTAACAGCAAGCAACATATTTCAGGTAAGTATAATAACCTTTACCCTACCCCGACTATACTTGAGACGTAAGACGCGAAAGAATTAGTTGCTTAAAGTCGCGTATGTTACAATTGTACTATGTTAACCCTAACCACATTGAACCAATATGTCAACCAATATTGGTATTAAGGAAAGGAGAACACACTACTACTTTTTACTTTTTTATACGCAGTATAAGTAAGTATTGTAATCATGAAAAATTTCGATATCGAGATTTTAACGGAAATATACGTTTTGACCTTCTCTGAATCGATTTCGACTATTTTTGGAATGACGCCGGTCTGTATGTGTGTGTGTGTGAAAGAGAGAGAGAGAGAGAGAGAGAGCGCGCGCTCTACAGCCTAAATGGTTGAAGATAAAATTATGATATTTTAAATTTAAGCTTTTTATATGCCTGGGCAGAAAACCATTTATTTTTCCGACTATTTTTGGAATGACGTCCGTCTGTGTGTGTGTGTGTATGCTCTCTACAGCCTAAACGGTTGTCATTTTTTGCAGTTTCTGCAATTACTCAAAAACGGTTACAGTTACAGAAAAATTTTATGAACAAAAATTAAAGTTATTTATATTTAGCACAACTTTGGTTTGAATTCTTTCTCCAAAAAGAGTACACATTTCAAAATAAATTTCTGCTTATTATATATATTTTTACATAAATCGTATCATCTGCGCCTGTCAATTGTTTAACAAAATAGACTTAAATAATAATAAGTTTGACGTTTTATATTTATTCTAAGAAATATATTTACTGTAAAAGCGATCTAAAGGTTAGAACAAATATTATAAGATAAATAATGAAACTATGATATGGTTTAACCCAAATGCGTATAAGAAAGTTCGGTGCATGACACTGCAGATGTTTTCACTCATAAAGTCCTCAAAAGCTTAAAGATTTTATTAGATGTATAAGTCACTGATAACATTACCGTGATAAATTAACCAAAATTAAATTATGGTTGTATACGCATTATTACAATTAACTGATAATACAATATAAACTGTATAGAAAATCAAAAATATCTAAAGACTGAAATATAAACAAAATGTTCTACAAAAAAAAACAATTGCTCATTATTTAAGAACAAATAAATGCGGTATTTAATATAAGTAGTGCATGACACTGCAGATGTTTTTTTTTTTTTGGTTTTACATATGTTTAATTAAAGGATAGCGACTAGTTTCACCACACTGTGGCATCTCCAGACTTAGTCTGAAGATGCCACAGTGTGGTGCAACTATTCGCTATCATTAAATGAAACATATGTAAAACCAAAGTGTGTTCTCCTTTCCTTATAATGGAGTTTTACAAAGTAAAGGCATATAGCATCAAAGCATTAATATTGGTAATATATTACTGTGCTACTAGGGTATGATTAATATGATACAAGTACACTATTACTTAAGGGGAGGTTCTCATGTAAATGACCAAAAACTAGACAAAGTTTTGAATTTTATTTCTCGGTAATGAAAAGAGATAGAAATTTGCGGTTTAGAGATTCTAAAAGGTTACTCTTTTGTCTACATTTTAGAATTTTTTTATTAAATTACAATCAAAATGGCGTCCGTGGTTAGTGACAGTGTCGAGTGATGTCAGCGCGTAATTGGAAATCGGCGTGCAGTTTAGCGCCTCAGTATTTGTCTCGAACAAAAAAATGGGAATACCGTCAAAAAGAGAATTAAATTTATAGGAAGATAGACCTAAAAAGGTGGGGAAAAAGTTGAAATTTGAGCATTTTGGACTATCTTGAACTTTAAGGTTGATTTTTCGGGTATTTTTTTCCACTTCAAGGCCTTATAACAAATCGTTAATATAAACAATTTGTACATTTTATAGGTCTATCTTCCACAGAAAAAGCTTCTCTTTCGAACGGTCAAAAGTCTAAGGTTGTACATCAAACCGGTCTCAAGTGAGACTGCACGCAGTTTTGAAAAATCATGTTTCGAGATAAACGCGTTTAAAGTTTTGGGAACATTATCGATGGAATATTCGTGATAAAATGTCAATTTTTCGTAACAATGACATGGAATTAATAGTTTTGGACATCGTTGAATCCGAATCTGAAGTCAATTTTTCAAAATTCTAAATGGCCGATCCAATATGGCGGACCAAAGCAAAAAAAAAACAATGCAATTTCATCCAAACTTGGGAATTGAAGGGTTTCGCGATTTCTAAATATGGATTTGGGGTAACATGTGCCTTAATATAAAAATTAAAATGGCAAATCCAATATGGCAGACCAAAAATGTGACTGAATTAAATTTTTTTTTTGTTTTTTAGTGTTTTTTTGTTTTTTTCATAACTCACGATTAGTCTGCAAATATGTTCCGAAGGCCTGTACGCATGTACAGTGCAATGCCAAGCAGTCAGCGAACGTGCATAAAGCTGAGAAAAGGTCTCTAACTGAGTCGCGCGTCTCGACCCGAGAGCAGCCGTGGCGGCACGCACCTTCGAACAATGGGCTGTAGAAACGTTTGTGATGCGCGGATCGAAAAACGCTTTAAACCCAATATAGTATACACTTATACCTTTCGAAAAATGTGATAAAAAAATCGATTTTTTGAAAACTTTACATGAGAACCTCCCCTTAATTTTATAGTCTATTCTAATTTTTTTAAATAAAAACTATAAATTTTTTACCGAAATAATGTGTCCCTGTAGTCCATGTGCAGCATCGGCACATTCCAAAACAGCCGAAAGTTGTGGATAACCCACTCCAGTCTTCATACGTGTTGTGCAAACGGAACCCGGACCAATGCCAACTTTAACAATATCAGCACCAGATAAAATTAATTCTTCAACCATTTCACCAGTTACAACATTTCCTGCCTGATTACAATGGAATAAATGATAAAATATGCAAGTTAATAAAATTATTATCAAATATTTACAATAATGGTATGATTGGGATAGGCATGGCGGACTCTTCGCACATATTCAACGAAATACTGAGAATATCCATTCGCAACGTCCAAACAAACTAATGAAATATCAGGTATTGCATTTAAAATATCTGATAAACGATCAAAGTCCGTCTCGCTGGATCCTGAACTTGCCGCAAGGTTAGCCAGACAATCAGGATTTTCCTTTGCGAAACGTTTCCAGTCTTCAAGCGAGTAATACTTATGAACGGTAGTAAATAAACCGTGCTGAAAATATAAATGAATATCATGATCATATCTCTTTGCTAATGAATAAATAAACGAATTTATTTTGCATATATTAATTTACTTTCGAAAGTGCTTTAGCCATCTCAAAAGTTCCAATTGTATCCATATTGGACGCCATTATAGGAATTCCTTTGTAGGTGTTTTTCGAATTTCTAAAGGTAATATTTCTGAAGAGATTTACCTGAAATTATAAAATTTGCATATTACTTTCTAACGGAATTTCACGCAAATGCAGGTGTAGTTACTGATACAAACAACAAACTATTACGTATGGCACCTATGATTGAGTTACAAATAAATAATTGTTAAGGATTTATTGATCATTTTAATGATAATTAAATTAATTAAATTTAGTATTAACCCAACATGAGTAATTGTAGGACAGAGAGAAATTATTGAAGTAACGAGATGGAATGGAAATAAGCATAAGATGTGGGTATATACATTTTGTGTCACTGCGCATGTGCAAAAACACCATACATGGCATAGAAAATAAATTGCATTTTAAATTTGAAAATATTGTTTTATTAAAGGTGTTCACAATTGTTCACACACAATATCCTGAAGTTTATTCAATTGCCATTAACGGATTTATTTTAACTTTCTTATACGAAGTAAATATTGTAGTTATGAAAAATTTCGAGCTCGAGATTTAAATGGAAATATACGTTATGACCTTATTCCGAATATTTTTGGAATGACGTCTGGCTAAACGGTTGATGGTAAAATTATGAAACTTTATACTTAAGATTAGTCTATGCCTGACAAGTGCTTGTTTACTCTAGTAATTTTTTGCGGTTTCTGCAATGACTCAAAAATGGTTGCTGTTCCAGAAAAATCGATTGGATACAAATGAAAGTTATTAATATTTCGCATAACTTTTATTTGAAAATATTTAGTATTTACTGGTTACTTAATAATGTCTATTGAAATGTCTGTCAATTGTTTAGCAGAAAAAAAAAACTTAAATAATTTGGAGTTTGACATTTAAAACGTATGCTAAAAAATATATTTATTGAAAAAGGGTTCCAAAGGTTAGTAAGATATTATTAATTATAAAAATAATAAAAATATGGTATGATCTAACCAAAATATGTATAAAAAAGTTCAGTGTAAGATATTGTACATTAATTAAGACTATTAATCTCACAATAAATGCGCCGTCGATTCTCACCCTAAGGCGGTATGCCTGCGAATATTCAAAATATAAAAAAAAAATTTTTAAGTACCTATATGTATTCAAAATTATTATACTATGTCGAAATTTCATGTTGATCCAATAAAAAGTTATGCGACATTGAAAACATTCTATGTAAGTAACACCTAACACACTTAAAACTTTAGAAGCGATTATCTCCGAAATATGTTTTCAATGTCGGTAACAGCAATTTCTCAAATGCCATACATCCGATTTGTCTGATTTTTGTTTTCTCATGTTCAGAACTTTTTTAAAAGCAAACGATCGCGAACCGGATTTACTTATGCTTAACTATATCCAATTGAAATGTTTGAATTCAGATGATTACTGCTGCAGCAGGGGTTATCACCGCGAAAGACTTCTTTAAAAAAGTCTTCTTCAAGGAGCGGCCATATGGACCACCAGGACCTTTTTCTAGTAAATGATTAATGTAGTTTTGAACTTAAGTATATGCTGAATAAATGGGTGAAAATATTGATTAGTTTTCCGGAAAAAAAATCCCAAATATTCGCTTTTTTTGCCTTGCACGTAGGCATACCCGCTTAAGCATAACATGTATGCACATTTTTACTTCCCGCGCCGTTAGTGACATACCCACTTTTTTTGTTTATTGCTAACATGTTGTCAGTTAACTATTGTCGCCGCGGTATGCAACTGTCTGGTACATACGAGTATTGTTACGTTTATACCGATTAAATGGAGAAATCAAACACTAGATTTAACTTAAAAGCTACTATTTATTTATTTACTGCTTATTTTATAAAACTAACATTACACTTATTGAACTAATGCTTATTTACAGATTAAGCACGAATATTTATCCCTACAGTATGTTATTTATCTTAACATATCACCCTCCGTTTTATTAACTGCTATCTTATAAAGAACACTGATAAGTGACGCACGCGAACACCGATTTCTAGTTGTTCTCGACAACCCAAGCTGTCTGCGCGTAAATCCGCGTACAGGTTTCTGGTAATTAAAAGCTTCTGTGAAACTTTCTGTTGACTATAGTTGATCATTTACATAGGCAATCCGTATTTCATCCAGTATTCTGACATATTCTGTAGGCTCATTACAATATAACAATGTAATGTTTAATTTTAAAATCTGTAAAACATTTTGAACTTCCCTCCATTATGAACTCTATTTCATTTATCCAGCATCACTTTGTCTTCACTTTGCTGTCAATTTTATGTCCATGTTGAAGTTCACACATCTAGTTTAAGCGAATAGAATATTTCGTCTATCAATCAATTTGTTGAAATTCAGTTTGTCTATTTAAACTGTCTAATTGAGAAGCCCGTGAAGTTTGCGTCGTAGATGATAGCTGGATGTGTTACCATTAAATAAAAACATTTTTGCTATTTCCCCAGATTACTTAGCTAGCTGAACCTTTTTTAAACTACCATACAGCTGATATTGTAACTTTTTTACCGATTGGGTGGAGAAATCAGACAACAGCTTTTAACTTAACGCTACTATTGATATATAGTGGGTTTATACAGAAAAAATTAACGCTACATTTAACATTAGCGCTACATTTAAGGCTAAGAAAAAGATAAACACCATGTTAACCAATGTTGTCGTTTATACAGAATTTAAAACTACATTTCCTTTTAACACTAAGAGAGATGAAAAAAAACCTCGTTCTTTTTTTACCTAAGAACAGTTCAGTAGGAAAACACATCTGCGCAAGCGTGACCGGGTACACATGTGTTGACAAGCACAACATGGCAGTACAGTTTCGTCCAGTTAAGTGCTCTTTTTGCATTCGCTTTTGTTTACCTGCTATATTGTTGTTTTTCTGTTGCTGCTTATTATTGTTATTTTAACATAATGGACGGTGAATTGATTGATAGTGTCGAAAAATTCGCTATATTGTATGATAAGCGAAGTTTAGGCTTCCGAAATAAAACTAGTAAAGAAAATACATGGGGAAGTGTTTCCGAAGTCAATTTTCTCTAAACTCTCCTTAAAATAACAAATACAAATGCGTGCGTTGTAGTTAGGTTTCCGAGTTAATATTCTATAAGATATATTATTTATGGTTGGATATAAAAAAAAACTCAATTCTTACATAATATGGTTTATCCAGTGGTTTCTCGCCTTCATTTTCTGGGAATCATATTAACTTGCACACTAAATTGTTTCCCGCGTGTTTACACTTCAAGTCCGCATATCAATAAATTAAAATAAATCAGCGACAGCAATAGTAAAGGGGATTCCTAAAGTTCGATCAAAGATCTATATATAGCATATAAATTTAATTTTACAAACGAACAGAATTTAATTTAAAAAACAAAATGAATTAAATTTAACAAACAATTAATTTAATGTAATAAGCAAATTGAATTGATTTTAATAAACAAAATAACTTTAATTTGACACACAAAACGGACAAATAGAACAACTAAATATTATCAAACGCAAAAATACAACAGCAACAACAAAGGTTCTTCGAATGCCAATGTCAGAGTTACAGATTAAGCAGAGAAGTATGCGATCAGTTAACATGAATATATCAAAAATAAATTATTTATATGCCCATTTATTTATATTGATAACTAAATAATGATATTATTTAATATTTTTTATTTTTCTATAGCAAATTCGGCGATATGATTCATAAATTAAATATTAATTTACATCAAAACATGTGTTTCTAAACGCATACATCAAAACTACCAGATCCGGAAGTATAAAAAAACGCCAAATTTGTATTTCTAATTATTTCAAATAGCTATAAATCTGTAATTATGGATGGGCCCCGAGTAATTACTTTCTTATACGTAGTATAAGTAAGTATTGTAATCATGAAAAATTTCCATCACGAGATTTTAACGGAAATATACGTTTTGACCTTCCCTGAATCGATTCCGACTATTTTTGAAATGACGTCTGTCTGTGTGTGTGTGTGAGTCTGTCTGTGTGTATGTGTGCGCTCTACAGCCTAAAAAGTAAAAGATACACTTATGAGACTTCAAACTTAAGTTTTGTATATGCCTGGCAGGAAATCCTCCTATTTTTGAAAAGAATATTCCAACAGGAAGTGCATGTTTACTCTAGTCATTTTTTGCAATTTCTGCTATAACTCAAAAACGGTAGTTTTTACAGCAAACTTTTAAGAATGAAAATAAAAGACAATATTTCGCATAACTTTTATTTGAAAATATTTTTCAAAAAAGGTACTGTTTACAAAAAAAGAGTGTTTTTTACAATATTCTGCTTTAACTCAAAAATGGTAGTACTTACAGCAAAAATTAAAAAGAATGAAAATAAAGATATTAAAATTTCGCATATCTTTTATTTGAAAAGTATTTTCAGAAAAGGTACCGGTTACAACAAAAATTAAGTTATTTTCAATATTTCTCACGTCTACGAGCGGAGGTAATTGTCCTCCGGCAGTAGTTGATCTACTCGCCATGGCATGTCTGGCGCTGATCCACAGACAATTATACACTGACGAATAACGTAATGCAGCGTTTAATATTGTAGTGCTACCTCCGCACTAAAGGTGGCTACTATAAAAATGTCATACGCTATTACACGACTAATTAAAATCATACATGTTCAACAATTTCGATAAGAAATACGATCTTAAATTGAATGGGTCGTGTATTTTTGCTGTTTGTTTTCATTTGTATACAATTGTGGATATATTTAGCGAACGATATTTTTGTTAGGTTTATCAAAATTTAAAATTTCTTAAAAATTCAGTGCATGAGTCTTTTTTTTATTCTAACGAACTAATTAAAATGCGTATAAGAAAGTCCAGTGACAGACACGTCAGCTTTCTTTCTTATTGTTACAACAATACGGGGCAACAATATAACAACTAATACTGGTAATCAATACCTACTTGATGTACCGCGTTGTAATTGTGTGCTATGTAAACAATTGATGTGTATATAATGTAATGCGGGTTGTGTGTATTTTTGGGCATAAATGGTCTTGGTTGCTACAGTATAGATTTTCAAATACCATTTGGTTTTTTACTTTCTTATACGCTCCCGAGATTTTAACGGAAATACACGTTTTGACCTTCCCTGAATCGATTCCGACTATTTGGCATGACGTCTGTCTGTGTGTGTGAGGTGCATTTTGGGGATTTGAATCCTATATTAAATATTAATTTACTCCAAAATAGAAAATATCAACCCCGGAAGTATAAAATAGGCGCCAAATTTATATCTTTAATTATAGGACTTTTTCAAATAGCTATAAATCAGTAATCATGGATGGGCTAATTTATAATAGTAACTCATATGTAAACTACCCACCTTTATGCCGACGAAGTGCTACTAATTTTTTTTAGGAAGTTTATTTTGCATTTAAAAAGAGTGCATTTCTCCATAAGAATAAAATGAAATTTTTCTCTGAAATAATTTTAAATCCACCCAATCGTATTTCGCGCCCGTAGTGACGCTTCAATTTACCTGCCCATACTGCATAAAGAAATTAACCTCAATATTTTTCTGACATTGACATTTATTCACTAATAGTCGACAAATATTCTACTTTTCAATGGTGACTTTTACATTTGTGATCCTTATTCGAATATCTGATTTCGTTGTGCTGTAGGTTAACTGAGTTCGCGATACATATTCTAATGGCGGGAATACGTGAAATATGAATTATATATATATAGTATATAAAGTTAAAAAAATTAAGTAACACATAAATTAACAACTAATAATGGTTCTAAAGTATGTCACAATTTTATTTTTTGAAATTTAACTCTGTGGAAATGCTATATCGTTTAATGTAAAAAAAATTTGAGAAAACCATAATTGTGAAATACTTGGTACTTATTAATTGTATTAAGTACGTAGGTGTAGATTAAACCTCAAAACTACATCCCATAGAAGTATAAGTTAAGGTCCATTCGTGTATATGAATATTTCTAGAGCGCGTCAAAGGAGACATCTTAAATTAAATATATTTTCTGTATATTATAAAATGAAATAAGCAAAACAATTGCTTAAAACAAAATAAAAAGTACCCAATAATATAAGAACAAAAACTAAAACATTATAAATCAATATATTACTTACATCGTTCCTACTTTTTATAGTAGATCTTTTAGGACGTAATAAAACATCTTTGAAATCAAGTTTCACTTCATTTATTATGTGAGGCATTTTAAATCTGCAATGCAGCACTAGTACTGAAATATATATATATTGATAAAACTATAAATATATCTTTAGCTGCCTTTTGCATCGTTACGTCATTGTATCTTGTGATCATTCATTTTGGTCACATTTGCTTGACAATCTATATCGACGATGAGACGACAGCCTATGTAGAATTAGTTTATCAGTTGCAGAGCCATCTGTATACTTTTTCGAACTAAATTTAAAAGCGCGGTATATCTGAATGGTTTGTCTACACATACATTGCTCAACAGTTGTGGCAATGTAATGTGCTCAACTATCTCTCTCTCACAACACACACACAGAGAGAGATATATACGTCATTCCAAAAATAGTCATATTTTTCTCGAGATCGATTTTTACTTTCTTATACGCAGTATAAGTAAGTGTTGTAATCGTGAAAAATTTCGATCTTGAGATTTTAACGGAAATATACGTTTTGACCTTCCCTGAATCGATTCCGACTATTTTTGGAATTGCGTCTGTCTGTGTGTGTGTATGTGTGTGTGAGAGAGAGAGCGCTCTACAGCCTAAATGGTTGAAGGTAAAATTATGAAATTTTAAACTTAAGCTTTTTAAATGCCTGGGCAGAAAACCTTTTATTTTTGAAAAATATATTCTATTTTTTTTATTTTTTTTATATGTACATTTATACCAGCTCAACAAAAATTATGTTATACATGGTATTTATAATATGATATAGATTCTTAGCTGGTATTAGGTGTCATTAATGAGGTCAATGACGTATCATCCCTCAGTGGCTTGGTTTTATTGGTGGATTGGCGTTTATTCGCTTTCGCCAGTTCCTTCTTCGTTTGGAGAGATGAGTAGGTCTTGAGGAAGTCTTTTTTTGAGTCTTGTTCGGTTGGATCTTTGACCTAGATGAAAATAGTTTGCACTTGAGCAGGCTTGAATTTTAAAAAAGAATTTCTTGGCTATTTTCTTGATGTGTGTTTTAATGGTGTTTAGTCCTAATTCTTTGTGCAGCTGGGTGTTTCGTATGAACCAGGGTGCGTTTACAGCTATGCGGAGTATTTTATTTTGAAAGGATTGTACTTTCTTTATTGTTGTATCAGAGGCTGTTCCCCAGATTTGACAAGCGTAGGCGAGGACTGGTCTTAGTATAGCTGTGTAGATCAGTTTAGTGTATTCGGGCCGCAATGATGTTTTACGGTTGATAATGGGGTACAACATTCCGAGTCTCTTGTTGGTCTCTTTTAATTTTATTTTTACATGAGGTTTCCAGGTGAGACGTCGGTCGAAGTGCACTCCCAGGTATTTCACGGTAGAGTTACTTGGATTCCATTGTACTGCGACTTCGTTTATGAGGATAGCGTCTGGTTCAATATTTTTCTTTAAGGCGAAGATTTTGGTTTCGCACTTGGATGCGTTTAAGGTAGTATGCCATTTGTGAAACCAGGGTATTAAGGTGTCGATAGAGCGTTGTAGGTTGTTTCTGGCAGTATTTATGTCCTTGTGTTGCGTTATTATGGCCGTGTCGTCGGCGTACATTGCAAGAGTGGCGGTCTCAGGCACTGGGATGTCGTGCATATATATGTTGAAGAGAATCGGACCGAGAATAGAGCCCTGTGGGACACCTGCATTTATGTTTCTTGGTCTAGATTTGGATCCATTGATTTTGATGCAGAACGTTCTGCCGGTTAAGAAGGATTTGAGGGTGTTTAGAAGATAGGCTGGGAGATTTAATAGCTTTAGTTTTGTAATCAGTCCTTTGTGCCAGACTCGGTCGAATGCCTGTGCAACATCTAAAAAGGCTATAGTGGTATACATTTTGTGAAAAATATATTCTAACAAGAAGAGCCTCTTTACTCAAGTAATATTTTGCAGTTTTTGCAATTACACAAAAAAGGCGATAGTTACAGAAAAATTGTTTTTACAAAAATTAAAGTTGATTATATTTCTTTTATTTGAAATATTTTTTGAAATAGAATACTGGTTTCAAAATAATGGCTATTGAATTTTTTTCTGATTATATATATATATATATATATTTCAAATTTTTTACTTCATTTATTATGTTACCACCCGATATTTATTTGGAAAATAAACACGTCTAAACCTCATAAAATAATATTTTTTTAATAACACCCATAAAGCACAATCACTTCAACAAAGTGTTGTGCCAGTGGGAACCGACATTCGTATTTCGCGTCCGTTGTGACATCAGCACATTTTCTCACATAATCTCCAATTGACTTTTGCTGCACATGGCATTCTGCACATAACCTCAGTATTTTTGAACATGAAGTGACACAGTTTTCTTTCAAAAACAAATTAAAATGGTTAACAATACGTATGGAATTATCAAAACAATTGATGAAGACGAGGAAGTTGAGAATTTTTCTGAAAATTCGGATGAAGAAGTTGAAGTTCGTGCATTTAATAACACATTCTTGCAAAATAGTATTTTTGTATCATATTTTCCTTCTAGCATCAACCATCCAAACAGAAGAGCAAGAAAAAAGCCGATTTCGACACAGAATTTCAATTTGTAAGCTCCGTAGCTGAATATAATAAAGACACATGGGATGATTTGACAAAATATGTTAAACGTAAAGCCAATTATAAAACAGATGACAAAATTCAGAAAGCACGAAACAAAAAATTGAAAAGTAATTCGGTTATTGATATTGATTCCGATGTTGATATCAAATCCGAAGAAAATGACGATGCAAAATCTGAGATTGCATTATCAGAAGACGAATTAAAACACGATAATATTAAAGTAAGAGAACGTAAACTCAAAGGTAAAAAGAAACAGCTCAAAGAAGAAAACGAAGAAATAGAAGCAAATTTCTATGAGGATTCCGTCGGATTTGATGAAAATACTACTTTTTATCAAATGAATCTGTCTAGACCACTTCTGAAAGCAATAGGAGAGTTAAAATATGTGCATGCAACTCCAATTCAATCTGCAACTATACCACTAGCATTATTAGGTTTGTAATTTGCTTTCGTTTATACTTTTCATTTTCAATCGTATTAAAAATGTTACCAGTGAAAATGAGCATATATATATCCTAGATATGCCTTTTGAGGTATATTGTGAACTTTATCCTTTACGGACTTTCTAAAAACTAACAACATGTTAAAACAATGAACTTTTCTGCAGCCGGGTGTTAATTTTATTAAACTCACTAACTTTCTACGTACTCTCATTTTTAAAATTATACAAAATATTATACATTTCCAAACAAGAACAAAATTTATATTAAATATCGCATTTATTTGTTCTTAAATGATGAGCAATTGTTTTTTTTTTTGTAGAACATTTTGTTTATATTTCAGTCTTTAGATATTTTTGATTTTCTAAACAGTTTTATATTGTATTATCAATTAAATGTGATAATGCGTATGTAACCATAATTTAATTTTGGTTAATTTATCACAGTAATGTTATCAGTGACTTATACATCTAATAAAATATTTTAGCTTTTGAGAACTCTATGGCTGAAAAAAAACATTTTTTGCTTGAATTATGTGATGCTCAATCAATATTTTTTGATAAATGCTGAATTTTCGAACAAACTCAAAGAAATTCAAATTCTAAACAAACGGGCATAACATTTATTATAAGAATATATTTATTAAATAGTACAGAGCACTACTTTAAATATACAGCCACTCAAAAAAGTCTCCGTACACCTTAGAGTAAATGTGAAGTTAAGAAAAAAACATTAAAATGTTTGAAAATTAGGAGATAATATTTCGGATTATAAAGTAACGTATGTTATACTTAAAGAAAATTAACCTTCATTCATTTTATACAAAAAATAATAACAAAAGTAAATCAAAATAGCATTAATAAAGTCTTCGTATAAAATTTGTATTGAAGATGTTTTTATTAATAATTAATGGATTATCCGCGGGCTTTAATTACTGCTTTCTGACGTCTTGGTATTGCTGCAACAATTTTTTTGGGTACATTATTTCGAATATTAACTCATTCTTCTTGGAGCTTGACTCGCAAATCTGCCTCACTAGTTGCATTACAATTGGAAACCCTTCGTTCTAATTCTTCCCATAAAAGTTCGATGGGGTTTATGGTAGGTGATTGGGGAAGAGCTGTTTTTTTTTAAATATGTCTAGTAATTTTTAATTTGTTCGGTGGACCAGTGCGCGGTTTATTTTTGTTGAACAAGATATTTTATAATTATTTATGATATATTGTATCGAGGAATGCCGTTTTCCAATAGTTTGACCGATTTTTCGCAAGGATTTTCCTTCGTTCCATAACTTGATTACGATTTCACTAACTCAATGCGATATTTTTCCATTTTGTGCACTCATGTTACGAACTTTTTACAAATGTACAATTTCAAAAATATTTGTTTATAAGGCTTTACACGTGATTGTTATAATATGTATTTCATGTATGGATGTTATTTTGATATTGAATTTTGTTACTTTTTACTTTCTTATACGCAGTATAAATAAGTATTGTAATCATGAAATATTTCGTTCTCGAGATTTTAACGGAAATATATCTTTTGACCATCCCTGAATTCGAGTCTGACTATAGTGTAAGATAAAATTATGAAACTTAAGATTTGTATATGCCTGGTAGAAAAACCTCTTATTTTTGAAAGGAATATTCCAAACGGAAGTGCATAGTAGTATTTTTTTGCATATTATGCAAGATATTATATTTCGCATAACTTTCATTTGAAAATATTTTTCAGAAAAGGTACTGGTAACAAAAAAGAAGTTATTTTCAATATTAAAATCAATATTAAATTTTTTCTAATTCTAACGAGCTAACCAAAATGCACATAAGAAAGTTCAGTGTCAGTGTCATGCCAGATATTTACTTTTATATCTCAGACTTAATTGATTTTATGGTATCTGCATTAAATTATTGACTTTTTAAGCTAAGCTATTTCACATCAGTTTATTTTAATAATTAAAACGCAATTGTAATCTTTACTTCACTAATTTATTAATACTAGATGTGAACATTTCGGTGACCAAATCACCATCTTCAATAGTACAATGTACTACTGAAGATAGTGACTTGGTGTCACATCAAGTATTAATAAATTAGTGATGTCAAGATTACAATTGTATTTTAATTATTATTAATAACCTTCACATAACTCAAATCACACGTTCTCAGTTTATCTTATTAACTACAGTTTATATTCTATTTAAAACAGGCAAGGACATATGCGGATGTGCCGCTACAGGTACTGGTAAAACTGCTGCATATATGTTACCTACTTTGGAACGATTATTGTACCGACCTATAGGAGAAACAGCTATAACCAGAGTTTTAGTACTGGTACCAACTAGAGAATTAGGCGTACAAGTTTACCAAGTTTCCAAACAGTTAGCTCAATTTACTAATATTGAGATTGGCTTATCTGTCGGTGGATTAGATTTGAAAGTTCAAGTAAGTTTCATTACTGTTAAGATATTTATTAGATGATAAATGATTGAAATTGAGAAGTGTCCACGCCCATTTATTTGACTAAAAATTAGTTTTTGAGATGAATGAAAATTGGAATATGTTTGATTACAGTTTCAAACTCAATTCGGTTTGTACAACTAACTCTTTTTTTATTACTTTCTTATGCGCAGTATAAGAAACTATTGTGATCATGAAAATTTTCAAAACTAAGATTTCAAAGGAAATGTCCGTGTTAAGGTTAACGCATGAGACTATTATGATAAAATGATTAACTCTTCTGGGTTTGTTAGATGCTAGAAAAAAAGGAAAGCGTTTTATATCTGCAACGTCACAAAAATATGTTTCAATTAAAATAATTTATTTAAAATTTTCAACCCGGGGGATTCGATTAAAAATTAAAATAAATAACATTTCAAGCAAATAAATAAATATTACAATGCAGAAAAATAAATTACGTAAATCACCTATCTAATTTGAGATATATTCACCTATGTACATTTAAATACATGTACTGTAACATGATATTTTATGATATTTTTTGTAGGAAACAGTACTGCGAAAAAATCCTGATGTCGTTATAGCCACGCCGGGTCGTCTGATTGATCATTTAAAGAATACCCCATCATTCAGTTTAGATTCGATCGAAGTACTTATTCTCGATGAAGCCGACCGCATGTTAGACGAATATTTCGCTGAACAAATGAAAGAAATCGTGAAGCAATGTGCTCGAACACGTCAAACAATGTTGTTCTCTGCCACGATGACAGATGCAGTAAAAGATTTAGCGGCCGTCTCATTAACGAAACCGGTCAAAGTATTTGTCGATAGTAACAAAGATGTGGCGTTTAATTTACGACAAGAATTTGTGCGAATCCGCGAAGGGAAAGAAGCAGACCGAGAACCATTACTGGCAGCTTTAATATGCAGAACGTTTCATGATCACTGCATGATCTTTGTTCAAACAAAGAAACAAGCCCATCGATTGCATATTTTACTAGGATTGTTAGGAGTTCGCGTTGGTGAATTGCATGGAAATTTAACGCAACCCCAGCGTTTAGAAGCTTTAAAACGCTTCAAAGAAGAACAGATCGATGTTTTGGTGGCGACAGATGTAGCTGCGAGAGGTCTAGATATATCTGGCGTAAAAACTGTAATCAATTTCGTAATGCCTGCTACTATAGAGCATTATATACATCGTGTAGGCAGAACGGCTCGAGCAGGTCGTGCTGGTGTTTCTGTAAGTTTAGCAGGTGAACAAGAACGTAAAATTGTCAAAGAAATTATTAAACGAGCGAAAAATCCAGTAAAAAGTCGCGTTATATTGCCTGATATAATTGAGAAGTACCGAGAGAAACTAGACAAACTTGAAACCGAAATTATGACAATTCTAGAAGAAGAAAATGCTGAAAGAATGCTAGCTAAAGTTGAAAACCAAGCAAACCGAGCTGAAAGAATTCTGAATGGAGAATCGGAAATCAGACCTTGGTTCCAAACTTCAAAACAACGGAAAGAAGAACGAGAACGTCTTTCACTAAAACCAAAACAATCCCAGCCGAAGAGTAAAGGCAAAGGTAAAAATAAAGAGAAAGACGTAAATAAAGATAAGGTAGATGTGAAAAATAAGAAACAAAAACTACCCCATAAAGAAACAGCAGAAGATCGAGCACAGTACGAAGTTACAAAAGTTTCGATGATGCAAGCTAAACTAGCAAAGAAGAAAACTAGACCAAAACGTATCCGAGCTTGTCCGGTAGATTTCCCACAAAGCACGTCGAAAACGTTGACGAAACGCAAACGGACCAATTTTGCTGATGATCTGTGTGACGTTACAAATAAAGGTGTTAAGCGAATGAGATATGATGCAAATAAGCAACGTAAAAATCCTGGGAAGAATCCTGGAAAAGGTTTCAAAAGTGGAGCGAAAGGAGGTGCAAAGAGTGGCAGTGGAAAGGCTTTCGGAAAGCCAAAACAAAAGAAATAATTGTATTTACATTACAACTAATACAGTAAACGTTATGATTAAATATTGTAAGTAATGCATTTCTTTTACAAATAAATATAACAAATATATGCATTCGAGTTTTTACTTTCTTATACGCAGCATAAGTAAGTATTGCAATCATGAAAAATTTCGAACTCGAGATTTTAACGGAAATATACGTTTTGACCTTCCTTGAATCGATTCCGACTATTTTTGGAATGACGTCCGTCTGTGTGTGTGTGTGTGTTCTCTACAGCCTAAACGGTTGAAGGTAAAATTATGAAACTTTAAACTTATGATTTGCATATGCCTGGGGTATGCACCTCCTATTTTTGAAAAAAATATTTAAAGCGGAAGTGCTTGTTTACTCTAGTCATTGGTACTGGTTTCAAAATAAATTTCTGCTTATTATATATATTTTTATATAAATCGTATCATCAGCGCCTGTCAATTCTAAGAAATATATTTAGTGTAAAAGCAATCTAAAGGTTAGAACAAATATTATAAATTAGATAAATAATGAAACTACGATATGGTTTAACCCAAATGCGTATAAAAAAGTTCGGTGCATGACACTGCAGATGTTTTATTTTTGCGTAACTAAACGTCAGGTTTGCTTTTATTTTGTCCGAAAGATTGTATTTGTTTTCTTTCCATTAGTGGCGCGAAATTCATTACAATTCTTGTATATAATAAATATAAAAAAACATCTGTAGTGTCATGCACCAATCTTTCTTATACGCTTTTGGGTTATATCATTTCACATTTTTACTATTTTTCTAATTAATAATATTTTGCTAACCTTTGGAACCCTTTTTCACTAAATATATTTCTTAGAATAAATATTAAATGTCAACTTCCAAATATTAAAATTTTTTTGTTTTTCTGTTAAAACATCTGCAGTGTCTTGCACCGAACTTTAATATACGCATTAGGGTTAAACCACAACGTAGTTTCATTATTTATCTAATTTATAATATTTATTCTAACCTTTAGATCGTTTTTACACTAAATATATTTCTTAGAATAAATATTAAACGTCAAACTTCAAATTATTTAAGTCTATTTTGTTAACCAATTGACAGGCGCAGATGATACGATTTTTGTAAAAATATATATGACAAGCAGAAATTTCAATAGCCATTATTTTGAAACCAGTACTCTTCCTGAAAAAAAAATTCATACGAAAGTTATGCGAAATATAAATTCCTTTAATTTCTGTAACTGCAGCCATTTTTGAGTAATTTCAGAAAACGCAAAAAAACCGGAAGTGCCTGTTTACTCTAGTCAGTTTTTGCGGTTTCCGCAATAACGAAAGTTATGCGAAACATAAATACCTTTAATTTTGTTCATACTATTTTTCTGTAACTGTAACCATTTTGGAGTTATTGCGGAAACCGCAAAAACTGACTAGAGTAAACAGGCACTTCCGGTTTTTTTTGCGTTTTCTGCAATTACTCAAAAATGGTTGCAGTTACAGAAAAATCGTCTGAACAAAAATTAAAGGAATTTATATTTCGCATAACTTTCGTATGAATTTTTTTTTCAGGAAGAGTACTGGTTTCAAAATAATGGCTATTGAAATTTTTGCTTATCATATATATTTTTACATATGCAATCGTATCATCTGCACCTGTCAATTGTTTAACAAAATAGACTTAAATAATTTGAAGTTTGACATTTTATATTTATTCTAAGAAATATATTTAGTGTAAAAGTGTATAAGAAAGTTCAGTGCAAAACACTGCAAATGTTTTATTTTGTGATTACCTTATTAAAATTAATTAAAATTTTTCTAACTAAGAAAGACTTATTATAAAAACTCATATCTTTATTATAAGAAATAAAAATAATCGCACCCAGTTATAATTTAACATAAAAGCTACTCGTGTTTCTTCAATGTGAAATATTACATACATTGCTTCAAGCTCCCTACTATAGATGGCACTGCCTGATCCTTTCTTGCTTCACACACAGATGACTAAAGTCGGTGATCGTGCCTTGGTCATACCTTTATGATGGTTCACATGTTCCCTCTATGGAGTAATGCTGAGTTAAGAGCTGTTGGCAGTCCCTAGTTAGCTGTTCCTTGCTAGTTAGGACACGTCAGAATGTATGTGTTTATGGGTACAAAGAATCAAATATCTGTCAAAATTAATTCATAAATATGAAAAAAAAATTAAAAGGTTATTAAGAAGAATAACATATAAATATATTTGAATATATTCACCTTACAATCAAAGTGTAAATATAAAATTTCATTTGAATTCGCGTTCGTAGTGATCACATCGTAATTTTATAAATATGTACCTGCTTATTTTAGATATTACGTAAGCTACATACATTATTTTTTACCGTATACGAGAATGAGTGTATGTTTTTCAAGGATAGTTATTGTTTTGGAGTGTGTTGCATGATATTAGCTCTGTGAATCAATAGGTTAAATACAAGTACAGTCGCATAGTCAATATTTGACCCGATTTAATAAATTTGTGTTATCCTTGTACACTCATGCCACCAGTAAAAGGGTAGGTCGTCTTTTAATGTTATTAAACTATCATAATATTTTTGATGCACGTATTAATAGATTTTTGTATTGATTCCAATGTCTTTTATCTAGGTTTCTTCTTTCTTGAAGTTCTTGTATTTAACCTGAATCTATTTATGTTCAACCATCAGTTTCTATTTTTATAATTTTTAATTAAATACTCCTATATTGAAGATTTTTTGAAATATGGATTTTAAAGTTAAGTAAATAACTAAGTAGTGACTAATTATTTCGCTTAAAACTAACGCGTTAATGTTCTCTTTTTTGCATAATTAGTATTGAAAAATAGCGGGAATTCCAATTTTAGTAATAATTTATTTTCCTATTTAATCTGTATTGCCATCATTCAAATATGCTTTCTATGTTATTATTCAGGATAATAAATTGAGCGAATAAAGATGATTGAATGATTGTGAAATGTGACTAGTAGGAATGATGAAGTGAAAATTGAAAGTTTTTTTTACAGACATTTGATTTGTTTACTATCAAATAATAACTTTTTCAATTAACGTTAAGTGCCTAATTAGAAGTTTCGATAAATACTATCAAAGCAACCATGGTTGAAATATTATAACTAGTTCATAAATTAACATATCGATTCGATGTTCATGATTAAACAAATTACACAATACATTTTTGTAAACCATCTCAAACCAAGTATAAAAAGCGTGTGACTGTTGTGGAACTGAAAGATTGAAGAGGTAATTGCGGATCCAAAAGAGGCAGAAAGCGAACGAATGTATTGGTTTTTTACTACCCCATTTAAAGGGAATAGGCAATTCATGAATGTATATTAATTTACGTTTTCTGTAAGTATGTATGAAATAAGAATATATTTGATGGGAAGCGTGAGGTTATGTAAGTATGTATGTTATAATTAATTAATTGAGCAACGTTTACAAGAATCTGTCGCTTTTGGAAATATAGAATAAAACCATTTGGTAATTGAAATAATGCAAATAATAATCAACATAATTAGTTTTTACAAGTTTAGATAGTAAATATGTGTTTGATCGAATCTTGCGACAAGGTAATGATATATCGGAAAGTGTTTGTTTATTTTCTTTGGGGCGTTTCTATTTTACTATTAGCGTTCGGTTATGTTAAGCCCGTTTTAGACCACACAATAAATTGTCCAAGAAACCTAAATTACGTAGTATCAAACAGCAAATTGTTTGAAATATTGTAATGCATCATAAATTGTTGAAAAATTTAGAACATATTCTATTTCCAAGACAACTTGTACGGGCGCATGCGCGCGTGGTTTTATTTTGCCAACCGTATTAGTATTATTTTAAAATTAAATTAACATTTGAAATTATTTTTGCAATTATTAAAACATTCATTTCTAGAGAAATAGAAAACATTTTCATTTGTATTACATTTTTTGCATAACCCCAACATTTTATAACATAAGACAGAATAACGAATAAAATATTAGCTGCATTTTTTTATCACTACTGGAGTTAATACAATTCGTGAACGAAATTATCGTTGGCGACGCTAGTAACATTAATAAAAATGTCGGGCGTAATGACCAATGTATTTGACAGTTGGAATAGCGGCTATGATTGGACACGCGAAGTTCACCAAAGTGAATTGTGCAACAAAGTAAACTGACTCCATCCGTTCTTCGCCAAATCGAATCACTCTTGGCGTCAAAATTTCTTATTTTGTGTTTATTAAAGCTGTATTATGATTGTCACTGTTATTTACAAATTACTTGTGAGTTTGTCGAAGAATTTATTTCGTAAGATATGATAGATTTTTGTTCTTTCGAAACTTTAATTCCCAGTCTAAGGACCAATTTTTGTAGTACCTTACTTTTACCGCCAGAGAGCGAGTTGTTAATTCCGTTCACGAATAAAGTTTTTTTTTACAAAAACATTAATTTATTCAAATTTCTACAATATTATTGTAGTCTACCGTATTTCTCAACTAGACGACTTTAATAGTTTATCTGTATTTTCAACTAACGGGAGGAAACAACAAAATGCAGCTAGTGTCCAATAAATTGTGTACTATCAAACAAACTAAATTCAAACGCATGCAATTTTTTCTTCAATTTATTGTGTAGTGTAAAACGAACTTTAGTGCTTGAAAATGTTGATTCGCTAATCATTATTATGTTAATAAATACCAATATATCAATCATTTTAAATGTAATCGTCGTAAATCAATTGAAAAGTAAAACAAACAATTAATTTTTATTTAAATTATTTGTCAGTATAACTGCTGTTAGTTTAATTTAGATTAGATTACAGAATTGTATTTGCTTATTATAAAAATATATTACGGCTCGAAAAGAATGTATGAAATGCGGGATCCAACACACGGTTAAATAAGTAGATGGATATGATACTGAAAATGGTAATATTTATATTTATCAATCTTCAAAAACTGATAATGAAAAATGTATGCATAAAACATGTATGCATGTTGTATGTATGATATTTTTAAAATATTACTTTTATATATTATAAAAATAAGCATCCAGAGATAGTTCTCATGTCTTTTGTGTCATACTTATCATAGCATTTAAGACAACATTTAAATATATAACAGCATAAATGATAAATGTACAAGAAAGTTAAGGGCAACGCGCACTACATCGACACGAAGCGTAGGCGTCCAAATATTCTCTCTGTAGAATTCCAGAGTGTCGCTTCGTAACTCTAAAGTGCGCGTATACACATCTATTGGGAATACATTGAATGAAAAACTTGATTTTCGCGTCGCTGTAGTACGCGTTGGCCTTTAAAATAGTTAGCCTAATTTATATTTAGGAATGTAGGCATGAATTTATATGGGTTAAAATATATGTATTTGTCTTGTACTGGTATGATTTGATACGGTATAATTATCTAATATTTGTCCTACGTTCATTCATGATTCGATGATTGTTCATCAATCAAGTGCAAGTGGTAATAGTTCAAGTTCGTCGCACAGTAATAATACCTTCGCTGTGTTTGTTTGTTTGCGTGTTTTGTTTAACTATGTTGGCTTGTTATTTAATCGAATGAGTAAACATTTTGATATCATCAAACATCTAATTACAATAACAAAAATATCCATATTATTATGTTCAGTTTTATGAGCGGTGCGTGTCAGCCATGACATCAGGTCTGCGTCTTATTGCAACTGAGCCTGTATTCTTAACACGAATAACAACAATGGATAAAAAAAGGAGTCCGCAACCTCCTAGGAATAAACTGAGAACGCATCTCAGCCATCATACAAATGCAAGCGATTCAGATGCTAGTGTTGAAACTAACAGCTTGAGTGCCGAGTCTGCGAATGAGCATCCGAAAGAATTGACACAAGTAAACAGTACTTATAGGAAGAAGTTGAACCGGAGACGTGGCTCGGAATGGGAGATTTTAGAAGGCCTAAAGGATGGGCAACGTTTCGAGAAAAAACCAGAGGCATATAATGGATATCTACATAAGAAACGAAAATGGCCTTTGAAAGGATGGCACAAGGTACATAATTTTATTTTAATTATAGAATTTATATGCGATGACCATCATGAAATTATTTACCAAGTCATATTCGCATGCTGTCGTCTTTGGTTCATATTAAATAAAGTATAGACAGACGCTAATATACTGATTGATTTAATTGGATTGTGTTCAATAATGATATTAAAACATCTGCAGTGTTTTGCACTGATCTTTTTTATACGCATTTTGGTTAACTCATATATATTATTATTTTTCTAATTAATAATGGAACCCTTTTTCACTAAATATATTTCTTAGAATAAATATTAAATGTCAAACTCCAAATTATTTAAGGTTTTTTGTTTTTCTGTTAAACAATTGATAGGCGCAGATGAAACGATTTATGTAAAAATAAATATAATAAGAAGTTTCAATAGCCATTATTTTGCAACCAGTACTCTTTTCGAAAAAATTTCAAATATAAGTTATGCGAAATATAAATATCTTTAACTTTTATCCGAACTATTTTTCTATAACTGCAACCATTTTTGAGTAATTGCAGAAACCGCAAAAAATGACTAGAGGAAACAAGCACTTCGGTTTTACCATAAAGTTTCATAATTTTACCTTCAGCCGTTTAGGCTGTAGAACGCTTACACACACATAGACGGACGTCATTCCAAATATAGTCGTAATCGATTAAGGGAAGGTCAAAACTTATAGGCCTAACAGCCGAAACTATTCGTATCAATAAACAATTTCGTGAAATACCACCGAGTGTTTTTCTATCAATTTTATTTGATTAATTATTTCGAAATGTTTCACCGAGTGCCAACAGCTACTTTAATCAATTTTATTAAAAACATATTTATTGTATAGAAATATTTTAATTGGGTTTTTAGTAATTATTGATTTAAGCATTAATTACAAAGCTAAGAAAATAGCTTAGTAAAAAAAACGTAATCGTATTACATTAGACTTTCTAATACGTAGTAGATATATTTATTTGAGATATAAAGGATAATCAAAATTTTAAACAGTGTAGCTGTTTTGGAGATATCACAAAAATCAGAAAAAATAACTAGAGTAAAAATGCATTTCTAGTTTGAATTATCTTTTCAGTAGTTTCATATTTTACTCTAACCGTATAGACCGTAGAGAGAGAAAGAGAACACACACACACACTATTTCAAAAATAAACTCCATTCAGAGAAGGTCAAATGGTGTATTTGCGTTTAAATCTCTCTCAACACTTACATATTACTTCGTATAAAAAAGTAAGAAGGCAAAAATAGCTCAATTTTAATTTATGATAACTTGCGGGTTATAAAAAAATTTGAATGCCTAGAGACTATTCGTCTTCAGTAAGATAAAAAAAATGTTTTCAAATATAATCCAGCGTTGTTCCAATCAAAGAGAATTGAATTATAAACGTAAATTAAATGCCAGAATTGAAAAGTATAATTTTCGAAATACTAAATAATCGTACTCTTAAAACTCATTTATAAATTATGACATTTTATTGAATTGAAATAGATTCAGTAACCTACATTCTCTCCCCTAATATGCTAAACGTCCTGGAGGAAACATTCCATTAGTTAACTAAAAATGTCGTATTTAATTTTCAGCGTTACTTCGTACTTGATAAGGGCATATTAATTTATGCGAAAAGTCCCGGTGATATTGCACGTGGTAAAAAGCATGGCTCCGTAGATATCGGACTGTCTGTTATTTCGACAAAAGACAAACGCCGCCGTATTGACATTGACGCAGAGGAATTTATTTATCATTTGAAGGCTAAAACAATTGAAACATTCAAATGTTGGGCTGACCAGCTGAAAACCCATAGACTATACAGGCATCACATTCTAACTTATGGACTCAGGGATGTGCCTATAATTAGAGCTACAAATGACGATGATACACCTGTATCCAGACAGAGTAAGTTTCCTTTTTTTTTACTCTTTGCTCTACGTATATATGTCTACCACCGACTAACGTTAAGGAGTTATCTATTTCGTATATTTATCTGAGATAGCTATTCGGAATTTAGTCGAATGTGGAAAAAGTCTGATCAGAGAATCGAATTACAAAATACTATCTACTTTGGTATGCAATCTCTTCTTTACTATACTGTTGCCGTCACTTCTGACCGCCTAAAATTAAAACAAAAATTACAGTGCTAAATGATTTTAACTTAGTATTTCAAGTTAAAATTTTATATTTTATGCAAACATTATTTGTCATGAACTTAATATGAACAAAGAATTGTAGAAAGTAAAAAAATTGTAATCAATAATGAACAATAATTTTAATTAAATCGAATTTGAGTAATATTTAAACAAACCACCATGAATTTGGAAAATGCCTTATCTGTACAACGGGGTAGCATAATTATAACGTGGAAATTGCGCACATTAACGGAAAAGAAAATCGGAATAAGGTCAATAGATATGTTTTCATTAAAATCTTGTTGCCGATGTTTTTCATGATTACAATACTTACTTATTACTTCATATAAGAAAGTAAAAAGAAGCCATATAACAGTTAAAATTAAATTCATTTAATAATAGTAAATAAAAATGGTTTTATTTTATTTTAAAAAATAATTATAAATATGCAAATGGAGTTAAAAACATCTGCAGTGTCATGCACCGATCTTTCTTATACGCATTTGGGTTAAACCACATCGTAGTTTCATTATTTTTCTAATTTATAATATTTGTTCTAACCTTTAGATCGCTTTTACACTAAATATATTTCTTAGAATAAGTATAATATGTCTAACTTAAAATTATTTAAGTCTATTTTGTTAAACAATTAGCGGGCGCAGATGATACGATTTATGTATGAATAAATATAAGAAGAAATTTAAATAGCCATTATTTTGATACCAGTACTCTTTTCGGAAAAAAATTCAAACAAAAATTGTGCGAAATATAAATAGCTTCAAATTTTTTCATACAATTTTTCTGTAACTCTAACCATTCTTGAGTAATTGCAGAAACTGCAAAAAATCACTCTAATAAACAGGCACTTTGAATATTTTCTTCAAAAATAGGAGGTGCACACCTCAGGCCTATGCAAATTTTAAGTTTAAAGTTTCATAATTTTAGCTTCAACCGTTTAGGCTGTAGAGAACATACAATAGGGATTGCTGGTTCCTAATTTACTTTGTACTTTTATAAAAAGTCAACTACAATGCCCTTCTGAAGGAACTATAAATAGAAAAAACGTACAAATATTAAATTTTTATTATATACGTTCAAATTGTATTACAGAAATAAGAATGCAATGATCAATTACATTAAAAATTTTAAAAAAATCTTGAGTAAATTCTTAATTCTTTAAAAATCTAATTTATATGCAGAGTTATAATGAATTAATGGGTGAATTTTATTATTTCAAGCTTTGCCGTTGACACCTCCAGAGATTGTTAGTCGTGATGGTTCATTAGTTCGTGGTATAAAACCAATTGGTAGTGGAACTCAAGTAAGCGGTACTGGAAGACTCGCAGCTTGGGTGATTGATTCAGGTCCACCATTGGATCAAGCCCACAAAGAAGTTACGCAAGTACAACAAAATATTGCGCAGTTATCACGAATCTTAGATCATATTGAAACATCGCACAGTTTAAGCACTAGTCTTAACACAGCTGATAACGAGGTATAGTATTGTCTTGAATTTAATCTTTGGATAGTATATTATATACTTTGATGTTTTATGTTTATTCTTTTAAAATTGCAGTCGTTGGGAGAAGCTTATTCACCGAATATCAAAAAGGATAGAAAGAAATTTGGTTTACGCAAGAAAAAATCATCTAAGGGCAGCAGTGTTGATTTGACATCATCATTTTGTCCAAGTAAAGTTCCTGATCCGGATAACGCGTCACCACTATCTACGAATTCATTCTGTGGCCTCTCACCGCAAACGCAAGCGTTGAGTGCAAGTAACACGTCACTGGCGGCAATTGCGATGGCGTCTTGTCCAATACCCATGGTTGCTTCTCGACCGCAGAGTCTACCGGGCCCTGAACACTTAACGCCATTCGGTACAATCGCATACGATCACCGACAATTCTCCGGTACACCTGATTACCAGTTGCGTGAGGATTTCACAATTCTTGCGAAAGATATCATTAGCAGCCTGAGAAGTGTCGTGTTCACATTGGTCACTGAAAGAGACCGCCTAAAAACATCTCTAGACTCAGATGCCGCAAATCCAATTGCTCAAAACGTTAGTGGAAATAATTCAAATGTTCTTGCGAATCTTCGTAATAGTTTAAATCAAGCTCTTCAGCAAAATTCTGAACTGAAAACTAGATTGGCTAGAGTACACGATGTATCCGATTTGTCTGATGTTTCCTCCGTTGGTCCTGCATCGGAAATTGTGAGTCTCCACCGTGTGATTTTCCGATTCATGCATTCATTCTTTTTACACATTCATTTAAATTGTTTGATATTTTATTATAGAATAGTGTTATGTGGCAGTTATTTTTCGTTTTCATACAATTTTATTTCTAAATCATTTCAATCTACTTTTCAGTAACTTATAATGACGTTGATTTGTTATAACTTTATTTTGTTTGCCAATAAGTTGCTATTGTGATGAAACAAAATATGATATATTTTTATTACGCGTGACTGAATTGAAACTTAAAATCTTTGGAAGGATATTAGGGAAATTGCATTGCGTACTTGTTTTTTTTTTATGATTAGCTTTATTCGTTTGTTCTGTATTGATTTACTCTGGTGGCGTCATCAGTAAGTGCAAATTAAATATGCGTTGGTGTAATGACAGTTTGAAATGAACGTATTTTTAGTAATAGATATTATATATTGAGGTAATGTTAAAACCCGAATAACATCGGGTGTAATCATCTAAATAAAACTGTTTTGTAGTACTTTCCGATCGTTACAAATTTGCTTGTTCTTAAACATATTATCAAATTTTAGCATTAATGGCGAATTATTTCTCTTAATATGTGTTCAATATTAAACATCATGTTTTTCAATACAATTTTTTTATAGTTGTCAGTTGTTTATATTAGGTAACGCGACAGCGGAAATATGAATATGTCTGATATAGTATTGAAATTTTTATGATGGATAGCGGACAGCGGAAATATTCATATTTACGCTGTCGCGTTACTTTTATAACCGAAACGTTACACTTCATAATAAAATTAATAGACCTTGCTGTTGGCACTTGTTGCAACATTTTATTAAAATATCGAATAAAAAAACACTCGTTTAATTTCAAAGAATTTGGGTAATGTTTATACGTATAAACATTAAACAAATTCTTTGTAACTAAACAAGAGTTCTTTATTAAAAATTTTAAACTTTTAATTATATATATATCGAGATCCAATCAAACATTATTCGTACGTGTCGTTCTTTTTCTTTATTCGCACCCCGCCACCATAATAACAGTAATATATAAGTGCATTATGTAAAAATTGCTCGACCTCTATTAGTCAGTTCAGAGAACTAAACTAAGCAATTCGTAGCAAACTGTACTGAACAGTTTCATTTCAACTACACGGAATATTTTTTTGCATTCCATGGTATAGCAACTAGTACAGGACAAACGAACATAGCTATAGTTATCATGAAAAAAAAAATTTAATCAATTATTCATTTGTTTCCATAATCTATGCCTGTGCCCACAAAAGATTGACACATATAAAGTAATTTCGCAATCTGAACACTGCAATTGGTCGTAATCACGTAATAAATATAGTATGGCTATCCTAATGATTTACATAAATTTGTGATTAATAAAACTGATTATGGGTTATATAATTTTACAAATGAATCAGATACGTCTGCAACTTCCCCATTGCTTATTGGATTCACTATTTGCCAATCCTCTCAATATATATATATATATATATATATATATATATATATATATATATATATATATATATTTATATGTATTGAAGGTTTAAATTTTGATTTTTATATACATAAATAAATAGTAATTAAAGTTATAAAACTGCACACGTTTTAGTTTAAAAAAATGACGACGAAAAATGTGCCATTTTGACTATACTATTATGAATATTGTTTTATATTTTAAGTTTTAACTATTCAATTTTTTTTACCCCTATAAATTTGTCAATGCATTGGACAAAATCAAATATATATTATCACCTTATAAAATAAATACTGATACTCGGAGTGATAAAAAAGCCAGATATATATCTATTTTTCAAGTTTTAGAGAATTTGGAAACTAATAAAAATGGTTTGGGGTACAGTATTAACATGTTAGTCAGCACTAATCCACTTTTTTGCACTACTATTAACTTTAAACATTTCTTTCAATGCACCTTGCACGCATCTGTTTGTATTATATTTATATCTATAATTATGGACAAATAATCAAAATAAAATATGTTTATATTTTATTTTGACTAGAAGTTCGATATTTCATCTTTACTTATAATCAAAGTCATGTTATAACTCTAACAAGTGCAGTCGTATTAGACTGTTTATGAAAACATCTGCCGTATATTGCACTGGACTTTTTTATATGTAGTTGGTATATTTTGTTTAGATAGGAAGGATATTAAAGCACAACATTTTAAACATTCCAGAAAATAGAATTATTCATTATGCGATATTAGAAATTATTATAATCGAACGTTTTTTTTTTTCAAAAATAATAATTTTTAACTTTATACGGAACGCCTTTTCACTATATCTATTTACGACCATAGATAATAAATGTTAAATTAATTATGTAACTATATTTTATTTTCTATATAAACAGTTGCCTGTCAAAGTTGATACGATCTATTAAATATAAATTCCTATACTTACGCAAAATAAATTTAAGAATTTAAATTTAATGTAAATAGTTCATTTTCTGTTGAAAAATGTCAAGCAATAGTTGTGCGAAATATTATTATCATCTGGTCTAACAATTATAAATTTCAATGTAAGTGCAGCCGTTTTGGAGATAGTACAGAAATCGCAAAAATTGCTAGAGTAAACATGCACTTCCAGTTTGAATATTATTTTAAAACTTATAGGTTTTTTTGCCAGTCATATACCAATCTTAAATTTTAAGCTTTACCTTTAACAGTATAGAGTGCTCAAACACACGCGCATATACAGACAGACAGACGTCATTCCAAAATTAGTCACTTAATTGAAGGAAGGTCCAAAGAACTATATTCGTTTAACTCCCGAGACCGTTTTATTTTTCATGATTGAAATACCTAAAATACGTAAAGAAAAATAAAAACTGCTTATTGTTTTTAATAAATAAAAATACTGACATAGTGAGGAAATTCAGGGTCGTACACATATTACAATTTTGGTATTCAAATTTCTGAAATTGTAGCTTAAATTAACCTTGAATGAGGTTTTAAATTGTTTAGAAGTTATTATATGTTTAATAACTAAACTTCATTATCTAGTATAATAGAAGTTGACAAGGCTTCAATATTTATTTGTAAATAATTTTTCTTATACCAACACAGTATGTAGTCTACATTATAAAATGTCAGCTTAAAAGCCATAATAGAATGAAGTAAATTTTTGTAACATAAACGCCTCATTCTCAGTTGCAGAAAGGTTGGTAAAGTGTTGAGATGCCGTCAGTTAATTAATTAAAAAAGTAAAAGATCAAATTTGCATACATTTCTGATCCTTGATGGACAGTTGACGGTTTGTTAATTTTTGACGAACTTTTCTGCAACTGGGCATTTAAAGTGTAAGCTTGAAATAGATTGTCTGCCGTGTACTAACAAAACAATGAAATTTCCCTACCAGTTAATGTTATAGTACTCAATTATATGTTATTGTCAAACATTCATTTAACAGAGATTAATTTCATTTTTATAGAAAAGGAGCAATGTTTTAATGCGTTTTATATTAGATTACTATATTTTCTAAATTTGTACAACTGTACAATTAGTCACATAAATGATATATTTAACATTATTGGCCATATTCTATTGGCGTTTTTAAACTATTCCGTTACATCTGTATTAGTGCAATTCAGAACCAACTCGGTACTGTCCCAGTGGAAAACGTTACGTTAACAGTTCTGTTTACGTGTAAAGTAATGTACGTAATGCAGGGAATAGTACCGTGTTAGTATTTCTGGTGTACGATGCACCTTTGTGGAATGACTGATATTTATTAGTAAAATTAAAATATAACATGGTGCACTAGATAAAATTGAATGGAATACGGCCTATACTGAAATTAACATGTAAAATTGCTAAACATTTTAATAAATAATTTTTATTAATAAATATAAAATGCATTAAAGTAGTTATAATAAGTTAAAATTTGTAATTTTAACAGCGCATATGACATTCATGGTAGCGTTGGATCACGTTAATTTGCTATATGGTCAATGTTTAATTTGTGTGAACAGTAAACTACATCATTAACACATTTTGTTTTGTTCCGTATGTTGTTTTCATTGTACTAGGGATTATATTTACTCTATTTTTCTATAAAAAGTTTTATTTGTATGGGTATATATATGTTGCATAACAGTGTCGTCCATTCAACGCTTCATTGAGCTATAGTTCGTCCTGCGTCAGTGCAAGCGAATTTTACGATGCCGAAGAACTACCAATGGGCCCATCAAGTAATAAGCTGGGCACAGATGATCACGAAATCGAGGATATAAGACACGGAGACGGCAGTGACACAAGCTCAGAGGCTGGCTCCTTAACTAGTGAAGAAGGCAGTGTCAGCTCAGAGAGTGAACTTGGTCATGATTATAATGCAATTAATAGTCGTAAGTTTTATTTGTACGCCTAATCCCATTAAATGGGGTGGCAAGAAAAGCCTTTATATTCTTTCACGTATATACATGCATATATAACACATAATATCATGCCTATTCTTATCAAATGGAGTGGCAGCTAACATGCCCATACATACATACATTATAGTTCTGATTTCACAAAGGATAGCAGAAAGGCATTACATTTTTAAAATCAATATTATAGATAGTAATGTTAAAAACTAATATATATTTATAGTAACGGAAGTTGAAGAAAACCAAATTCAAAACTTCACTGGGCGCCGTACTAAACTCCCGGTTCCCCGTCCTGATACTGAGGGTCTTTCCTTGTGGAATTTGCTGTGTAAAAATATAGGAAAAGATTTATCGCAGATCTCTATGCCAGTAGCTTTGAACGAACCGCTAAATATGTTGCAGGTATAATAAACATATATTGTAATGTTAGGAAAGTAAAATCTAATAATATATTTGCATGTAGCGTTTGGCTGAAGAGTTGGAGTATTCCGAATTATTGGATAAAGCCGCCGAATTAGATGATCCATATGAAAGAATGGTATATGTAGCTGCGTTCGCAGTTTCTAGTTACGCTAGTTCTTCTTACCGAGCTGGTAACAAACCATTCAACCCTTTACTTGGTGAAACGTACGAATGCGTCAGGGAAGATAAAGGGTTCAAATTCTTAGCAGAACAAGTAGGTTCACTACTTCATAATTTGTATCATAAATAACAAGTCCTGAGCTATAATTCTAATTCACTCCGACCCATAAGTATCCAAATTTATTTATTATGATTAAATGCTGCCATATTTGCAAACACTATATTAATGATTTTGAAAGTGTGCGTCAGATAATATTTTACATAATTTTCATACATTTAATTTAATATTTAATACAACAAATTTTACGAAAAGTAAATTATGAACTTATTTTGTAAATACAACAGCTTACCGAAAGCGAGCTTTTAGTATAGATAGTAACCAGTGGTTGGTTTTACGTAAATCACTTATCACGTTATTCGTAAGTAATGGTAAAACAGCTTATAATAAAATTGATAATGATAATTAATATTCAAGACGCTCATTGGCCATGTTAGTCTGACAGAAAATGGCTTGATTGGAGTAGTTTAAAAATTCTATTCTATTCACATAAAAGTCGCGAAACTTCAATTGCTAATAATTGCGGAAAGAAAGGCATGATTAAAATAACCTTCTGAAACGCCAACTTTTGTCTAATATATCCGAAGTCGTATCCCTTTTATTAGTCTATTATTACAAATCATGTCATTCATTGGTGTCTTGTAGGGCCAACCATGCTTTTCTATTATACAAATATAATACAAGTTCATGTCTTTCATAACACTTAAATATTTGTTGCTAGTACTTGTACGACATCCTGTATAATTAACTTGGTTGCATAGGTTTCCCATCATCCACCTGTAAGTGTTTGTCATGCTGAATCAAAAAATTTCATATTTTGGCAAGATGCTAGAATTAAAACAAAATTCTGGGGTAAATCAATGGAATTCCAACCAATAGGAACTGTTAACTTGCAACTACCCAAAACTGGCGATCTATATCAATGGAATAAAATTACAACCTGCGTCCATAATTTATTTAGTGGACAACGATGGGTGGATCAATATGGTGAATTAAAAATTACAAATGGAAACATAACTTGCAAGTTGACTTTTGCAAAAGTAAGATTATTTCATTCATTCATCATTTAAAATACATTTATACATGTTCCTATATTTTCTGTGTAGGCTAGTTATTGGTCGGCGAAACGTCACGAAATATATGGTGTTGTAACAAATGGAGATGGCAAAGTTGTACGAAAATTATTCGGAAAATGGTCAGAAGCATTGTATTGTGGCGTCGCACCATCTGCGAAATGTATCTGGCGACCTGGTAAGTATTTCAACATAACACATATTTTAGACTTCTTAGTTATTATTATTATTCACACAGTTGCAATAAAAACTTATTGGCCAATATCAAAATTTATAATAAATACTGTTTTTAAAATACAAACTTCTGCAGTGTCATGCACCGAATTTTCTTATATGCTTTTGAGTTAGATCATATCATATTTACACTATTTTTCTTATTTATAATATTTTACCGAACTTTGGAACCCCTTTTCACTAAATTATTTCTTAAAATAAATATTAAATGTCAAACTCCAAATTATTTAAGTTTTTGTGTTTCTATTAAACAATTGACAGGCACAGTTGATACAATGTATGTGAAAATAATTATAATTAGAACAAATTTCAATTGCCATTTTCTTATTTCCGGTACCTTTTTTGAAAAAAAGTTTCAAATAAAGGTTGTACAAAATGCTAATATCTATAATTTGTATCACAAAAAATTTTCTGTAAGTGCAACCATTTTTGAATAATTGCAGAAACTGCAAAAAATTACTATGCACTTCCGGTTTGAATGTTGTTTTCAAAAATAGGAGGTTTTCTGCCCAGGCAAATACAAATCTTAAGTTTGAAGTTTCATAATTTTACCTTCAACCGTCTAGGCTGTAGAGCGCTCTCTCACACACACAGACGGACGTAATTCCAGAAATAGTCGGAATCGCTTCAGGGAAGGTCAAAAAGTATATTTCCGTTAAAATCTCGAGATCGAAATTTTCCATGATTACAATACTTACTTATACTGCGTATAAGAAAGTAAAAATGTTGAAGTTTTTTTTACTATATTCTTGCGGAGAAGATTGAAACCTAAACCGCCATATTACATAATATGTATAGGTTATTTGCAACCCTATTGCTGGGGATAGGCATGACAATATGTACTCGTATGTATATAATTTACATTTAGCTAAGTCGTTTCTTACCAATTAACACTGAATCATCATAGTCTATTCATGTTTGAAATTAATAACTTCCTATCTAGCGGTAAATCTAATGTACTTAAAAAATGGTCTGCTGCTAGGTACTCAGTTGGATGATTTTTCTTTTTTTCCCACTTTCTGCAGCCTCTTACGATCTGCAGTGGGTTGGACTGATATTGCTTGTTATCATTATGGTTTCTGACATTTTCTTATTTTAATTTATATTATAGAATTCGTACTGTACTTTTCGCTGTATTTGATCGGTATCTGATGACTTGGGCGTGCACAGGTAACCGGGTATGAATTCTATTAAACAATTTTATTTATTTACTAGAGTTACAGCACGAGAAAAAATATTTATTCGAAATTGGTCTCGTAGTCTTATAGGCCTACTTCGACTGTTCAACGGAGTGCTCTTCAATAAACGAGTAGTAGTTTAGCGAATTTTGCTTCGGTGGACTGGCGATCGGTAAATAAGTCGTCGAGGTCTATAAATTTCTCTTTGACAATTGGGTTGTTGTTGGCTCTGCGCTTCCTTGTGAGCTACATAAATTAGCAGGTTAATGGAAGAGGGCAGATGATTTTTTTTTTAAATAATGAGTTTCTTGTTTGATTTTGTTTACTCTTTTCACGATGATTTGTGATTCTTTTTCTTGATTAACTTTAATGGTTCTGGATCAAAAGGCGAAGTCAACTTGTACTTCTTTATCTGTTTGCAGATTACTGCAGCTTCTATTTACAGATTATATTATTTTGTGTTGCGTCTTCTGTCAGCGTAATTCTTGTTTCTGCTCTTCACTGCTTTATTATTGGCTTTGATTGATGGTAGATAAGTGTTTGTAAATCGGTTATCAACCAAATATATAGTACATTAGGAATATTTGCAATTGAGCGATAAACGATTTTATGTAAGGAAATGAATAAAATTACTATGTGTTAGGTTTTATGATGTTTATTATAAAAATATATTTAGCGACTAGTTTCATCACATTGTTGTATCTTTAGACTAACTCATATTTTCTGAAGATGCCACAGTGTGGTGAAACTAGTCGCTAAATATATATTTATAATAAACATTATAAAAGCTAATAGTACATAGTTATTTTATTCATGTCCTTACATAATGGAGTTTTACAAAGTAAAGACCAATACTATTCAAGAAACTAATTTATTGATAGTTCGTACAGTTCTTTCTCCCTGGCCTTTGACTTCGAGTTAATAAATCGCAATTTTGTGGTGCTTCACTTTCAGATCTTCAGGAGATTTCGTCTTAAAAAGAGGGAACCGTTATCTGATTTAATCTGTTTCAGTGTGCCAGGACTGGCAAATGATTTCATAAGGATATTTTTTTGTGTTTAAAGCTAGTTGAAAATATAGGTTCTTTAATTGGAAACTTAATTCACCATCATGCATGTATGCTTTCTGTTACGTATTGAATTTGTACCCTAGATGGTTATCCTGCTCCATCATGTTTAAATTTTGTTCTGCTGGTGTCCAATGTTTGCGTAGCCCAAACTTATGATGGCTCATGCAGTTGTTCGTAGGAATTATTTGTGATTAGCATTTCTTTGCTCGTGAATCCACATTTGGTTGTTAAAATCAACAGGTAGGCATAGAATTGATCAATGGTTTCTTTTGATTTATGTTTCGCTTATCGGAGGATAATGTTTCTAATGCTGTGTTAATTTTAAATAGGAAGCACGCAGAAAACTTTGTTTTTGCGGTTTGATATACATTAGGGCTGGATCAGAAGGTGAAGCGGTTGTACTAACTGCAAGATTTTGTGTACATCCGGAAGGGGTAATTTTTTTAACTTTGTGCACTTATCGAATGCAGTAATGTTGCTTTTCTGTGTGATAATTCGAAATAATTTTCGAACCGTGCATTCCACTTTGTCCATCTAGTTCCTATGTCGGAATGAACATCGTAGGGCTCGGTGAGTCGTAATTTATATACTACAAGTAGTACCTTCTTTTGGTTGTGAGGAAGCACAGAAAGACATTCCCAGGCTCCATAAAGAGCAGCACTCTAAAGACAATCAATGCAGTGTATTGATAAATTATTTTAAAACATTATTTATGTGAAAATATATAGTTACAAATATGATTTTAATATATAGTATGAATATTTATCGTATTTCTACAACTAGATTCTTTTATTTAATTACAGGAACGATGCCCGAAGATTATGAAATGTACTACGGTTTCACGCGTTTTGCGATGGAATTGAATGATTTAGATTCAGAAACTGCGAAAGTAATTCCAATCACGGATACCAGATATCGACCAGATCAACGTGCTCTAGAAGAAGGTGATTTGAATGGTGCAGAAAATTTTAAAATGCAACTGGAAAACACTCAGAGGGAACGAAGAAAGCATAACGAACTTGAAGGATTCATACATCAACCAAAATGGTTTAGGTAACAAGGATTTGTTTATATATGAATAGTCAGAAATTTATATATTTAATACAAATATAATTAAAATATATAAGAACTCGAAAATTCATCAAAAAATGTAAGCGAACATGTCCTTTTATGTAAAAATCCTTTTCGTAAGTTTTGTCACTTTACTAATTATATAGTTATTATTGTTATAATTCTCTGTATTTCTATTTCAGTAAACGAATGCTAGATGAAGGAGAAAATTGGGAATATAACGGTAAGTACTGGGAATACCGCAAAAATCCTGGTTTTGCAAATTTGACATTCAATCCTCTTTGGTGACTCGTAGATTTTAGGTTCTTATATTTTATTTTATATATATATATATATATATATATATATATATATATATATATATAAATATAGGCCGTTTGCAAAAAAAAAATTCTAGAGATGTATGCGATAATTTTAAATAGTATATTTGGTGGGCAGAACATTTTACGGGAAAAGAGTCAAATAAAATTTTTTCGAACTAGAAATCTATATATGAGATATTTAATGTAAAAATTTAATATGCCTCGTGAAACGATAAAATAGTTAAAGTATGTAGGCATTCTTTGGATATATCCATAAAACCAAAATTTCAAGTATCTTTCAAAAACTGATAATATAACATATATCTGATTTTCATGGATCTACTATTTTTGTAATCATCCTGTTTATGTATTTATTTTTATTCATTCATTTTTGGCTTTGTTTTACAATATCTCGTACTCATTTTATTACTTAATTTTATCCTTTACGTATGTTATGAATGTTATTAAAATATATGTTATTATATTAATTTAAATTAATTTATTGGGTACGCATTCCTCTCGAAGTATCAAAATAAAAAAAGTAATATACTTTCATAATACAATCAATCCACTGTGATTTTTAGCAGTTTGATGTTAGCACATATTTACATTGTGTACGTTGTTGCGTTAAACATCAATCAGTGTTTTTAACAATAACAAAATATCTATTCGAAATCAACAACAAATGTATCTAGTTTATTTCCGATTTTCATAAGTTATATATAAGCGTAAAATATAGGAATATTAGAAACCTTGTTATATTTACTATCGTTTATTTATTTTGTAACAATAAAATGATTAATCTAAAGTATTGTTAGCTTGATTCTTAAACATTATATACAATAAAAACATGCCATTTAAGGTGTATACATTACACATTTGCAGTGGTTTGCACTGAACTTTCTTATACGCATTTTGGTTAGATCATATTTTTCTAATTTATAATATTTTACTAACCTTTTCACTAAATAATAAATGTCAAACTGCAGATTATTTAAGTTCTTTGTTTTTCTATTAAACAATTAACAGACACAATTAATACGATTTATGTGAAAATAATTATAATAAGAACAAAAATCAATAGCCATTTTCTTGTTTCTGGTACCTTTTTTGAAAATAATGTTCAAACAAAAATTATGCGAAATATTAATTCCCTTAAATTTTTATTTAAACAATTTTTCTGTAACTTCAATCATTTTTGAGAGATTGCAGAAACCGCAAAAAATGTCTAGAGTAAACATGCATTTCCGATTTGAATATTTTCTCCCCCCAGGAATAATCTTAAGTTTCACAATTTTACCTTTAGCCGATTAGGCTGTAGAGCGCACACACACAGACGGACGTCATTCCAAACATAGTCGGATTAAATTAAGGGAAGGTCAAAACGAATATTTCCGTTAAAATCTCGAGATCGAAGCTTTTCATGATTACAATACTTACCTATAGTGCGCATAAGAAAGTAAAAAGAGCCAATAAAATATAATGTGCTTGTTTTTCAGTGTAAAAGTAAAACTTTCTTATGCGCATTTGGGTTATACCACATCGTAGTTTCATTATTTTTCTAATTTATAATATTTGTTCTAACCTTTAGATCGCTTTTACACTAAATATATTTCTTAGAATAAATATTAAATGTTAAACTTCAAATTATATCTATTTTGTTAAACAATTGACAGGCGCATGATATAATAAGAAGAAATTTAAATAGCCATTATTTTGAAACCAGTACTCTTTTTGGGAAAAAATGTCAAACAAGAGTTTTTTATCCATACAATTTTTCTGTAACTATAACCATTTTTGAGTAATTGAAGAAACTGCAAAAATTGGCTAGAGTAAACAGGCACTTCCGCTTTGATTTTTTTTTCTAAAATAGGTGCACCCTCCAGGCATATGCAAATCTTAAATTTAAAGTTTCATCATTTTAGCTTCAACCGTTTAAGCTGTAGAGAACATACATACATACATACATACAGCATACACACAGACCCACAGACGGACGTCAATCGAAAAATAGTCGGATTCGATTCAGGAAAGGCCAAAACGTAAATTTCTGTTAAAATCTCGAGATCGAAATTTTTCATGATTACAATACTTACTTATACTGCGTATAAGAAAGTAAAAAAATTCCAGTAGAATTTTCTTATAACTGGTACACTTTGTAAAATACTTTTCTTTAGTTGTGGGATATATGAATATCTTTTATATTTGCTGTAAGTGCAACCATTCCAGATATATTGCAAAAATGACAAAAGGTTAGGGTAAACATGCACTAGCAGTTTGAATATTCTTTTCGAAAATCTTTGCGACCTATATTGAAATCTCAAGTTTAGTGTTTTATGATTAAGTTTAAACAGCTTAGGCTGTTGAGCGTTCACAGACATATACATATTACGTAAATATAAGTCTAGTGCAGATCACTGCAGATATATTTTATTTTCTTATACGCAGTATGAGTAATTATTGTAATCACGAAAATTTTCGAATCTAAGATCTTTAAAAAATCCATTTGGGGGTTTTTTACATCTTGATTAACTATTTTTATCATATCTGTCTGTATGTCCGTAGTTTTATATAAATTCAAAAGCGAACAAGTTTGTTATGAGGGTTAGTTAGATACTTAGATACGTACGTATAAGAAGGTAAAATAGTATTTCAATAATAAAAATAATCGATCTCGTTATTTTATCAGAAATACACCTTTGACCTTCCGTAAATTGAATTTAACTAATTTTGGAATGGTGTATATCTGTGTTGTAACCGCTTTACAGCCTAAATGATAGTTGGTGAAATTATGAAAAATTTTATATGGCTCGCAATAAAACCTCCTATTTTTGAAAATAATGCTCATACCGGAAATCAACATAGTATACATTACCGAAGAAATATCTTCTGTTAGGTATTTTATTTCATTGAAAATTCAAACATTTCTGGTCATAATAGTATATAATGAAAAGTTATATTTTATCGAATTTTTTAAATGTATTAATTTACTATTCTACATATTTACTACTAGGTATAAGAAAATTCAGTGTATAACACTGCAGATGCTTTTATTGTTTGTCAAGTTAACATTGCTTAAGGTACATAATATATGCTTGGCGTATAAAATAAATCTAATTTATCAGCAAATATCCGTTATAATTGTCACCCAATTACATATGACCCAAATAGTAACTTTGTAATCAGCTATATGGACAATTTTGGAACAGCTTTTTAGATATTCATTATTTTTATTTTGTTGAATGAAACAAATTTATGCACATTTGTTGATACTTTTAAAACTTCTGAAATTCTGAATACGTTAAAGTGAAAATCACCAAAAATAGCAGAGATTAATCATGAGGTGCGCTAAATATAGTTATCTCTCAACGCCAAAAAATTCGTACATTTAATATTAATCATTTAAAAATATATTGGTATAAACGTGTATAATTTTGGAATACAAATTCATTTGGAGCTCATGGTTATTGATTTAAAATAATATCTTAAAATATGCTAAATACGTATTTCAACACTGTTATTTTCTGTAGCAAAAAATGAAAAGAAACTGTGTAATCTAATAGTTCTGGCTACGATAAAACTTAAAGAAGTTATATTCTTTACTAGAAATCAGTGTAACCACTGATAATTTGGTGAATTCAGGATGATTAAGGAAGAACTTTTTGTCAAAGGTTTTCTTCAAACCGAAGTACTTACAAATACCGGATTAAATGCTTTAGCACTTTGGTATGCCATAGGTGTTAAAAATTATAATTTTACATTTGTACAAATAAAACATAACGGTAATGACCAATTTGTGGACTGATCATGTGGTTCGTAACAGATATTTGTTGATTTTTTTTATACTAAGTATATTATGTACTATGATTTAGACATATGAAAAATGCTATACTTAAAGGCAAGGTTACTAAATCAAATATTAATAGATATTCAGATTCAAATATTTATTTTCTTAATTATATATATATATATATATATATATATATATATATATATATATATATATATATATATAAAATGATTGCGTTATATTTGTATTGAATTTATATAAAGGCTCATTTTAACTAAATCTAACGCAACACCCTAGTAACATATTGAAATATTGGCTCAATGTGGTTAGGGATAACATAGTACAATATTGGCGGTATATGTCAGACCTAGAGGCGCGCTATGTTTAGCTATCCATTTTTTTGTACTCGTTTCTACGTTCCGCACGTTATATTAAGAAGCCAAGTAGGGAAAAAAACTATTTGGCGATAAATGTAAATTACTACTTCAGTTTTTAAAACAGGTTTTAATAACATTTTAGGTATTTGTGCTAGCTTCAAATAATACGCCACTGGTCTCTGCTACACATTGTAGATACAATATATATATATATATATATATATATATATATATATATATATATATATATATATATATATATATATATATATATATATATATATATATATATATATATATATATATATATATATATATATATATATATATATATATATATATATATATATATATATATATATATATATATATATATATATATATATATATATATATATATATATATATATATATATATATATATATATATATATATATATATATATATATATATATATATATATATATATATATATATATATATATATATATATATATATATATATATATATATATATATATATATTTATATATATATATATATTTATATATATTTATTTTATATTTGTTTGGTATTTGATGCTACTAGGGCATAGATCATAAAAAAATTGAATCATATTATCTATTTATATACGCTTATGTATCAAAGTGAATATGAATTATATATGTGTTACATAGTCATACTTTACGTTATGGTGCTCTTGAAGTAATTATAATTGAAGCTAAAGTATCAAACATACATGCTTTTTAGTGTTTTCTTTTATATTCTATTATTCCAACGACTTTATCTGACAATAAACATTTCTTGTTTCTTATTATCTTCCTGGTCAATTATTAGTAAGTTAGTAATATAATAATTGTGTACATTTTAATATTCATTGATTCAAGAAATAAAGTCTTTTTAAAAATATATAGTATCGTTTCTAATTAGTATAAATTATATAGTAAATATCTAATTTGTCTGTATGTTTGAACAATTGATTTCTGTGTTACGGCCTAATGTAGGCCGACAAGTCTGTTTAAATGTTAATTTATAGTAGCGACTGTCCTAAATGTTGCTTCGCAAGTTTATAAATATATATATATATATATATATATATATATATATATATATATATATATATATATATATATATATATATATATATATATATATATATATATATATATATATATATATATATATATATATATATATATATATATATATATATATATATATATATATATATATATATATATATATATATATATATATATATATATATATATATATATATATATATATATATATATATATATATATATATATATATATATATATATATATATATATATATATATATATATATATATATATATATATATATATTCTTCTTTCATATCCCAGTTTGACATTTTGCAGCTTAGTCAAACTAATCATTGTCTTTTTACTTTCTTATACGCAGAATAAGTAAGTATTGTAACCATGAAATATTTCGATCTCGCGATTTTAACGGAAATATACTTTTTGACCTTTCCTGGATCGATTCCGACTATTTTTGGTATGACCGTCTGTGTGTGTGTTTGTGTGCCCTAACCGGTTCAAGGTAAAATTGTGAAATTTTAACCTAAAGCTTTGTATATTTTTGAAAACAATATTTGCACATACCACACAAATTTAAATATTTTCCTATTTTACTATTATATTTTGTTCCTTATATAGATCTATATATTTTAGTATGTGTTTCAACACCAAAGCAAAAAACATTAATTTAAATTCCTTAAAACTTTCTTCCACGGAATATTACCGGAACCTTTCCCAGGAATGTTCCCAAAATTAAATCAAACTTAGATGCTTTAAAACTATTATTGCAATTTTTAATCTTTTGGTAATATATGTACATATATATTAGAAGTGAAATACAAATTTTGTTTGAATGGAAAATAATAAATAATCTTTAAATAAATTTAATGTGCTGTCTTATATAAAAATAAAATCAATTAATAAAAATAAGAAAACTAAAGCTAAGCATAATGTTTATTTTACAAGTCAGCTTCGGATTGGTTGGAAATTCCTGAAGTTATACTTTGAGAATCATCCAAAGATGACGATGAAGCCATTGAAATTTCAGGCGCTGATGAAGTGTTTGGAATTGGATTAACATATTATTTTTCAGTTTTTTCCAAATCTTGGAAAGGTATTGGTTTTCTTTGCATAACTTCGGTAGCTTGCCCAGTTTTTAATTTAGAAATAGGTGTAGCACGTCTATTAATATTAGAATTTACTTTAGAATATATATATATATATATATATATATATATATATATATATATATATATATATATATATATATATATATATATATATATATATATATTATATATATATATATATATATATATATATATATATATATATATATATATATATATATATATATATATATATATATATATATATATATATATATATATATATATATATATATATATATATATATATATATATATATATATATATATATATATATATATATATATATATATATATATATATATATATATATATATATATATATATATATATATATATATATATATATATATATATATATATATATATATATATATATATATATATATATATATATATATATATATATATATATATATATATATATATATATATATATATATATATATATATATATATATATATATATATATATATATAGAGCTAAAATGTTATGTACGTTTATCTTGTATATGGAACATTTTGTTTATATTTGACAAATGTTTGTCATTACATTCAAGCTTCATTTACCGTTGTCTATTGAGTACAATATTACAAATTGCGAATAATAGTTTATTGATCAATAATGAAAATATTTAATAGTATAAATAACATAGCTTTTTTAAAGGCTTCAGTTTACTAGATTATTTTAGTCAGCATTGAAATTGATTATGATTGATATAAAATAGAGCCATGGCAGTTTCTGATATAATATCGATGAACAGTGATAAAAAATAAAATATTTCAAATTATAGACATTTTGGTTGTGATTAATAAGCGTAACATTTGTTATGAAAATAAAAATTTATTTAATGAAGTATGTGTTTACTACTATTTATTTTTTTACCTTTTTACACACTTCCATGAAGTAATAATAAATAAATATTTGGTAATTTGTTATTTTGTCTTTCATATCCCAGTTTGACATTTTGCAGCTTAGTCAAACTAATCATTGTCTTTTTACTTTCTTATACGCAGAATAAGTAAGTATTGTAACCATGAAATATTTCGATCTCGCGATTTTAACGGAAATATACTTTTTGACCTTTCCTGGATCGATTCCGACTATTTTTGGTATGACCGTCTGTGTGTGTGTTTGTGTGCCCTAACCGGTTCAAGGTAAAATTGTGAAATTTTAACCTAAAGCTTTGTATATTTTTGAAAACAATATTTGCACATACCACACAAATTTAAATATTTTCCTATTTTACTATTATATTTTGTTCCTTATATAGATCTATATATTTTAGTATGTGTTTCAACACCAAAGCAAAAAACATTAATTTAAATTCCTTAAAACTTTCTTCCACGGAATATTACCGGAACCTTTCCCAGGAATGTTCCCAAAATTAAATCAAACTTAGATGCTTTAAAACTATTATTGCAATTTTTAATCTTTTGGTAATATATGTACATATATATTAGAAGTGAAATACAAATTTTGTTTGAATGGAAAATAATAAATAATCTTTAAATAAATTTAATGTGCTGTCTTATATAAAAATAAAATCAATTAATAAAAATAAGAAAACTAAAGCTAAGCATAATGTTTATTTTACAAGTCAGCTTCGGATTGGTTGGAAATTCCTGAAGTTATACTTTGAGAATCATCCAAAGATGACGATGAAGCCATTGAAATTTCAGGCGCTGATGAAGTGTTTGGAATTGGATTAACATATTATTTTTCAGTTTTTTCCAAATCTTGGAAAGGTATTGGTTTTCTTTGCATAACTTCGGTAGCTTGCCCAGTTTTTAATTTAGAAATAGGTGTAGCACGTCTATTAATATTAGAATTTACTTTAGAAGCAATTATATTATAATGGCGAAGTTTGTTTTTAAAATCCGAAGGACATTTATTACATTTAATAATATGTGCAGACATTTTTGTCGCATTGCGATGCGTGTACACCTTTTCACAATATTTACAAATAAAAATAAATTTTGTATTACACGTTTTTTCTATATAGAATTTGTACACTATGCCTTTTGGTTTCATTTTTATAAAAAACACAAATGCGATGAGCAAGGAAGAAGGTACACATTCAAAATCACAATCTCACAGTATTATGAAATATAAACAAATTAATTGTGACTGCGGGAATCCCACAACACTACAGAGCGCTCACTGAAGAAACCTAAAGATCTGCCGATAGATTGTATTGCCCGACAGTGATTGAAATATTTTAATTCAGCATCACACTTTACACCCGGGGAATATTCCCGGTTGTAGCAATGATACCACCGAGAATATTCCCCAGTCAAAAAAATCCCGGAAGTTTCCAAAATTTTAAATATTCTAATATTTCCAGTTTTCGGACACTTATGGGCGCCTCAGAAACTTTCCGGGAATATTCCCTTTTTGAGGCAGAGTGGCAGAGTCGAGTTGAGTCCAACGGTGGTTCACAGGCGGCCATTTTGTTGGGGCGAGGGCTTCGAATTAGTTCGAGTTATATACGCCGCCAGAATGGCCGCCGTGAGCGTGACCGTCGCTTTTCAGGTACTAACCGTACTAATGTTTCCTACAATATGGACTGAGTGATTGTTTCGGCAAATATTGGAATTAAAATTTTTTTGTATTTAAATAACATATTTTTTTATAAGAGCTATATAAATTAAAATACTTACTTCTATATTTGGATGTTAAATTTAAAATAAATTTTAATGCTAATTAAGTAATTTGTATATATTTTTACTTATACACTGTGTAATTTTCATTTATAATAACCGTATTTATTTTTCAAAAAGAAATATAGAGAGAAGCGTATTTATTTTATAATAATTTTTCTTAACGAACGAAATATATGTTATTACAAATAGCATTTAAAAAGCGCGGCAACTTTTTTAGTTATTATTGCAACATTTAGTTTTTTTTTTAATGGCGTTTGAATAGGTAATATATTTATATAATAATTGAAAATTTTTAAAGTTTAAGTGTTTTATAAAGTAAAAAAAAAAATTAAATTGTTTATTGATGTTTTAGGTAATTTTGTTCACAATTTATAATTCGATGTTAAAATGCCAGTTTTGGCACGGTGGTTGCCTTTAAGAGAACAGTCCTTTCTAGTAGTAGCACGGCAAATATAGTTATAAATTTATATATTTTAGCTTGGATTTCCTAAAATTTAGGTATATATTTATAAAAAAACACTTGCAGTAGCTTTATTTTATAAATTTTTAAATTATAGAGGTAGGTACTATACCTATCTAAAGCTAAATTTCATATTTATAAAGTTCTAAATTATAAATGTAGACAACAATATTATTCTTTATCTATAATGCAAATGATATTTTAATTAAATAATAATTTTTAATCGAAATATTAAAATTACTTATAAATAGGTATATTACATCAAAATTTTTAATACTTTTCTTGCATTAAAATTTTGTGAACAATGAAAAATTGAAATCTTTTCTAGTTTTATTTTTTTAGATAAGAATACTTTTCATCTTGTAATTTCAGATAAAAGTATTTTTTCAAGTGTACCGGGTGGGGCAAAACAACCTCCCTAGTTTTGCAAGTGAATTAAAGAAAAAGGAGTCGAGATACAAAAAATTTATTTCAATAAAATAAAGTAGTTACATGGCCAGTTTTATCTTATGTAGTTTTAAAAATCATATCGGCCAAGTGTTGTCCTTCATTGTCTACACACTGCTGCAAGCGACTTCTGAAGTTTTGCATAACCCTTTCAAGCATTTCTTCAGGTATACGGCGAATTTCCGTGCGGATTGTCTCCTCTCAGGGAGACAAAGCACGCGGGGAACATTTCCTTCAAAACCAGCATTGATGCCCGCGCTGTGTGGGCTGTGGCTTCCCCCCCGTCCTGCTGAAACCAGACATTCTCGAGACCAAGTTCTTTAAGAGCAGGGGCAAAAAAATTCTGGAGCATGTTCATATAGCGCCCAGAATTGACGGTAACTGCCCGATTTCTTTCCTGTAGTAAAAGTAAGGCCCGATAATCCCTATTCGGGAAACTGCGCGCCAAACTGTGACACGATCACTATGCAGAGGCTTCTCGTGGATCACCCTCGGATTGTTTTCGCACTAATATCGAAAATTTTGTTTATTTACACCGCCAGAAAGATGGAAATGTGCTGGGCGGCGATTACAGACTCCTTTTCGCGTATGTATGCTTCCACGGCAAAAGCGCGCTGCTCGTTCGTCCACATTGTGTTTACGACTGAATCCTTTTGTAACACATACACACGGCATTTCTTTCTGCCGCCATTCACGCCATTCCTACCCTGTTACGACCTCTGCTAGCTTCACAATTCTCTGTTGAAACTAGGGAGGTTGTTTTGCCCCACCTGTATAAGAGGTTTTGGTTCTAATTCTTGATTTTTCACATTTCTTTTTACCCTTTTTATTAACGGTGTCATTGTTTTTACCAGTTTTCACTAAAATAAAAATAATTTATTCAAACGAATACAAAAATAAATTAAATAGGTCATGTTTTAGATTTTTATTTTTTATGAGATAAACAATAAAATTTCAGTGTACGTATAATGTAAATAATAACTGATACATACCTTTTAAAGAATTATTTATCTGTAGTTAAAATTTGTTCTTGTTATAAGAAATATGTAAAAACATTAATATTCTAACCTCACTTGCTTACTGTCAGAGAGTCTCTGTTTACTATTTTATTTATAGCAGCGGCCGCTCAATAGAAAAGCGCTGTAAGCATAAAGTGTTTTTTTATTGGTGGCTCTTCCAAATTTCATACCAATTAATGAACACGTGTTTTTAATATTAAAAAGTAAAAAAAAAATCAATATTCAGCATTTGAAATGTTTCGATGAACTATTCATTTAGTTTATTTAACCAGGTACATATTAAAAAAATACGTTTTTCTAGTAAATATGATTGTAATTGCTTAAGCTATGGTAACCGTAAACTAACTAGAAATGGCTGTGAAAAGTACAATTTTGATATCGCTAAACAATATTCGTTTTTTTTTTAATTAATAATTTTAAAATGGACGTTCTAAAGGGTTTTTCTTGTTTAAAACTATATATAAATATTTAAATCGTTGTTATACCTACGCATTTGCACAGTTTTAAACGTATAAAACCAAGTTTTTGATACCTGTGCCATTACTAGCGATGTGCCAAAACTGGTCGTTTTACCCTAGACACTAGATGTACGAAATGCACTTTTGAATACTGGTGTGTGTTTATGTTTGCACCACGTGTAAACGCAAACGTATGGTTATTTTTGTTTGTTTAGATATTTTTATATTTGGTTGTAACTGGATAAGTAGCACGTCTGTTCACTTCGATATACTCTTGGCGACTACATACAAATAAAACGGAATTACTAAATATGATATATAACAAATTTGTGCAAATTAAAAGAAATAACCAGTACCACCCGGTTGTCGTGGTATTATTGCTTATTAACCTCAACAAAACCTATGTAAAATGGCAGACATTTATCAAAAAATTAATTATAAATAAATTCTTACTACATCCTTAATGTTTTCGCCTCCACAGACAGGGCAAGAGAGTAATCTTTCGTTGCACGTTTCACATATGACGTGCCCACATCGAAGGGCAAAATGTAGATGTATTCCATTACAAACAGGACCTGATACTGGTACACCCACACAAAGAACTATGCTATCTAAAAAGAAATATATGCGAAAAATACTAATTAAATCACACTGGATCGTGATGCATAAATTTATATTACGTTTAGTTACTATTGCAGATGTGTATTTAAGTTTAACTGATACATCAAATTGAACTCTATGTACTTCGAATATATAATATGATTTGTAAACAGGAATTACAATGTTATGGTATATAAAGAGTTTGTGAGGATAGAGTTTAATAGCAAAAGATTGTCAAGATGTATAGAGTTTTTGCCATCCCACTTGGCGGGAATAGGCGTGTTATGTATAAAAATACAACGACAAAAAAATAGATAAGATTTAATATAATTTATTTTACATAACAATACAATTTATATCTATTAAATCTAACACAAATAAGATTGTTCAAGGGGATGCTGAAGTCATTACACCAGCTTTACGCATACGTTCAAATGCTTCATCTGGATCGTAAGTTCTGAAAAAAAAAACACTTTAAAGGAGAATCATAATTTCAAATACATATGCAAATTTCTCGTTCAAATCCAACTAATCCGCATTATTATAATCTAATAGAAGACAGGAACACTTATGTTCAATATGCAGTCAAGTGTTGATAAATAGTCGGTTTTATGACAATCGGCCAAGAATAAACTTTTCATACGTTTTTGATTCTTGACAGAATATTGTATCATTGGCGTTTTGTTACTGCTTGATTAGCTTTCACCGTCAATATTTTTACCAGCCATGCTGGTAAAAATTATATTTACCAGCCATGCTGATAAAAATTATATTTACGAACATAAAATATCTGCAGTGTCATGTACCGAACTTTCTTATACGCATATGGGTTAAACCAAATCGTAGTTATCTTATTTTTCTAATTTATAATATTTGTTCTAATCTTTAGATCGCTTTTACAGTAAATATATTTCTTAGAAACAATATAAAATGGCTAACTTCAAATTATTTAAGTCTATTTTGTTAAACAATTGATAGGCGCAGATGATACGATTTATGTAAAAATATATATAATAAGCAGAAATTTATTTTGAAACCAGTACTCTTTTTGGAAAAATAATTCAAACAAAAGTTGTGCCAAATATAAATACCTTTAATTCTTGCTCAAGAAATTTTTCTGTAACTGTAACCATTTTTGCGTAATTGCAGAAACTGCAAAAAATGACTAGAGTAAACAGGCACTTCCGCTTTGAATATTTTTTTCAAAAATAGGAGGTGCACACCTCAGGCATATGCAAATCTTAAGTTTAAAGTTTCATAATTTTAGCTTCAACCGTTTAGGCTGTAGAGAACACACACACACACACACACACACACACACACACACACGCACACGCGCGCGCACACACACACACACACACATGCACCGAACTTTCTTAGACGCATATGGGTTAAACCACATCGTAGTTTCATTATTTTTCTAATTTATAATATTTGTTCTGACCTTTGGAACACTTTTGCGCTAAATATATTTCTTTGAATAAATATTAAATGTCAAACTTCAAATTATTTAAGTCTATTTTGTTTTTTTTTTTGATAAACAATTGACAGGCGCAGATGATACGATTTATGTAAAATTAAATGTAATATGAAGAAATTTCAAGAGCCATTTTCTTGTTTCCGGAACCGTTTGAGAAAAAAAGTTTCAAATAAAAGTTGTACAAAATGCTGATATCTATAATTTTTACTGTAACAATTTTTCTGTATATACGGCAGTATATTTTTATCATTTATAGAAAAAATCATATGAAATTCCAAACGTTTTGCGGGTAAATAACAACTATTTATGCTACGAATTTGCATGTATTTGTATTGTTATTACTTTCTTATACGCAGTATAAGTAAGTATTGTAATCATGAAAAATTTCGATGTCGAGATTTTAACGGAAATATACGTTTTGACCTTCCCTGAATCGATTCCAACTATTTTTGGAATGACGTCCGTCTGTGTGTGTGTGTCTGTGTGTGTGTGTGTGTGTGTGTGTGTGTGTGTGTGTGTGTGTGTGTGTGTGTGTGTATGTTCTCTACAGCCTAAACGGTTGAAGCTAAAATTATGAAACTTTGAACTTAAAATTTGCATATGCCTGAGGTGTGCACCTCCTATTTTTGAAAAATATATTCAAAGCGGAAGTGCCTGTTTACTCTAGTCAATTTTTGCATTTTCTGCAATTACTCAAAAATGGTTACATTCACAGAAAAATTTCATGAACAAAAATTAAAGGTATTTATATTTAGCACAACTTTTGTTTGAATTATTTTTCCAAAAAGAGTAATGGCTTCAAATTAAATTTTTGCTTATTATATATATTTTTACATAAATCGTATCATCTGCGCCTGTCAATTGTTTAACAAAATAGACTTAAATAATTTGAAGTTTGACGTTTTATATTGTTTCTAAGAAATATATCTACTGTAAAAGCGAACTAAATGTTAGAACGAATATTATAAATTAGAAAAATAATGTAACTACGATACGGTTTAACTCATATGCGGATAAGAAAGTTCGGTGCATGACACTGCAGATATTTTTTTAAGATTTGCTAAAAAAAACATTTTACAATAATGTTTAAATATAACCATAAGTTACACTTATCAGAAGAGATACGCATCCCTTCATGGTATTTCTTTAAATACAAGATAATATTTTCGTATAAACAATCAAGAAATCAGTGCAACTTAATATCTAATAACATGTTAAGGAGGGACGTCGCGTAAAACTACAATTTTCGATGTTTTCAAGTCAGTATAATTTGAATCAGGATCAATATTTTCAAATTTTGACTTACTCACAGTAATTATGTAAGTGTTATTTCTTAGAATATCTTTATTATAAAAATAAATTGTTATAAATAACAGTCGAAACAAATAATCAAAATATGAACCTTTCAAAACTTTAATGATGACTCAAATCTTGTAATATTGATATTAAGATCTGAGATTTTCGATTAATAGTTACTTCAGATATACTAGCAAACACTGCGATAGTAAATTATTATGATTATATTAATAAATATTTGAAACAATAATTCATTTACAATAATGTCATGAAATCCGAATTTATACAAGTCATTTAATTGCGATATTCAGTTTCCTAAAACTGCTGAAACTTACGCAATATCTAAACATAAGTCTCAGTTTGAGTATTCAATTAAAATATGTTTAATATTCATTACTGTATATTAATTAAGCCCCATTTAGATTTTGTCCCATATACCGTAATGTTAATTTTGTTTGATATTTTCGTCGATAGATGGCTAAACTTGTTTCATAAGTTTCCCTGACTAAATTTTTTTAATGAACTGTACACAGATAACGGTACCCAACGTAGCAGTCATAGAATAATTTCTGATATTTACAATTGAAACTTGGGTTGCCTTTTTTTTCTTCTTTTTTACTTTCTTATATGCAGTTTATGAAAGTATTGTAATTATGAAAAATTTCGATCTCGAGATTTTAACGGAAATGTATCTTTTGATCTTCCCAGAATCGAGTCTGATTATTTTGTTTATTTAGTTTAGCTATAATTTTTCTTGTAAAAATTCTATGGTTGAAGCTTTTACTGGTTGACGGTTTCTATTGTTATATACGGGACATCTCATTTCCACTTCCAATAAGCTGATAATATTACGTTTAGTGGAAATAAGATTAAAATTAATCTTGTTAGAAGCGCAAGAAATATATTAATCCCTGGAAAACCCAACCAAAACTTGTCCCAATAAGCAAATGAACTTATAGAAATCCCTGCTCATTCTACCCTTCAAAATACATTGTGCAATTATTGCTTAAATAGATTGAATATAAAATTTTTGTATTAGTCTATAACAGTCTTATTCTTAAACAACATATGGTGCAATATTGCGAAATAGTGTAGTTTATTGTAAATTATTCTTGTAAATTGTAAAGGTAATTTAGTGTAACGCAGTCACAAATATAGACCAAAACATCTGCAGTGTCATGCACCGAACTTTCTTATACGCATATGGGTTAAACCACATCGTAGTTTCATTATTTTTTTAATTTATAATATTTGTTCTGACCTTTGGAACACTTTTGCGCTAAATATATTTCTTTGAATAATTATAAAACTTCAAAAACTTCAAATTATTTAAGTCTGCTTTGTTTTTTACTTTCTTATACGCAGTATAAGTAAGTATTGTAATCATGAAAAATTTCGAACTCGAGATTTTAACGGAAATATACGTTTTGACCTTCCCTGAATCGATTCCAACTATTTTTGGAATGACGTCCGTCTGTGTGTGTGTGTGTGTGTGTGTGTGTGTGTGTGTGTGTGTGTGTGTGTGTGTGTGTGTGTGTGTGTGTGTGTGTGTGTGTGTGTGTGTGTGTGTGTGTGTGTGTGTGTGTGAGCGCTCTACAGCCCAAACGGCTAAAGGGAAAATTATGAAATTTTGTATGTGCCTGGCACGAAAACCTCCTATTTTTGAAAACAATATTCCGAGCGGAAGTGCATGTTTACTCTAGTCATTTTTTGCAGTTTCTGCAATTACTCAAAAATGGTTACAGTTACAGAAAATTTTTGTGAACAGAAATTAATGATATTTATATTTAGCACAACTTTTGTTTGAATCTTTTTTCCAAAAAAAGTACTGGTTTCAAAATAAATTTCTGCTTATTATATATATTGTTACATAAATCGTATCATCTGCGCCTGTCAATTGTTTAACAAAATAGACTTAAATAATTTGAAGTTTGACATTTAATATTTATTCTAAGAAACATATTTAGTGTAAAAGCGATCTAAAGGTTAGAACAAATATTATAAAATTAGAAAAATAATGTAACTACGATATGGTTTAACCCATATGCGGATAAGAAAGTTCGGTGCATGACACTGCAGATATTTTTGATAAACAATTGACAGGCGCAGATGATACGATTTATGTAAAATTAAATGTAATATGAAGAAATTCCAAGAGCCATTTTCTTGTTTCCGAAACCGTTTGAGAAAAAAAGTTTCAAATAGAAGTTGTACAAAATGCTGATATCTATAATTTTTACTGTAACAATTTTTCTTTAACTGCAACCGTTTTTGAGTAATTGCAGAAACTGCAAAAAATGACTACAGTAAACATGCACTTCCGGTCGGAATATGGTTTTCAAAAATACGAGGTTTTCGTGTCAGGCATATACAAATCTTAAGTTTAAAACATCATAATTTTCCCTTTAGCCGTTTGGGCTGTAGAGCGCTCACATAAACACACACACACAAAAACACACACCCGGGCGTCATTCCAAAAATAGTCGGAATCGATTCAGGGAAGGTCAAAACGTATATTTCCGTTAAAATCTCGAGCTCGAAATTTTTCATGATTACAATACTTACTTATACTGCGTATAAGAAAGTAAAAATACTCGACGATAAATTCGAGCAAGAAAATTAAAAATAAAGAAGTTTGCAGAAAACACGTAAGACATCTTTCATCTTTTAAACTTGTGTATAAATTAGATAATATTATTGAAAAATATTATAGTGTGAATGCCTACATATCTCCAACACACAATGCTGTAAAAAATACACCGTCAACCTCAACAATGTAAGTATCATACCTCTTCCATAAAATAATACTTTCGCATTCCTTGTTTTAGCGATTACCTAATTCAGGTTAGCTAATATGATATTATAAAAGTTAGTCATGCTTTATTGTTAAAAATATCAATAATTTTATTTTTATAATTATGTCGAATCAAATCCATAAATAAATCATGATTTATAAAAATGTTCTGCCAAGTGGTAGAAATAAATAAATTAGTAAACAAATAGGAGTATATAAATAATAAATATTTTTTGCAGGGTTAATAAATTCGGATGCTATCATAGAGATTAAAATGTATGCCATTTTTAATTGGAAAAGACGTGACCCTAGCTGAAGCAGCGGTAAATAAAAATAAGTGTGTCTTTTAAAAATAAAAAACTTCAGGTAAAGAGAACTCATAATTACTATTACCAGGTAATAATTATTAATAATAATAATATTAATAAAAGTAACTATTCACCTTTTTCTTCACAGGTACAGGGGGGCAATTAAATATAAGTAAGCGTGAAAAATGCTATTTTGTGATCTATATCGATGATGACCACGATATATTTATTGAAGATATTAAAAGGGATGAAACTATGTGGAAGAGAAGTATGCTGCCTACGCTTATCAAATTTTATCATGATTGTGTTTTGCCAGAATTAATAAATCGTAGGGTAAATCGTGGACAAAAATGTATATATTCTGCGGAAATTATAAATTCACAAAAACTGCAAGCAGCAAAAAAAAAATAAATAAAAAAAAGTAAACAAACAAAAACTTATTTTATTATTTGCTAACCTATAACTATCAATTTCATATTCCGCAACTAAAATAGAACTAATACTTTTTTCCCATAACTAAAATATTATATTTACGTGCGGCAAACATCGCATATCTATTATGATGAATTAAACTACGATACTAGTGACATCTGAAGTCACTGAATCACACTATTTAAAAATACGTCCCTTCTTAATGTACATTAGTAATCCTAATTATAGAAAAATATATGGATATGCTAACGTATTTCTGTATAGAAAAAAATCTCAAAAAACTCAAATATTACAGTATAAACATAATTTTAAAATATCTAAATAAAATTTAATGCTTAGCTTGAGATTTGCTTCCATACATTTTACGTGACTTTGTTTTTTTTTCTGCAATTTTTAATCTAAATGTTTTGTTATTATACTATTATTTAAATTATGACTGGTTGGAATATGTTCTACATTAATAAATATATTTGATGCATACTTCACGAAATGTAACATTAATATACTTGCAAGTATAAAGCACAAATAGTTATATTAGCCCGCGAAATGTTTGGAATTTAGTATAAATGTTTCTATAATAGATAGACCTATGCTGTCGCAAAAACACCATTCATGGCAGAGAAAATATTATCCATTTTCAATTTGAAATTATAGGTGTTCACAATTGCCACTAACGGATTCATTAATTAAACCACACATATCGGCGTAATGTGTCACCCCCATTCTCGCCATAAGAATAACATATAGAGTTATGACAGTGAGAGAGATGCAATGCTTCCCCTTCACCAAATTCAAAACCGGGGTATTGCAATATGAGATATTAGCATTGTGTAAATGGCTGAAAAATGAAGCAATTGTGGTACGAGCTGAATTTCAAGGGTATAGCGGAAGAATTTTGCAAAACGTTGCATTGCCACCACACATGTCAAGGATGTGTTTATGATATAGAATTACTTTTGGTTTTGTTAAGCGTAGAAAAAAAAAAAAAAATTATATATATATATATATATATATATATATATATATATATATATATATATATATATATATATATATATATATATATATATATATATATATATATATATATATATATATATATATATATATATATATATATATATATATATATATATATATATATATATATATATATATATATATATATATATATATATATATATATATATATATATATATATATATATATATATATATATATATATATATATATATATATATATATATATATATATATATATATATATATATATATATATATATATATATATATATATATATATATATATATATATATATATATATATATATATATATATATATATATATATATATATATATATATATATATATATATATATATATATATATATATATATATATATATATATATATATATATATATATATATATATATATATATATAACTTACTTGTAAAATTCGGCGAATTTCTTTTTGCGAACATCACAATATAAGACACGCACTGCAACTGCTCCCATTCCAGCAAACACCAAAGCTAATATCAAATTCTTCTTAATACTGCTGTGAAGGCGGTCTCTCATTTGAGGCTTGATGGCAGTGGAACCTGAATCCGCTCCCATCTTTCAATCAAATATCAATCGTTAATCAATTATTTTTATACAACCTTTTTTCATTACATACTCTGAATAATCACCATAAAATAGTTTAAAGAAATACTACAATAAATGTCAAAACAATATATTTATTAGAATATAAAATGAAATTAAGTTATTTAAATAAATATTTAAAGAAAAACTTACTTTGAATGACAAGCTTGCGAATTCTGTGATGAAATATGAATATCAATTAAAACAAAATGGTTGCTAGGTGAATTTTTAGAACATTTTGGAAACTGTATTTACTTTCCTATACGCAATATAATTATGTATTGTAATTATGAAAACATCTGCAGTGTCATGCACCGAACTTTCTTATACGCATATAAATAGTAAACAGGCACTTTTTCAAAAATAGAAGGTGCACACCCCAGGCATATGCAATTCTCAAGTTTAAAGTTTCATAATTTTAGCTTCAACCGTTTTAGCTGTAGAGAACATACATACATACATACATACATACATACATACATACATACATACATACATACATACATACATACATACATACATACATACATACATACATACATACATACATACATACATACATACATACATACATACACACACATACACAGACATAGTCACAGTCACAGTCACAGACACACACACACACGCGCGCGCGCACACACACACACACACACAAACACACACAAACACACACATAAACACACACATAAACACACACAAACACACACTCTCACACACTCACACTCAAACACACACTGGGGACAATTGACAGGCGCAGATGATACGATTTATGTAAAAATAAATATAATAAGATTAAATTTCAATAGCCATTTTCTTGTAACCAGTACTCATTTTGAAGAATATTTGCAAACGAAATATGTATAAAATATTATAATCTTTCACTTTTATTGAAATAAATTTTCTCTAAGTGCAACCGTTTTTGAGTTATTTCAACAATAAAATAAAACATCTGCAGTGTGATGCACCGAACTTTCTTATGCGCATATTTGTTAAGGGGGGAAATACAAGTAAAATAAATTTTTTATCGATTTTTTTTATTACATAAATCAATTGCCTATACATTTGAGATTTATCCTGAGGCGATTGGAAATGTAGTTACCGAGATATAACCATTTTTACTGTCTTATACACAGTACAAGTAATCATGAAAAATTTCGATCTCGAGATTTTAACGGAAATATACGTTTTGATCTTCAAAGTATTGATTCCGACTATTTTTGTCTGTCTGTATACGTGCGTGTGTTTGAGCTTTCTACAGCCTATACGGTTGAAGGTAAAATTATGTAACTTCAAACTTAAGATTTGTATATTTCTAGAGAGAAAACTTCTTATTTTTGAAAACAATATTCAAACCGGAAGTGCATATTAACTCTAGTCTTTTTTTTGCGGTTTCTGCAATTACTCAACAATGGTTGCACTTACAGAAGAATTGATGGAATTAAAATTATACATATAAGCATTTTAAATAACCTTTATTTGAAACTTTTTTCAAATAAAGCACCGGAAACAAATATGACTTTTAAAATTGATTCTTATTTTAGTTATTTTCACATAAATCGTATCAAATATGCCTGTCAATTGTTGAAAATTACTGAAAAACAAAAAAAAATTATTTGAAGTTTGACATTTAATATTTATTCTTATAAATATAATTAGTGAAAAAGGGTGCCAAAGTTTAGTAAATTATTATGAATTAGAAAAAAAAAAAAAATGTTGTCATGGATGGTCTGCAGTGCGATATTGGCCAGAATACGCACATCTTCAGCACTAAATCCGACTAGGACCGCTACACTCGCCAGGAGCGCCGATCGTGGACAGCAAAGAGGCCAGAACTGCTAGAAAACACGAGAGTGAATCCTGCAGCTCGAACTAGCAGCCGATTCGAAAGAGCGGCTAACCAAGGCCAACTAGATACATAAACTAATTATGGGTAAATACGCATTTTTCACTTCATTATTGATAATAAATAATAGCTATTATATAAATTATTGATTTTCTATATTTCATAGTACCAAAAAATATATAAATTATTGGCAGGCACCCTTCGGAACACATAGAAAAAATCATTTCTTTAAAATTCTCATGAATTTCAAGTTCAAAGTGTAATATTATTATTAGCAACAATTGTCTGTCTTCCAAATTAATAACAATTAGTCATTATCAGCCATAGCAATTAAATATATATAAATTATTGGCCGGTGCCCTTTGGAACCCTTAGAAAATAAAACATTTCTTTCAAATTTTCATGGATTTCATGTTCAAAGTCTAATATTATTACTAGCAACAATTGTCTGTCTTCCAAATTAATATCAGTTAGTCGTTATCAATTATAGCAATTAAATATATAAAAATTATTGATCAGTGCCCTTCGGAACCCTTAGAAAAAACATCATTTCTTTAAAATTTCACGAATTTCAAGTTCAAAGTGCAATATTATTATTAGCAACAATTGTCTGTCTTCCAAATTAATAACAATTAATAGCTATCAATCAAAGCAATTAAATATATAAAAAATTATTGGTCAGTGCCCTTCGGAACCCTTTACAAAACATCGTTTCTTTAAAATTTTCACGAATTTCAAGTTAAAGTGCAATATTATTATTAGCAACAATTGTCTGTTTTCTAAATTAATAACAATTAGTCGTTATCAATCATAGCAATGAAATATATAAAAATTTCTGGTCAGTGCCCTTCGGAACTCTTCGAAAAATAATCATTTCTTTAAAATTCTCACGAATTTCAAGTTCAAAGTGTAATATTATTATTAGCAACAATTGTCTGTCTTCCAGATTAATATCAGTTAGTCGTTATTAATCATAGCAATGAAATGTATAAAAGTTATTGGTCAGTGCCTTTCGGAACCCTTCGAAAAATAATCATTTCTTTAAATTTCTCACGAATTTCAAGTTCAAAGTGTAATATTATTATTAGCAACAATTGTCTGTCTTCCAGATTAATATCAGATAGTCGTTATTAATCATAGCAATGAAATATATAAAAGTTATTGGTCAGTACCTTGGGAACCCTTCGAAAAAAAAATCATTTCTTTAAAATTCACACGAATTTCAAGTTCAAAGTGTAATATTATTATTAGCAACAATTGTCTGTCTTCTAGATTAATATCAGTTAGTCGTTATTAATCATAGCAATGAAATATATAAAAGTTATTGATCAGTGCCCTTCGGAACCCTTCGAAAAATAATCATTTCTCTAAATTTCTCACGAATTTTAAGTTCAAAGTGTAATATTATTATTAGCAACAATTGTCTATCTTCCAGATTAATATCAGATAGTCGTTATTAATCATAGCAATGAAATATATAAAAGTTATTGGTCAATGCCCTTCGGAACCCTTCGAAAAAAAAAACATTTCTTTAAAATTCTCACGAATTTCAAGTTCAAAGTGTAATATTATTATTAGCAACAATTGTCTGTCTTCCAGATTAATATCATATAGTCGTTATTAATCATAGCAATGAAATATATAAAAGTTATTGGTCAGTGCCCTTCGGAACCCTTCGAAAAATAATCATTTCTTTAAATTTCTCACTAATTTCAAGTTCAAAGTGTAATATTATTATTAGCAACAATTGTCTGTCTTCCAGATTAATATCAGTTAGTCGTTATTAATCATAGCAATGAAATATATAAAAGTTATTGGTCAGTGCCCTTCGGAACCCTTCGAAAAATAATCATTTCTTTAAATTTCTCACTAATTTCAAGTTAAAAGTGTAATATTATTATTAGCAACAATTGTCTGTCTTCCAGATTAATATCAGATAGTCGTTATTAATCATAGCAATGAAATATATAAAAGTTAATTGTCAGTGCTCTTCGGAACCCTTAGAAAATAAAAGTTCAACAATGCACGTTTTATCTGAAACAATCTATCAGCAACAAACTCAATGAAAATCAATCAGAAAAACAATAAAACAATCAAAAACACAATTTTACATAGAAGAGAATTATTGTGCTAATAATAAATTTGTATTAAAAGATAATTATGATTTGATATAAAAATGATTAAATACATAACGATGCGATGCGCAGTGCACTCAATTATTTTAATTTGCATATTAGGTTGATCATGTGTTCCGAATAACACAGACCAATAATTTTTATATATTTAATTGCTATGGTTAAAAATGAGTAATTGTTATTAATTTGGAAGACAGACAATTGTTGCTAATAATATTATTGCACTTTGAACTTGAAATTCGTGAAAATTTTAAAGATACGATTTTTTTCTCAGGGTTCCGAAAGGCACTGACCAATAATTTTTATATATTTAATTGCTATGCTTGATGATGGCAAATTGTTGTTAATTTGGAAGACAGACAATTGTTGCTAGTAATAATATTAGACTTTAAACTTGAAATACGTGAAAATTTTAAAGAAACCATGTTATTTCTAATGGTTCCGAAGAGCACTGACCAATAATTTTTATATATTTAATTGCTATGATTGATAATGACTAACTGATATTAATTTGGAAGACAGACAATTGTTGGTAATAATAATATTACACTTTGAACTTGAAATTCGTGAGAACTTTAAAGAAATTATTTTTTTTCGAAGGGTTCCGAAGAGTACTGACCAGTAATTTTTATATATTTCATTGCTATGATTGATAAAGACTAACTGATATTAATTTGGAAGACAGACAATTGTTGCTAGTAATAATATTAGACTTTTAACTTGAAATTCGTGAAAATTTTAAAGAAACGATGTTTTTTCTAAGGGTTCCGAAGGGCACTGACCAATAATGTTTATATCTTTAATTGCTATGATTGATTTCGACTAACTGATATTAATTTGGAAGACAGACAATTGTTGCTAGTAATAATATTAGACTTTGAACTTGAAATTCGTGAGAATTTTAAAGAAATGATTTTTTTTCGCAGGGTTCCCAAGGGCACTGACCAATAATTTTTATATAATTCATTGCTATGATTGATAACGACTAATTTTTATTAATTTAGCAAACAGACAATTGTTGCTAATAATAATATTGCACTTTAACTTGAAATTCGTGAAAATTTTAAAGAAACGATGTTTTGCAAAGGGTTCCGAAGGGCACTGACCAATAATTTTTATATATTTAATTGCTTTGATTGATAGCTACTAATTGTTATTAATTTAGAAGACAGACAATTGTTGCTAATAATAATATTGCACTTTGAACTTGAAATCCGTGAAATTTTAAAGAAATGATGTTTTTTGTAAGGGTTCCGAAGGGCACTGATCAATAATTTTTATATATTTAATTGCTAGGATAGCGACTAACTGATATTAATTTGGAAGACAGACAATTGTTGCTATTAATAATATTACACTTTGAACTTGAAATTCGTGAGAATTTTAAAGAAATGATTTTTTCTATGTGTTCCGAAGGGTTCCTGCCAATAATTTATATATATTTTGGTACTATGAAATATAGAAAATAAATATATATATATATATATATATATATATATATATATATATATATATATATATATATATATATATATATATATATATAATATATATATATATATATATATATAATATATATAATATATATATATATATATATAATATATATATATATATATATATAATATATATATATATATATATATATATATATATATATATATATATATATATATATATATATATATATATATATATATATATATATTATATATATATATATATATATATTATATATATATATATATATATATATATATATATATATATATATATATATATATATTATATATATATATATATATATATATATATATATATATATATATATATATATATATATATATATATATATATATATTTATATATATATATATATATATATATATATATATATATATAATATATATATAATATATATATATATATATATATATATATATATATATATATATATATATATATATATATATATATATATATATATATATATATATATATATATATATATATATATATATATATATATATATATAGTATATATATATATATATATATATAATATATATATATATATATATATATATATATATATATATATATATATATATATATATATATATATATATATATATATATATATATATATATATATATATATATATATATATATATATATATAATATATATATATATATATATATATATATATATATATATATATATATATATATATATATATATATATATATATATATATATATATATATATATATATATATTATAAAAGTAATCAATAATATATATTGAAATAATATTCGTGATCGAAATTAACAACTCGCTCTCTGGCGGTGAAACTAATGTACTACAAAAATTGGTCATTACGCCGGGTATTAATGTACCAATCTGCTGTTTGTTCCATTAATGGCCAGCTGACACTCAGTGCGGGTGCATTACTAGCCATCAGTTAGCCTCACGGAGTCATAGATTATTTTGCATTGCATTCCATAAAATCTATGTTCAATAAACTGATTGTTATAAGAAGGATTCATACTGTTTTATTTCGATATTCCGTATAACTCCTTTTCTGTGCGATTTTGTATCAACGAATTATTTAGTTACCACACACACACACAACAACGTAGATCCAATACTAGACGATCATGCCAATTAAAGTTAGTTAATTAATAAGTAAAGTCAATTATTTATGTAAAATCTAAATTTCAATTAGATAAATTATGTTTGGAGAATAAATCAATATGAAATCGATAACTTTGATTTTGTTTAATAAATTTTGTTAATTTATTTGTTAAGTTAATACTTGATTAACTTTTAGTTATTTAAATGTCTACAGTTTTCGTAATACGTCGAAGAATTTTAAATATCAATTTGGAATTTTAAAACATACGAGGGCTGGTCAATAAGTCCGTGACTTTTTGAATTTCCCGCCTCTTACCAGGAAGGGCAACACTGCTCCTGTTAACAAGCATCTATCAATTGATTCCTGTCAAAATTTGAACAAGCCACGTCATTTAGTTTGTATTTGTCAGTCCTTGAAAGCAGACGACCGCGTTAATTGTGGAGAAAATGGAAAAAAGTGAATTTCGTGTGCTCATCAAGCATTATTTTTTGAGGGAAAAACCATCACTCAAACCAAGGCTAAGCTTGATAAATACTACGGGGACTCTGCACCATCAATTTCAATGATAAAAAAGTGGTTTACTGAATTTCGTTGCGGCCGTACAAATACGGGAGATGCTGAACGTTCTGGACGTCCAGTCGAGGTCGCCACACTTGAAACAATTGAAAAAATTCACGATATGGTATTGGCCGATCGGAGATTGCAAGTACGGGAGATTGTGGAAGTCATAGGAATATCACATGGCTCAGTGGTTTCGATTTTGAATGATCACTTGGGTGTGAAAAAGCTAGCCGCAAGATGGGTGCCGCGTTTGCTCACAATCGATCACAAACGCAATCGTGTGACAACCTCGAAGGAGTGTTTAGCGTTGTTCAACCGCAATATGGATGAGTTTTTGCGCCGTTTCGTAACCGTGGACGAAACATGGATTCACCACAACACACCAGAGACCAAACAGCAGTCAAAACAGTGGGTCTTTTCGGGTGAATCGGCGCCGAAGAAGGCCAAGGTGGGTTTGTCAGCCAATAAAGTCATGGCGACCGTTTTTTGGGATGCACGCAGTATAATCCACATTGATTACCTTCAAAAGGGAAGAACAATCAATGGCGAATATTATGCCACCTTATTGGATCGATTCAATGACGATTTGAAGAAAAAACGACCGCATTTGGCCGAGAAACAAAATCTTTTCCTGCAAGACAATGCAAGGGTGCACTCATGTATAGTCTCCATGGCGAAATTTCATGAATTGGGCTATGAATTGCTCCTTCATCCACCCTATTCTCCGAATTTAGCCCCGAGTGGCTATTTCTTATTTCCAAACTTAAAGAAATGGCTCGGCGGAAAGAGATTTGACTCCAATGATGAAATCATCTCACAAACAAACACCTATTTTGAGGACCTCGACAAAACTTATATTTTGGAAGGTATAAAAAAATTGGAGAAACGTTGGACGAAGTGTATAGAGCTCAAAGGAGACTATGTAGAAAAATAAATTGATTTTTTGTCAAAAAACCTGTGTCTCTTTCAAAAAGTCACGGACTTATTGACCCGCCCTCGTATTATTTAATAATCCAACATTTGTTGGTAATAACACAGGAGTACTACTTTATCTATAAATTATATTATACATTATCGATAGATGCGTGACTTGTTTGTTATTGTCGAATATTACTATATCTTACAGTGGGGAATGAGAGGGTCCTTATCAATTCTCAGACTTGCATTCAAATAAATGTGATTAGCATCCTTTGTTATAGATTGCAAATCATATGAATAAGTAAATATAAACTGGTGATTCATACATAACTTATCATTCATTTGTTCTATGAGAATAGCTAAATCAACAGTTTTAATAGTATATATAGATACTAACACTTTTCGATAAATAAATTAATCAGTGAATTTCGAATCGTTATTGTAATACAAACAGACATACCTAATTCCAAAAATAGTCCGACTCGCTTCAGGGAAGTCAAAAGTAGTACAAGTATTCGTATAATTCGATATCTAAAAAGTTTTTCGAATAGAATAAATAGTCGATTAAAAATGTATTTATTCGTATAAATAACTTTTAGATATCGCATTATTCGATATCTGAAAAGTTATTCGAATAAATTAATAATTTTTTTGTCGATTTTTTTTTTTTATTCGAATGTTTGAATATTTACGGATTTGAAAAATACTAACTTGAAGGCAAACGTATGAATAAAATAAAAGTACTATCGAAAGTAAGCTATTGTATTAGTAGTCTGATTCAACAAAAATCACTCGTCTACGTAGGCGAGTAGAATAGAGGAAATGGAAGAGGTTCGTCTTCATTTTGTTGAGATTCAGTTAGTCTACTTAAACTGTCTAATTTAATAAACTGAAATGTTTGCATCGTAGATACTGTCTGGATGTCTTACCACTAAATTAAAATTCTTTTTTGCAAATTTTGCAGGATACCTTGGAAGCTGAATCACTTTTTAAAACAAAAAACTACCATACGGCTGACTATCATACAACTAACATAACACTAACTACAGTATAATAAGAATCAATAAGTACCTACAGTTAGTCCCAAAAGTATTCGTATCTCTACAGTCTCTAATATGAATATCAGTAAAATGGATCGTATTAGTACATTTAAACAATGAATTTTAGTGAGAAGTTATGCATATTTCTTGTGATTATCTAGACAAAATTTGAATATATTACTAATGATAATATTGGTGACAAAAAACATTTCTTACAACATTATAGAAAATTCATGCCCCAAAAGTATTCGTACAATCTGTTTTTTTTTTAAGTTTAGAAGTCGGAGGTTTTTTTAATATTTGTATAATTGAATCATTTCTATGGTAGTCATTCTGTTTGGAATAAACTGTAATATTGGCACTATTTCGGTCAAATATTTCTCTAAAATGGGACGTAAAAAAGGGTGAAACTACAATAAGCGAGCGGGAATTAGTGTTGAAAAGGCAGAAAGAAAGTGAATCGTATTCAGATATTGCAAATTTATTCGATAGGAATAAATCCACTGTGCAACATATTATAAATAAGGTAAAATAGACGATACCGTACTAAAACGCTGCGGTCGTCCAAAACATCTGACAATGCGTGAAGAAACGACATTAGTGCAGGAAATAATGAAAAAGAGTAGTAAAAGTCCTCGAATTAGTGCCCTTAACTTGGTAACATTTATTAATAATAACTTTAATGAACATGTGCTGAAACCTGCCGTAGAATTTTACAAAAGCATGAGTTTCATGGACGAGTTGATTGTAAGAAACCTTTTATTAATAAGGTAAATAGGTTAAAGCGGCTTAAATTCGCTAAAATTTATTCATCAAAAGATAATACATTCTGGGAACAAGTTATATTTACGGACGAGAGTGAATATAACATCCTTGAGTCCAGTGCTGTTGTGCCCCTGTAATAGGTTGCCTGATGGTTTCGTTTCAGGAACGGTGGTGAAAAATAAACACTTTATTTGGTGAAATTAAGTTGGATGTTTATTAAATGAAAATGTATGTTATTGCTACAACGTTTTGATAGAGACTAACTTAAAATTAAATCTTAGCTAGAAGAAGGATAGCGAACTCTTGTGTGATACAGGATGTTAGATGGTTTCCGTTGACACAGCGGTGTCAAATAAAAGAATTATGTTACCTTATGGGAACAAAATTAGACACGTGTAACAGTGGGAAGCATGGTTTGGTAGAAACAAAATACTGAGCTTGAACTAAAGACAGTTAAAGACGGTGGTGGATCTGTGTTAGTTTGGGGCTGTATGGCTAGTATCGGAGTGAGAAATTTGGTTAGGTAGGTACTTATAGATGGAATTGTGAATTAAATATCTGCAAATATTACGTGAAAATCTGTCGGCAAGTGGAATAAAATTAGATCTAGAAGGCACTTATCATTTCCAACAAGACAACTACCCCAAACATACAGACTATATTGTCAGACAGTGGCTTTTGTATAATACTCCCAACATGTTGGTGACGCCGCACAGTGGGATGAAACGCATGAAAAGTGGCCAGAAGGGAAATATTCAAATGTTCTATTTTTGAATTTTTTTTACCATCTTATTAAGAATACTTAAGAATATAGAAAGCAATAATTTTTATTATTATATAACGGAAATACACAAAACTTTAAAAATTTATTATTTTGAAATGTAAAATGCAAGTCACTATATCCTTTTTATTTTTAAATCAAATTTCAAAATTCATAATGTTTTAAAATGCTATTACATTTAGTTTCAGAGAATTTCTTTTAAAATTTCAATATATGAAGCGAATTGCATATTACAGCATCCAACATGGCGGTCCGTTTTTTTTTTTTTGCTGGATTTAAAATTTTCATTGGAATAGAACTTTTTATTGCCGCTTCCCGGCGCTCTAATTTTTACATAATTATATATATAATACTTTTGAGAAACAAGATCAAAAATAAAAAATACCCCGCCTTTCACCAGATTTTCATAATTTATATTTTAAGTGGCGGCCGACCAGCACATAAATATATACTACACTGCGAGAAGTCCTACTGTATATACATAATTTAACATAAATCGGTATCTTAGACATAATTCTGTTATCAATAATTGTTTAATCTATGCAAATAATATAAATAAATAAAGTTGACTGGTTTATGCATACGAATATAAAACACATATATGAGACGGTAAGATTAAAAGTAAAACCTGCCCTAAATTGTAATCTAATTAAGCTAATGCATACTGTGAGCGCAATAAGTATTCGTACAGTAAACGTTTTCAAAAAGAAACTACTTTTACAGGAAAACAATTGAAGGTAAGTAAAAAATAAAATATTATTATGTATAAGCACATTCAATATTTATACATAACATTCAATATTTATACATAAATAAATCAACTAAAATTAAATTATAGTGCCAATAAAAAATAAAAACCGATGACACACGTCAAATTAGCGCGCAAAAAGTATTCGTACACGTTAATTTTTTTGTTTCAGCATAAGTTATTTTATAGAATCTCGCCGAATGGCACGAATAACAATAACATGGGAACTCCCCCGAACATATATGAAATTTTCCATAAACCAATGTCATTTACCAATTATCTGTGCAATATAAGAAGTAAAAGCAAAGAAACTAGTTAAGCTGAAAGAAAATTTATTATTTCATTACAAAATTAGTGCATATATTTGAGGAAGATTTCGAGTATAATACATAGATCGCATTAACCAGCCTAAAATAGAATTAATAGCTTTCGTTAAACTAAAACATTGAAAAATATAGACAGAAGTGGCCCGGTCACCAGTCAGTTGCCTTGATCGTCGGAAAATCGTAAGGAAAATTAAAGAAATCCCATAAATTATTGCACCGAAATTTACTGAAGAACTATAAATTACCCCTGAAATATCTTTGTGCCTGTGTACTATCCGAAATGTACTACGAAATACTGGGTATCATGGTCGATTGAGATTACGAAGTTAATTGAAAGAAGCGATTAACGTGTGTTAAGGACTTCATAGAATGGCGATCGAGCTCTAGAATAAAGTTATATATCCTGATGACTCAGAAAACAATAATTTTGGTTCGGATGGTAGGGGCATTTAGGGAGAAAAATACAAACAGAATTTGACAAAATAAGCTTACTTCGTGTAGTAAAACACTTGTATGGGGATGTATGAGTGCTGCTGGTATTAGAAAATTATGGATCATATAGTCTATATCATCATCATCATCTTAACGGAATATTTCATTCTCAGCGTGAAGAAAATGGGAGCCAAAAAAATGTCATATTCATGCAAGACAATGATCCAAAACATAGCGCTTGGTACTCCAGATTGTGTATCTTTTTTAATACACCAATCTATCGAAAATGCCTACCGAATCATCAGACATTAATATAAATGCACATTTATGGATGAAAACGAAATAAGAAAACGGCTAATTTCTAATAAAAACTATTTGAAAATTTAGCACCATGAAGAATGGGATAGCACTTCAATATTTTATAAGGTATTTGGTAAATTTAATACCAAATAGACTCCTAACTATTATTAGAGCCAATAGATATCCAAAAAATATTGGTTATTTGTGTATAATTGAAAATATTATAACAATTTGTTACATGTACGAATACTTTTTGCGCGTTAATTTAGATTGTGATATTGGTTTGTAATTATTATTTCCACGTTAACATTATTTTTGATGAATCGTTTTGGTAAATTAAATTAACATATGACTCCATATAACTCCACATATTTTTATTTTTGATCTATCTTCTATACCTAGTTTTTCTTTAAATGTAGTTTTATTTTGAAAACTAGACCTGTACGAATACTTTTTGCGCTCACTGTATCTAACTGGCTAAATGTGCAGCCGCAGATTTCTAAAAGATAGAATCAACCAATCTACAAATAATTTTCTTCGCTTGACAACGATCAATAGGTAGGTAGTACATACATAAAAATTTTCGTTTACGTTATCGGCATTTTCTAAATATAAGATAAACTTCATCTCTAATACGGTAATTTTGATGCAGGCGGCTTTATTCTTATTTATTTCGGGATTTGTAAATTATCTTTTCTGATGAATTGTAGGAATACTTGCTAATAATATGACTAATTATTTTGCAAGAATGTCTAATTATTCGTAATTACTTATATTGTAACCAATTTCATTAATTATTTACACCCTCCAATTCTAGTAAGAAATATACATAAATAGGCAGTAATAACCAAAAACATACATTTTCAATTAAGCAATTTGAAAGAGTTTAGTGAAGTTATAAAGAAGCTACATATCGTGTTACTTAAAATAACATTTAAAGTGATAGCTTTAGCGGCATTTACAGACAAATAATCTAAAAAATTACTATAAGGTGTCAAGTCACAAATGTAGATTTGCTTCATAATTTTCAAAAAACCTCAGATCCGTATATTACGAGTCTAAGGCATAAAAGCATTATTAATAAAGATTCTTTATGTGGAGATGCTCTTAATTTATTAAATATTTAGTTATATTTTATATTTCAATCAAAATTCAGCCATGAAACTGAATATTATATTTTTCGATAAGCACTAACTAATAATTTTTTTTTCCATTTACTAATAAAACTTAATACGCTATGAATTATTTTGATAAATAACACATTAACAGCCAAAATTAAAATAAAATTACCAGTTTTATACGCTATAAGAGCTATGGATTTAATGCATTAAGCATTATCAAACAAAAAAAAAGACATTTTTTTTAAAGTTATACTTTGGTTTATTTGCAAATTTTATGCTAAATAATAACAAAAATAAAATCTTTTTTAATTACCGAATGGCAGTTTTGGCCACTTTTCGAGCGTTTCGTCCCACTGTGCGCTGCACCAAAGTCCTGATATTAATCCCAAAGAAAACTTTTGAGTTCATGTCGAAAAAAGAATAAGAAAATTTGAAAATAAAGAAATGTTAAATAATAAAATTACACGTTTGAAACAATAACGGAAGCGAATGTACAAAAGAAATTAGTTCAGGGTATGAATAATCGTTTAAAAAATATAATTCAGCCAAAGGAGAATCAACTAAATAGTAGTTGCCTTAAAGATTTAAAATTTTAGTGCAAGGATTACTGGAAGCGTAAGCATAATATTGAATAGTGTTAGAATAAAAACCTTGTGATTTGATTATGGTTGTTTTAAATCTATTTAAAATTTGTCATACATGTTTATGTATCTTTCTGTTAAAATTCATTTGTAAATTAGAAAAGTACAATACATTCTGATGAAAAGATTATTAGAAACGGGAAGGTACGAATACTTTTGGGACTCATTGTACATGAACACAATTCGCAGACAAAATTTAGGTAATTCCCCGATGTATGTACTACTGCTAAGAAGTCAACAAGTATATACAGTGGTTCACATAATTATTCGCACAAGATGAAAATTAATGTATAACAGTTATTTTCTCGGAGTTACGACTATATTTTTTTTCAAATGATTAATATATTGATAATTTCAATATTTACAAAGTTATCTGCAAAAAAATATATATTTATATATCTTTAGTAGTTTGAGCAAAAAAATAAATCATTTTACTGTTATTAAAATGTAGTTACAAAATTATTCGCACAAAAGAAAAAAAACGCTGCTCTATCATTTTAAAATTATGCTGTAGTGCATTTTTATTATTTAGATTTTAGGGAACTACATATTGTTCTATTAATGTTTCATAAAAATAAAAAAATTAACATATTTATCGGTTTTATTTGCAAAATTGAGTCGTAAAATGGTTGAAACTAATTTAAGTGAGAGAAAGTTAATTGTGAAACTAGTTGCACAAGGAAAAGCATATCGGGAAACTGGCGATATAGTTGGCAGATCATATTCTACAGTACGTAGTATTGTAAACAAGTATAAATATGAGGGTACACTGTTTAAAAAGCCGGAACGTGGTCGCAAAACCATATTAACACCCAAAAATAAGCAGTACATAGTTCAACAAATAAAGAAAAATCCAAAACAGCCGTAGTAAACCTTAACGCAGAAATTGAAAATATAAACAAGAGACCCATATCAACTGAAATTGTTCGAAGAGTACCCCGACAAAATGGTTATAATGGCCGAATAGCACCCAAGAAGCCTTTCATTACAAAAATATATAAATTGAAGAGATTAGAATTTGCGAGAAAATACGTAAATATGGAACCAGAGTTTTGGAATACAGTTATTTTCAGCGTTGAAAGTAAATATAACATTTTCAGTTCTGATGGTAAACAGACAATTTGGAGTTAACCCAATACAAAGCTCAAAAAGAAACATCTTTGCGGAACGGTTAAGCATGGTGGAGGAAGTGTAATGGTCTGGGGCTGCATGAGCGCTAATGGTGTGCGAATTTAGAACTTATTGATACAATAATGAATAAAAAAGTTTATTTGAATATATTAAAAAAAAATTTAACCCCTAGTGTCCAGAAATTAGGCTTACCATGGAATTACAGCTTCCAACAAGATAACGATCCAAAGCATACTGCTTATATAGTTAAGTCATGGTTATTATATAAAGTCCCCAAGCAATTAAAAACTCTTCCGCAAACACCTGATCTCAACCTTATCGAAAATTTGTATTAGGAACTTGAACGGCGTATTCCAAAAGATCCAGTTACTAGAAAAACAATGTTAAAAAGCAGACTTCTGGAAGAGTGGAATGAAATAGATGCACAGGTGACTTAGAAACTAGTTGAAAGTATGCCAAACGGTTACAAGTTGTAATAGATTCAAAAGGTTTACCTACAAAATATTAAAAACTTTATAAACTAATTTTGTTTCATGTGCAATATACGTATTTAATATATATATATATATATATTTTTTTTTTTTGTGCGAATAATTTTGTGTTAAGCAAATGTGATTTAATTTTGTAAAATATTAATATATTGTTAATAAAGTAATTATAACTTTGTTTTTTATCTATATTATCTAGTAATATACATTAACCTAATAGAATTTAAAAAGAAACTGTGTTTTATGTTAGTAAATTGTGGAAATATTTGATGTTTTTCAGATATTTTCACTCTGTGCGAATAATTTTGTGAGCCACTGTACATACATGCATATTATTGTGCAACTACTATGTAGGCTATTAAAAATACATTATTTGAATTAATGAATTTGTTCCAATAAATCATTCGATAGTTAAACCATTCAAGAACTAAATATTCGATAGTCAAATTCGACAGTGTCCATTCAGTAGTCAAAAGGTAGATTTACGTTAAAATCTCAATTTTTTTCATGATTAAAATCTTAAATTATTACATCGTAAGAAAGTAAAAAGTGTTACAATAAAAATTCTTTGACGAACGAGAATCGCACACACTTGAGGAGTAAATTGAAACAATTATATCTCAGCGAGAAACGGTGGTATACTGAGCCTGTTCCTTGTACTGAGCAGAAAAATACTGAGTCAAGAGCCATAGATAATGGACAGAAAAAGTGGTGTGTCACGGCGGGCGGGAAATACGATTGCGTGGATCTGCAAATTTTTCTGTGAAAAGTCCCATGTTATTCTTATGGAGAAAAACACATTTTTTTGAAATGCAGACTAAACCCACTAATAAATTTTTAGTAGCATAATTATTAGTCTTAGCATAAAGGTGGATAGTTAAAGTGTCAGCTACTATTAAAAATTACCGGGGCCCATCCATAATTACAGTTTTATAGCTATTTGAAATAATTAGAAATGCAAATTTGGCGCTTTTTTAAACTTCCGGAACTGATAGTTCGATGCCGGCCCGTCCGACTCTATCACAATTCTATTGTTGACGAGATTTGCTCGCTGACTAGAAAATTGTAGATGGCTCTGACAACCAATAGTGATCGAAAAGCGGACCAAAACATAACCGACATAATCTAATTTGACCTATTCTTTAGGTTCTTTAGCTTCATTACGTCATATTTAAAATGCCCAATTGTTGTGCCGCGATCGGGTTTTAAATGATTTAATTACTTCAAATAAACTGCGATTCCCGTGCCAAAAGCACAAATTAAAAATAATGTCTAAAATTGTTTTTATTTTTCTAAAAGTACGTTTAGAGCGTAATTGTGTGTTCTTAAATGCAGATCAAGAAGAAAATTTGCATAAAAAAAAATTGGCAAAACATTGCATAAACTAAATACCTATATATAAGAAATAATTTTATGTGTATTGCTTTTTACCCCTATGATTTCCCACTACAAATACCACTAAAATTTATATTTTTACTTTAAAGTTAAATTAATTTGATTTTACGTTAAATGGTTATTGCGTCATTCAATTTAAAATAAATAAATATTATCCTTCGAAAAATTTGGAAACACAAATAACAAAACTATAATGCAACTATATTTAGATATTGTCGTGTTAAAATATTCGTACCGGTTGGGCTATGATCATCAGGACGAGCACTACTGATTGTCAGTGCCATCTACAACTTTCCAGTCACTATTAGAAGTGTCAAAAGCTTCAGTCGATGTATGCTTTTAGAATCACATATTTGGATGTAAATTAATATTTAATTTATTATCCAAATTGCTGAAATTGCTCTAGAAAAAATGAAAATTAATATAAAATTAAAAAATATTAAATAATATCATTATTTAGTTATCAATATAAATAAATTGTTTGACTTAACCCATAAACGACGACGCGACCAAAACTTTCCACGACTTTGCTTTTGCGAGATTTTCCAGCCAATTCTAATACGAAACCTGTTTTCTCTCAGGAAAGTTTCTCAATTTTATGATTTTAGTGTAATATTGCACCTACATCCCCAACACGAACGTGTACAAGAGAGTAAAGTGGTGCAAATCCGAAAAATTTGCTTTCTCAGCGGCCAAAAGGTTCCACTACTTTTTGATAGATTGCATTTATGACAAATTTGGGTTTGGGAATATTTGTCATATATAAAAAAAACATGTTTCCAGGGATTTTTATAATTTTTCTCCTTCACCCCTTTGCCGGGGGTATAAAGTGGGTAAGATGGATAATCGGCTACATGGAATGAAAACTTTCTTTTGCCAAGAACTGAAAACCAGTAGATTACTTATGATGTCCATGACCATTTACAAAGGGTTCTACATTTACATAGTGTTATACATTTACATAGTGTTGTACATTTATATTTACATAGTAGAAATGTATAACACTATGTAAATGGTCATGGACATCATAAGTAATCCATTGGCTCTTATTTCTTGGCAAATAAAAGTTTTTCATTCCATGTAGCCATTATCCATTTTTACCCACTATATTCCCCCGGCAAAGGGGTGAAGGAGGAAAATTATAAAATCCCTGGAAACATGTTTTTTTGATATGTGACAAACATTCCCAAACTCAAATTTGTCATAAACGCAATCTATCAAAAAGTAGTGGAACGTTTTGGCCGCTGAGAAAGCATTTTTTTCGGTTTTGCACAACTTTACACCCCTGTACACGCTGGGGGTGAGGTTGTAGGTGGAATAATACCCTAAAATCGTAAAATTGAGAAAATTTCCTATAATAAAACAGGTTTTGTATTCAAATTGGCTGGAAAACCTCGCCAAAGCAAAATCGTGGAAAGTTTTGGTCGCGTCGGCGTTAATGGGTTAATATTAAAGAATAGCCTTAGTTGTTGATGTCGGTCCATTACGTTGAATAAACATCTGCAGTGTCATGCACCGAACTTTCTTATACGCATTTGGGTTGAACCACATCGTAGCTTCATTATTTTTCTAATTTATAATATTTGTTCTAACCTTTAGAGTGCTTTTATGTTTTGATTAATTATTTAAATTTGTTAACATTATTTTTGTAGGTTGACTTGACAACAAAAATAATATTACATGTGGGAATATATGCGTGTAGTCATTGACCAAATGCACCCTACGCCTATGTTTAGTTGGTGTAGTGTCTAGTGAGAGGGCGGATAAGTAGTGTACAAGAAAAACGTGTCGGTCCTAAAGTGTGTGCGGAAAAGGTTTAATCAAAACAGTTCTATTTAACGTATTATCGAAGTGGTGCGTGCTGTGAAAGTTTCATCAGGTTATGGGCCCAGTCCCCGTTCCACTGCGCTAATACAAGTTGAACAGAATTAAACTTTTCACGGGATTTTTATATGTTTGAGTATTGTGAACAAATATGGCGACGACTATAGAAAACACCCAAAAGGCTACCGTGTTGCGGTTGAACGACCACAACTACGTCAACTGGAAGGTAACAATGCGCTGGGTCCTGACGAGGGACAAAACATGGACGACTGTGACATCACCGAAACCTGAACCAGAGACATTAGACTGGGTAAATAAAAACGAGGCGGCCATGACGCGACTCATGCTGTCGGTGGAAGAAGATCAACTCGTTCATATACGTCACCTGGAGGTTGCTGCCGACGTGTGGACAACGTTTCAGAACCTGTACGAGCGGTCGACAAGAACAAGTAAATCCTTCTTGCGGCGCCAGATGTGGGCAATGCGGTACACATCTGGAACATTGCAACAACACATCACGGCATTGAAAGACATGGCCAGCAGAGTGCGAGCTGCTGGAATTCGCGTGGATCTCGACGAGGAGATTTCGGCGCTGTTCCTCTCGCTACCAGCAAGTTATGATAATGTAATTTCAGGGTTGGAAAGCAGAGACGAAGATACACTCACGATGGAGCTCGTTGTGGGTAAACTACTGGACGAGTATACGCGACGTGTGGAAAGTCGTGTCAGCGAAGGCAACGACAATGCCATGTTCGTCAAACCGTGGCGAAAACCGGGCCAGACGCTCCAGGGTCAAGAAAAGGACAACAACTATGGCGGAAGCAGCGGTCACACTCGACCAGCAGCAAGTTTTCCCAGGCGAAAAAGAAATGCTACTACTGCAACAAGAAGGGGCATTTCAAGGCCGAGTGCCGCAAACGCCAGAAGGATCTGGTCAATAGCGACAGGAAGCAAAATGAGGCAGCAGGCAAAGCTGCGAGCAATAGGAAACGCGGCCAAGGTGGTGACCATTCATTCGGCACTACGGAGAGGGCGACCATCGTGTCGGCAATCAACACGAACAACGAGTGGCTCGTTGATTCGGGATGTACCAGTCACATGACGTCTAATCGCAATCTGTTCAGCAAGCTAGCGACAACGAACCGGGTGGTTCAGCTCGCTGGTCGGGGTCATAGCATTCCAGTATCGGGGATTGGCTTGGTTCGACTTCGATGTAACACACCAGACAGAATCGAATTCAACGCGTGTTTAAAGGACGTACTCTACGTGCCTGAACTCGGGAGTAGCCTCATATCCGTGAGTAAACTCCTCAGCAAGGACTGCAAGGTAGTTTTCAGAGGGAAGAATTGCAAGATCTTGCGCGGTGGAGAGGTATATCTGCACGCAAAGGAACGCAACGGTCTGTATGTACTCGAATGGCTAGGTAAAGCTGTCCAGACATCAGAAAAAGGTGGACGTGAGTACACGAGTATCGAGCACTCAAACCACGCTACCATCGACGATTGGCATCGTCGTTTCGGACACCGGGAGTCAGCGGCCATCCAGCTCCTGCATCGTGACAATCTCGTACAAGGAATGGACTTGACCACAGGTGAAAAACCAAGTAAGGAGTGCGAGGTGTGCATCATTGGTAAGTTAACCAAGAAACCTCACCCCGCAAGCACATCACGAGCAAAACAGCCATTGGATTTGGTACATACTGACGTAGCCGGACCAATGCAAACTGCAACACCGAGCGGGAATCGGTGGGTACTCACGCTAATAGATGATCATTCTAGGTTCACGATGATCCGTCTCATGCAGCGAAAAGACCAAGTCACAGAACATGTCAAGGATTATGTATCATTGACTGAAAACCAGTTCAAACAACGAGTAAAGGTCATAAGGTCAGACAACGGACGCGAATACGTCAACAGCGAATTGACAAGCTTCTTACGCAAGAAAGGGATCGTGCATCAACTTACGGTGCCACACACGCCACAGCAGAATGGTCGTGCTGAGCGGAAGAATCGCTCGCTCAACGAAATGACCAAATGCATGCTTGTGGATGCAAAATTGCACAACCGCTTCTGGGGTGAAGCGATGTACACGGCCACCTATTTACAAAATCGGTTGCCATGCAGGTCAGTCGGCAAGACACCATACGAGTTATGGCACGGGACTGTGCCTGATGTGAGCCACCTACGTGTGTTCGGCTCAATCGGCTACTCTCATGTGGCCGACGTCAAGCGCCGCAAGCTGGACAGCAAGGCCATCAAAGGGGTACTGATCGGGTACAGCACAGTAACAAAGGGTTACCGAATCCTCGATCCAGTGACAGCAAAAGTCTGGGTAGCTGACTCCGTACGTATAATTGAGTCACCTACACAACTCATGCCGATAGAAGCAACAACGGCACCCACGGACACTTCGGTAGTTGATGGGGATGAAATCTCTGATGATTTTGAAGTGGAGATTGCTTCGGATGAACAGCAGCCTGCCACACCAACTACAGCTACACAACTCGAACCGATCCAGCAACGTCGTGGTCGTGGACGGCCACGCAAGGAGAAAAACGTTTCGAACCCTGTCTCAACAGAACAATCGCAGCCAGTAGAAGAGGGAGTGACAGAAGGGGGAGACGAGGCACTGCCGGCAACACGTGCATCAAAACGTCATAATAAAGGTCAGCCGCCGGTACGCTATTGTATGCTCACCGAAGAGCGAAGCAGCACAGATCCAAAATCTTGGAAAGACATGCGTCAGCTGCCCAAACGCGAGCAGCAGAAGTGGTACAAAGCCGCGCAGGAGGAGATGAAGTCCCTCGCAAAACACGACGTATTCGAGCTAACTAATCTACCTACCGGCATGCGCGCAATTACGGCTAAATGGGTTTTTAAAACAAAAAGCAACGAGCACGGTGAGGTGGATACTTACAAGGCTCGGTTGGTAGCGAGAGGTTTCTGTCAAAGGTACGGAGTCGAATATGATGAAACGTTCGCTCCAGTTGTACGACACGAAACTGTACGTATACTAATCGCGTATGCAGCTGCCAAGAGACAACACATGCGACATCTTGATGTAAAGAGCGCGTATCTGAACGGAGAGCTCGACGAGGAGCTCTACCTTGAGCAACCAGAAGGTTTCAAGATACGTGGTTCCGAAGAAAAGGTATTTCGTCTACACAAGAGCCTGTACGGTCTAAAACAGGCAGCGAGAGCATGGAATCGAACCGTAACAGACATCCTTGCAAGGATGGGACTCCGCCAAAGTAGGGCAGATCCGTGCCTATTCAGCAGAATAGAAAGCGATGGTACTAGCATCCATGTACTGCTTTATGTGGATGATATGCTCGTGGTAGGTCACAGTGCCCAGGCCACGCAGCAGATCGGGAAGGAGCTTAACAAGTTCTTCGAAATTAAGGATCTTGGAGCGGCACGGCATTATCTTGGGTCGCAGATAGACCGTAATCAAGTAGGCCAAGTTTTTGTACACCAGCGTGCTAAAATTGATGCACTCATTTTTGAGTGTGGGTTACAAGATGCGAAACCAATTATCACTCCAATGGAGACGGGTTTCCTAAGTAACGACGCACCGAGCCCGGCGCTGCAACATGACCACTATAGGAAAGTTCTTGGTTCATTGTTGTATCTGGCCAATCTCACGAGGCCAGACATTGCCCTGGCAGTGGGGATACTCTGTCGACGAGTTCAGGCTCCGACGGAGGCAGATTGGAAGGCAGCCAAGAGAGTAGTGGTGTACTTACACACCACCATTGACCTGGGCCTTCACTACAAGAGCGGTCATGACCTGACGCTCTCCGGATATGTAGACGCCGACTGGGCAGGTGATCGGTATGATCGGAAATCAACAAGTGGTTTCTTTTTCCGACTCGGTCCATCCGTAATCACCTGGTCTTCGCGAAAGCAGACGACTGTTGCACTAAGCTCTACGGAAGCCGAATATATAGCAATGTCACACGCTTGTCGTGAGGTGCAATGGCTTCAACAACTGTTGCAAGATTTGAGGATCAACTCAAAGGATCCCGCCAATATTTACGAGGACAACCAGGGATGCATCAAAATGATGCATTCTGAACGGTGCGGAAGTCGCACCAAACATATTGATGTTGCCCACCATTTCGTGAAGACTCTGCTAGAATGCAACGAAATCAAAGTTGTCTACTGTCCCACCAAAAATATGTTCGCGGACATATTAACAAAGCCGTTATCACGCGATCTGTTCCGTGATCAACGCAGAGCTCTAGGACTGACTGGAAACTGGTAAATGACACAACGAGAAGGGGTGTGGGAATATATGCGTGTAATCATTGACCAAATGCACCCTACGCCTATGTTGAGTTGGTGTAGTGTCTAGTGAGAGGGCGGATAAGTAGTGTACAAGAAAAACGTGTCAGTCCTAAAGTGTGTGCGGAAAAGGTTTAATCAAAACAGTTCTATTTAACGTATTATCAAAGTGGTGCGTGCTGTGAGAGTTTCATCATTACATATACCAACCATCTTTTGTCTAGTTTTATAAACATGTATTTTTTTGACAATTATCTTTCCTGTTCTGTTGTGAAATAAAAAACATTTAATATAACTGTCTGAGTAATAACAAAAACCTTGGCTTCCCATTCCATCATATCCTTAACAGGTTATGGGCCCAGGACACATTGGGAAGTTAGGAATTTTGAATTTAGAAATAAATTTGTCAACGAAGAAGCGTATCGTCGGACACAATCAGCCACGCAAGTCAGCCTAGTCAAGTCAGCAACGTCCAGTCAACGTCACCCCTATAAGCGTCAATCATGGACACCGTCAAGTCACACAGGGTCATGTAAACTATGCATCATGGCGATTCAAAGTGAATCTAACTTTGAAATCGAAAGAAATTTTTGATATTGCTGTCGGAGCAACCGTCAAACCCGACGGTGGCCTCGAAGATGAGTCAGTAAAGGCATGGTTAAAGAAAGATTTAGAGGCTCAGGCTATAGTAGGCTTAAATGTAAATAGTCACATTGCATTAAAAATTGTAAATTGTAGATCAGACAAAGAAATGTTAGATAGACTGAATAATTTGTACGGTAAGAAGTCAGATATAACGGTAGAAGGTTTGCAACGACGATTTTTCGCATATGTGTACGACATGTCGAAAACAGCTGTTCAGAACTGCATGGAGATATTGCAGATCGCCGAAGACTTATCGTCAGTAGGGGACAGGATGAAGGACAGCTGGATCATGACGCGAATCATCGGCATTCTACCACCGAAGCTACACCATTTCAGGACAGCGTGGGACAACCTAGGAATGGCGGACAAAACCATCGACACGCTTGTGGAACGACTGAGGCTAGAGGAAGATCGTCTGATCGAGTTTGATCAGTCAAGCGGATCAACGTCACATAACGCACTCGTTATGAAACCACACAGGAAACAAGGACAACAGTCAATACCGAAGCAATACAACGCAAACGGAAATTGCTTCAAGTGCGGCCAGAAGGGACATGTCAAACGCGACTGTCGAAACAAATCATGCGCAAAATACATCGCCTACTGTAAAGAAAATTACTCGTGCAATGCATGCGGTCAAAAAGGGCACTTTGCAAGGGACTGCACCAAACACAATGATAAAAGTAGTCATGAGACGACAGATAGGAATGAATCCAGACAAACTAACCGCAGGTCGTTGATAACAATAGAACTGTCAGCTGCTACCTTGAACAGCATAAATTTAAAACAAGACTCGCACAACTGTTGGTACCAGGATTGTGGTGCAACCCAACACATGACTTCTCACAGAAACTGGTTCAACTCATACACCGAACTTGAAAGTCCCATGATCATCACAATTGGAGATTCGACCAGTATACAGGCATGTGGGATAGGAGATGTTGAAGTTGAGGCTTTTGGTCTGGTACAAAGCTGTGTTGAAAGACACTCTATATGTACCAAAATTATGTTTTAACTTATTCTCTGTAAGTCAAATTTTAGACAGGGGATATGTGCAGACTGCTGACAACAAGAAATCAATTTTCATGACAGCAGATCGTCAACAAATTGTGGCAATGGCGGAACGAAAAGGAAATCTGTTCGAAATGAAAATACGCAAGGAGAAAGCAAGACAGTGCCTGATCGCCACTTCAATCAGGATCTGGCATGAACGACTGGCACATCAAAATGTCAAGTACGTGAGGAATATACTCAACAGGAATAAGATTCAGTACGTCGATGACTGGAACGATCACGTATGCGAGGGATGCGTTTTTGGGAAGCAGCACCGTGTTTCTCACCCTGCAAACGAAAAGGTCGCCAAACAGCCACTGGATCTAGTTCATGTAGATTTATGTGAAATGAACGTGAAATCCCTGGGAGGGGCAAAATATTTCTTGCTATTGAAAGACGACTACTCGCATTTCAGAACAGTATACTGCCTAAAGACAAAAGACGAAGCAGCCCGGAAACTAGAAGTATATATCAATTTGGTGGAGAATCAATTCGGGAGGCGAGTAAAAAGCCTAAGATCAGACAATGGAACGGAAATAAAAAATGTAAGCACAAAGAAATTACTCGAGGAACTGGGAGTATTTCATACTTTTTCGAATGCCTATACGCCACAACAAAATGGACGAATCGAGAGAGAAATGAGAACCATCGTCGAGTCAACTCGCTCAGCTATCCATGCAAAGAATCTGAACGAGAATCTCTGGGCAGAAGCCGTGAACTACGCAGTCTTCACGATTAACCAGACCGGATCGAGTACCGAAAAGGATAAGAGCCCAGCTGAGATGTGGTTCGGACGACACATTGATCTCAACAAGTTGAAATCATTTGGATGCGACTGTTACGTTCTCACGCCTGACCACAAACGAGCGAAATTAGACAAGAAGTCTAAGAAAGGATTTACTTGCCAGAAGAACGGGACGTCGTTACCTCAGACAACGTCATCTTCAACGAAAACGTCGAGAAAGCAGGTCGAACCGAAGTAGAAACCGAAGTCAAAAACAATGCGACAGAGGAATTACAAGTCAGATATGAGGAGTCAGAAGCTGAAGAAGAACCAGATGACCAGGAACCAGAAACTGAAGCAACGAGACATGTAGGCCAGCCAGAGGAACACACAACCAGACGACCTGGACTGCGAAACCGTCGTGACATTCAGCAACCCGCCAGGTTTGCAGATTACGTCATGGGATATTTCAGAGGGGACAGCACCAACATGGCAATGATTGGCGAAGTTGAGGACATCCTAACCTCAGAGGCCCTCAAGGACAGGAACTGGCTGCGAGCCATGAAACAGGAGTATAAGTCACTCGTCGATATGGGAACATGGAAACTCGTTGAATGCCCTAAAGGCACCAGGCCTTTGACATGCCGTTGGATACTTCGTCAGAAACCGGATGGAAGATTGAAGGCGAGACTCGTAGCTCGAGGATTTGAGCAACAAGAAGGAGTGGATTATACTCAAACGTTCAGCCCAGTAGCTCGTCACGCCTCCATCAGATTAATTCTGAGCCACGCAGCATCGGAGAAGTTGAAACTTGTTTGTTTCGACGTCACTACCGCCTTTCTTCATGGAGATCTGGAGGAGGAAATCATCATAATGCAACCAGAAGGATTCGACGACGGGACAAACAAAGTTTGCAAGTTGGCTAAGAGTCTATACGGCTTAAAGCAAGCACCTAAGAAATGGAATGAGAAGATCAACAATTATCTGTCCAAAATTGGACTCGAAAGCACAGATGACGACCCGTGCGTATACTACGACGAGAAGAGAAGCGTGCTTCATGACACTCTTCGTAGACGATGGGCTCATTGTCGGACGAGACAAAACAAAAATCTTCAATCTGTTGCACAAAATCAACCAAAAATTTGAAATCACATACAATCGCGAAATACAAAACGAAATTTCC